>CAIIXF020000001.1:53944390-54456750 GCA_903813345.2 Owenia fusiformis
CTGACCACAAGTGTTGTAGTCTCCAACTTTTTTGTGGACAGTGCTTGGCTTTCCAAGGTTTGTATTTGGTGGTTGACATCTGTAACAAATGACAGGCGGTGACATTCTGCATGTTAATGCCTTGTTTAATGTTGATAAAATCTTGATGATTTCAAATGTACTTTATGAACTTCTATTTACAGAAGAAAGTTTTGAAGACTTTATATTCTGATTGGATATATGTAAGCTCAAAAATTAGATGAACTATTGAACTAAGCAGAGAAAAGATCACATGAAAAAGCTGAAAGAATATGGCAGTCAGAAGTCAGGCTTTAATTAATGTTTTCATTGTGAAAAGAAATATGTCAGTTTACAATCACAATGGGTTTATTATGTCACCACCACAAGTGATATACTGTTATAGTCTCCAACTTTTTTATGGCTGGTGTTCAGCATCTGTAACAAATGGCAGGTGTTGACATTTTGCATGTTAATACCTTGAAATTCAATAAAGTTATCAAATCCATACTGTGTTTTTCTTTTTGGTTACTTATGTATTATATGTAGACTATATTGTCCTTGTGTAGAAGATGTAGGGTTGTTATAGGGTTGCTGGGGTCAGCCTAGATTATAGCTTGTATTGTTCTTTAACTGGCAGTCGTTCTACTGCATGCCAGATAACATTATTCACCATACTTGCTCTAGGTCTCTAGTTCACATGTAAAGTAAAAAAAATTTCAACTAAACATATTTGTGTTCAGATTTGCGGAAATAGGAATTTAACATATACAATTCTACAAGTGATTTGTTCTCTTTACAGAGGTTGCACGTGACAATATAACATCGGAGGTACATATTATATGTAGTTCATTGAATAATATAATAAGTATAGGGTATAGAGGTCTATTATAATTTCATACAAATGGTATAACAAGTGAAACAACAATCAAATTATTTGACATTATTATTTTAACATGGCGAAAGTTTGTTTTAAACAACCAGAGAAAATCACCTGTTGGCTGCTGATGGTATAACATGTGAGTGTGAGGTCCTCTTGAATGTTATACAGTACATACAGCCAAAATCACCTGCTCTCCCCTATACCTAGAGGGCATTAAACATGCCAAATGTCTTTCTGTATTTTGTCTTATTGATTAGTTTTCTTATGAAAATTGACCTCACATCAGAAAATAGAAAATGACTCTAGGTTCAAAAATTGTAAATATGATTTTTACAAATGAAAATCTAATTATGGTGGGTCAATTGTAAGATAAGTAAATATATCCTATAATAATCTGTAATTCTCTGTGTGTTTCAGGATCGTCGTGAGAGAGAGCAACAGGAATTAGAAAGTGCAAAGGAAATTGCTGATGAGGATTTTGATGGATTCAATTAGCTATCACAAGGAAGGACTAGTAAATTCAATTAAAGTATCAATTGTGAACAGAGTATCCTCAATTTGTCATGTTTTGGGGAATTTGAGCGTTATATTACGAGCTGCAGTTTGCCAGTTTGTATTAAAAAGGATACTTGTTCATGTTCTTGAAAACTGCCTGGGAAATCCAGTGTAACGATGTTATTTGATTCTGTGCATTAAGAAAGCTGGTAGTAGAGTTGCAAATACATGACCATTTGACCAAGACCAACCGTGATTTTTCATTTTTTTATTTAAAAAAGTTAACAGATAAGATAAGCAAAGTGAACATTAATTCCATATCCCAGTGTATGTTACATTCTATTAATAATAAAATGAATAAAAGAAAAGATTCCTATCACAGAACAAATAGTTCCAAATTCAAAATTTTAGAAAACAAGCCAGTTGCATTAGAATATAGTAAATATCAATTTACTTGTATCCTGTAATATCAGTACTATGGGTATGTACGGTGTTACACTCGATAAAAGTGGTTTTGTGTTGTGTTTTCTATGGTGACCAAGCTGCCAAGAAACAAGGAAATAATCTATATGAACAGTCATGTTACTTCCTTCTTGATGACGATTCATCACATTTTAGCTGATAATCTCATGGCTTAAACCTAAATATCTCATTGGTTTGTCAAGTCCAATGATCCATGATCCAAGCTTACCCCCTTAATGTTTTGTAAAGTCTGGAATAATTTTGAAGGTCAATGTAATAGCATGAAATGTTCATTGTTATATAAATATATTTAAAAAATGATAAGATAATCAGTCATTTACTTGCTGGAGTTGCAAACAGAAATAGAACATGTTGCAATAATTTGGCAAAAATCCATTTGTAAGAAAAACTTATGTCAACAATTTCTCCCATGTTATTGATGATGTCATATTAAACAAAATACACGGAGTGTCAGTTTCCCATATATGGAGTGATGACATCATCAAAAGTTGCGGTCACGTGTTAGTTGTGAAAAGTGCATATATTTTCTTTGCCAAATTGAACCAGCATTCTTGCAATGGTTTGCAATTATTACACAAAATGAAAAAATGCACAATTGATGTATGTGTTATAACTACATTACATATTGTAGAACATGTACAATAAATACATGCATTATAGTATGCATAATGTACTTTAAAACATGTAGTATTCATACATTAAATTCTATTTTAAAATGTGTACGAAAACATGTAAAACGTGCATGTATACTGTAAAACAGTTGATTGATAAAAGGTTTCATGATATTTTGAATGTAAGTTTCCAAAAACAAACAGTATATAGAAATGTAAATAAACAAAACATAAACAAAATAAACATAATTGTAAAGAAACATTGAAAATTTATTATTGTATACTTTTAAATTTGTGATATCGATGATATGTTTCAAATCTATGTTAAAGTAAATCTGTGTGTGGGGGTCTCAATATAGCAAATTCAATTTTGCTTTCAGCAGATTACAAATACTTAGCAAAGTGTCAATCCGCTTAGTCAGTAATAATGTCAAATAGGTGAATATGATGGACTGTCTTGTCCCTCTCTATTTTACAATATGTATAAATTCTCCCTTAAAGTATCAGGTTTTCGAACTCTACATTTGTTTTTCATAATGATATTCACATCATTTGATTTTCTTGAATTTCCCCTGGGTATTTATTGATTTAGAAATCAGTTTGGAATATTTTGTACCATATCTCCCTATACCATCAGCTTATACAAGATACAGTGCAGTACATGGGTGAAAGTCATTTTGATTCACTGAGCCTCCCAAAGTCTTGATAAAGGCAAAGGCCCAGTTCACTCCTATTACCCATTTCTCTATATTCTTGTGCAGAGGAGTGTATGTTTAGAGTGCTGGAGGGGGAGGGGGTAACCAGGCCTGCCTCTCTCTTATTTCTTGTTTAGGGGGTGCAGAGGGGAGGAAAGAAGTGAACTATCTTGGTTTATTGATCACTTGAAGAATCTTTATAAATAGTTTTGCCTTTGATCAATCTTTTAAAGGCCCTGTGAAAAGTTTGAAAATATAATTTAATCAGGCTAAAGTTCATTCTATTTATGATTTGATGTACAAGTATAATATAAACTTTTAAAGCATTCTTAAAACAGAGCTCTTTCTGAACTTATGAGTGAACATTCATCTATCTAATATGTCCTGTAGAACACCTGGTCAAGTGAACACCTCATCAATTGAACGCCTCTAATATTAACTATGATCACATTCTTATTTTTCTTTTGTTGGTTTCTGAGAACATTATATTAGATGTTAAATTCAGGCTGTGAGGGGGGAGTATTTATGCAACATTTGTAATTTGTTAATACATTCATGACTGTTATTAGTTTTAGTAGGCCTATTAAAGTATAAACTATCTAATAGCTTGGACCTGCATCATGCTTCATATTTGACCCACATAAGCAGGGAAAGGAATTATGACTCAATGTACATGGTGTTAGTCAGGTTAATCCTATAATCTCCCTGTGGGAGAAAATCTAGTAAAACCTTTCTCTGGGTGTGCTAGCCAACTAACCCTTTCAGAATATACTTTATAAAGCGAAGTCCCTGTGTGTAGAGATGGGTTCAGTCTAGAAGTACAAAATGGGAATTAAATTTTTTTTATATTTTGAAACTGAATCATCATGTTCGCAGTTTTTTTGTTGACTTTAATACGAGAATGGCATTGAAAAGTTGGGGAGAAATGAATTGTTTGTGTAAAGGGTGTGTGGTATTTATAGTTGATTGGTGAGTGTATGTGGCTAGCCTGTAATACCCTGGTGCTTGGGGAGGCCAGCTTCTGTATTGATCAGTGGCTAATGCTATTTCTAAGACTCCAGGCCTCATGTAGAAATCAATAGTCAGTCCCTATGTCCCCCAAGTCTTCATGAATTATGTAGATGACCCAGGCTGTTACTTTAGTGGCTTCAGACCTTACACTAGGCAATTTTCAATGTATTCTCCATGTGTTGTTCTCCATATGTGTTGAACCTAGCTGTGTTATTTGTGCCATTTATGAGATCTTGTTTAATCAGTTCTGTTCATGATCAATCAAAATGCAATTTCAATTTGGAGATCATACTTTAATATTGTATTGTTTGTAAAATGCTCTAAAATCTGCCTCAGGCTATATTCAATTTTTACCTGTGTAACCAGTCAATTTTAGCTCTCATCTTGTGATTTAATCCATTTTTTTTATTTAAGATTATATCACTTCTTCAAAAGAGAGCATCTATTATTAGCTAGCCATTGGGAGAAACTACTTTTGGGAGAAGTGCATATTGTTGATGGTACTTGTTCTGACTACCCCAGGGATATTATCTTAGTATCGTCATGGCAACCAAATGTAGTCTCTTGTCACTTCCATGGAATGGTGGAAACAAACACATTTACTTTGAAAGTTATGATTCACATGCATTACATTTTTAGAGCAAAAAGAAAAACTTCAAACGCACTTTGTCATAAAGTGAACCAGACGCCTATATTTAGAGGAGTCTGTTTGAAAAAACAAAATCAAGGAAGCACCAATTTTATACAGTGTGTTCTTACCCGCTTTTTTATTTTATTTAATAGTACATGTAGTTCTACTATATCATTTAATATATCAGATTACCTCAATCATGTTAGATACATATAGCTATCACATGCATCATCCATACTGTCATTTCATAAATAACATTGTTATAAAAAATCAATATGTAAGATTTATAATGTTTGTGGTAATGTCATCAATGTTGATACACTATGATTTCACAATTAAATAGCTTTGACAATAGTTTCCTGTATTAAATTGGCAAAGACTAGAGAGTGTAAAATGTTGGAATCTTCTCCAAAAGCATGCCAATGATTCCATTTTGCATGCATTGAAAATTTTAGATGCAGAAATGTTTAAATTCATGAGAAATAAAAAAGAGGGGTTGAATTTTTTAAAAACTTTTTCAATTTTTGCCAGATTGAAAAAGGGTATTAAAGATTGAAGATTATCCTAAAAGAAATTCAGGGGTCTTCAGAAAATAGCCATGGCATGCATGAAATAATGAGAGCAACAAGTATTGTAAAATTATGAAAAATTCAGATTTAATGTCACTGTCTCCATCTCTTCTACATTCTTGAACAAAGTGGCTTTCCCGCCAACTTACATATATATAAACCCAAAATATCACCCTCCCATCCAAAGTTATATGATAACATATATACTGAGAAGTCAGCATATTTCATAGGGTAAAGTAAACTTGGTATGTTTAGGTAATGTTAGCTCACTAATATGTCAACCCAGTCATTTTTTGAGTTGAGGGAAAGACTAATAAATATGAGAGTGGTTCATTCATGGTATGTGAACCACAAGGTATGCTACAAAAATACCCGAAAATGCAGTATTTCACAAATTGATTACTTGTGGGAGGGGTGTGTGGTCGTGGTAACTATAGAGCTGACGAAAAGATAAGTTACTTGTACTTCCCAAGTGGATAGAGTATTGTAAAAGCCTTGACAAAGATATAGCAATTATCTAAAGTTTATAGCTTCAATTTTAGAAGATTTCAAGTAAGCCCCAGATGTAAGAATCAAAGGGTATGCCCTATGCATAGAGTACTCCCTTTGAATGTCAGGGATAACATATGAGAACTTTGAGTATATATTCCTTTACTTTTCAGAGAGGCTGCTGTACCCTCAAATGTTACTAAAATACAAGTTTAGTCCATATTACAGTTATCATCAGGGGTGTATGTTATGAATAATTCACCCAATGCTATAGGCTATCTCAGCAATACTTGACCCCAGAGGGTTGACAACTATGTCTGGATAAGCAACACATCTTATAGAATTTTAAATGGTGTTTTGTACCAGGATCTCTGAATGTATAAAGGTTAGGTGTGTAAAGCAAAAAAGTGTTTGCCTGGGAAACTAATGTCACACCAGGTCCTCATGTGTAGATATTTCTCACAAAACTAGATCTCTTCACCCTGCAAACATAGTGTATACTGTGCTTGCAAAAAATATGAGGGACCATCTCACTAAATATGTTTTGACTGATTGTGAGTTAATTCTCTCTCGGAAACTATTGACTATAGAATGATGGTTCATTACATAATTAAAAAAACTCAAAATTAAAATATGAATTTGGATATGGGTTAGGGTAGGAGGGGTGTAGTTTATGAGCTATATCTCTTATGTCACTTTTAAGGGGTGGGATTTGTGAGGCACTGATATGGCCCCTGAAGAATGCTTTTTAACCTTACCTTGACCACTCATACATGCAAAGATACATGTACATGTTTTAAAAGTAAGATATTTAACATGAAATTCTAGTAGAAGTAAAGCTGGACTGACCAGTGTGGTTTTCAGTGTCACAGCTGCAACATTGGCCATCATTATTGGCAAATATTAGAGAGTATGTGTTGTCAATATTCTGCAAAAGGCTAATAAGCCCATAAAACAGATATATAATTTAACAGTGGTAGAATTTGAATAGAATATGATTAAACCTAACATTTAAAAATTATAAATTCACATATAGGTAGGTGTCCGATTCCAGCCAATCTGAACAAAGTATTTCATATAACTGCACTGCATTATGTATAATAACATTAACATTATATAACCTACCCAGTCATTCGTTGAATGGTTGTCAAGTTGACAATTTGACTCTTCAGATTGAAATTGATGCTTTGTCAACTTGACCCTTGCAGAAAGTTTCATTGAAAATATGTTCTTTTAGTGATTTTGTATCTTTAGGTGATTTCGAAAGTCCAAGACTCAATGCATTATGCCTGAATCATTCCACTCAGGAGTTTTCCGAAACTTCACACTTAATGCTTCGCATCTCGTGTAAAGGTTGAAATAACATGTTTTTGAGAAATGATTCCGTCCACATTGCACTGAGTTCAGGGCTTAAATCCTTAAACAATACTTGCAAAACTGGCCCAAAAATTGATGCATGGACATTTACCATTAAAGTAGTGCCTTGCCTACCAATAAATTAAGATGGTGTCAATGGATGGACATAGATTACACCCCATCCATAAGTTTGGCAACCATATCCGGGCAACCATAACTCCACATTGAATATTTTGTTAAAAATGTTTACGTTAATCGTTTGATTTTGGTTCTTTAAAAGTGAGCTTCATATACACTCATGTACTAGGCTCTAGTACTCCGGGTAGTTTATGTTTAAATCTTAACAATGTTCCTCAGAAGGAGATTTCACATGTGGTCAAAATGGAACTTCTGGTTGGAAAACTTTGGAGGGGAGTGTATGTCTTATTTTAGACAGTCATTAGACAGTATTTAAACATTGACGGTCTACCTATACCTTTTGCATTTTCTCTTTGATGTAGTTTCACGTCAGAATAGGTGTTCATATATGGGTGTTCATATATTGTAGGTGTTCATTTAAATAGTTTATACAATAGTTTGATTTCGCTTCTTAAAAGAGAGCTTCGTCTTCATATTACTAGCCTCTGGGTCTCATGGAAGATGAATATTTTATTTCTTCATCCTAGATATTTACAGCTGTGGTACATGTCTCAAATCATATATAATTCGTTCGGCATTGTGATGTTCACTTTAAAAGATGTTCAATTGAATAAGATCAAACTGAATTGATAATGACACGTTCATTCAAAAGGTGATCGCACTTTCCACCTAGTGTTCACTGTACCTAGACGTACGGTTTTTATACAAGACTTAAATTATACAATTATCTAATTCTATTTTCAGTGAAGATGATCGTGTTCAATTTTAAAATACGTTTTACAATTTCATCATTTTATATTTTACATTTAAATTGCTTAGGTGCGTTAACAGTCAATTTAATACTAAATACATGGGTTATGCTTATGATGTATGGATGTGTGCTTTATAAATGTTTCTCCCTATAGACTCCAGGGGAGATGTAAGGCTGGGAACAGTAAGCTCCTAACTCATATTTCAAACCAACGTTATCCTCATCAACCCACAAGCCTGCCTGCCAAGCCTAGATTTCAGTGTTGCCAAGTTTTTTATACACATTCCTTTGAGTCAGTCGTACTGGGATACGTGGCCAGGTCATTTTGTAGGCTCGTGGAATGTGAGATATCTTCAAAGTACAATCCTGAAGTAAAACACACAGAAGGGGTTGTTGTATGTACATGCGATGTCACAATATTTCAATAGCCACATCAATTTTATATATCATTGATGATCGTCTCCCGAAACAGCGAAAGAGAAGCCCCCTTCAGATCAGATAGCATACTCTACATTTGATGTACTGAACCAATATAATTCAGAGGGAATAATATTAAATATACTAGCAAAATATATATCTAATATTTTTATCGAGAGAGAAAAAAACACGAAATGCATCCAATAAAATCTTGCAATGATCAAGCACCCTTTGATTAGTTAATATACTATATAGATAATTAGTTAAGCTTTTTCTTTTTTTTCTGTTTAAGCTGTACACTTTGCCCAAATGTGGGATACAAGTATAATAAAGCTCATAATAATGAAAATAATAAATCAATATAAATAAACCAATATAATTCAAAATAATACATGAAAATCATTATGATAGGTCACAAACCTCTTTCAATATAGTAACTCACTGGCGGATTAGGGGGGGGGGGGGGCTGGGGGCCCGCCCCCCCCCCTTGGGTGGGCCCAGAAAAAAAAATTGGGCCCAAAAAAAATTTTGGGCCAAAAAAGGCCTTAAGGCCCCAAAAAGTGGGCCTTTTTGGTCATAACTGGGCCTTTAAAGGCCTTATTTCTTAATTTCAGGCC
Source organism: Owenia fusiformis (assembly GCA_903813345.2). Lineage (NCBI taxonomy): Eukaryota > Metazoa > Annelida > Polychaeta > Sabellida > Oweniidae > Owenia > Owenia fusiformis. The sequence goes on from CAIIXF020000001.1 coordinate 53,953,534, forward strand.
AAATTTTGAAGAAAATGGGCTTTAAAATTTCAAAATTTGGGCCAACTTTTGGGTTTTAGGGGCCCAAAATTTTTTTCCGCGCAAACCTGAAATTTGGACCCCCCCCTTGTTGGTTCCCAGATCCGCCCCTGTAACTACACTCCCTCCCATAAGTTCGATAACCTATGGGGAAATAAGGTTGCCAAACTTATTGCAGGGAGTGTATCTTTGAAAACAGAAATATGTGGCGACCGACGAGCATCAGAATGCATGAAAAATAATTACATGACCTGCTATGCTAGGACAGAACACTCTGTGCATCAAGCTCATTATCAATCAGTTGTCCCCCTTCATAATTACCATAAGCGACAGGGGTTGCGTAAGCGCTATTTATTACTATAAGTTAACTAGTGTGATTTTGTCATTTGGTTAATTATTGCCAGCTGCGACAATGATATCAATGGGACTGTGGAATTAGGCCGCGTCGGGGTCATGATGGTCCGATATCCACATAAGAGGACATACTTGCAAACAGAACATTGCCAAAAGTGCGACAGTCAATCAATAAGGCATTCAATCAATAGATCAATCAAGCGAGTTATGCCTTGGTCACATTTGCTCCGATTTTCACTACGGCGCCCGGCCGATTGAGTATTTTGTTCAGAAATGTATTCAATTTTGAACAAAATACTCAATCGACCGGGCGCTGGCCGATGAATCGCAGCAAATGTGACCAAGGCATAAACGTCAAAGAAAACAGAACGATGAAATCGCCTCATACACCATTTCAAGTTAGCATATTAGTTTGGGAGTGTAGATGGTGTGGTGCTTTCCGGGGGGGGGGGGGTGCTTCAAAATCCATAATGTGTTCTCAGTCATTTTGCGATGCTGTATGTTATAAATGTACGGGTAAATATATGATCCCCTGGGAACCAATGTATGCTACAGTATGTTACAATAGCCACCTCTTCTTTTATCACGTATATCATGTTCTCCTTTTGGTAAGTAAACACCAAAGTTTTAAAGTACCTACCACCACCCTCGTCTAGTTTTACAAGGGGTTGGCTACATGCTACATAGCTACTTTCGGGTTGAATTTACTCATTAAGGGACAATGTCAATGAAGCAATGTTCGCCAACAGATAGAATTAATGATTAATTATGGACTTTAAGGGAAGTGGATGAAAGTCAAAATGTATTGGCAAATAATATTAAATGTTTTAATAACATTGGGGGAAGGAAAGGTGTCCAATTTGAACATTTTATGTTGTCGGTAACAGCTTTGAAATATTGACCTCATCCCTTAATAAAAATTATCTATACATTGTGTAACACATTTTGTGTGTGGATAGCACCCCTATCAGCATTCGAGCCCAGATGTAACCATGGGGGTCACGTCAGTTCAATGCTCTCTGTGTTGGAGTCGGGGTGACAGCCGGGACACTCAAAACTCACGACTGCCTGCCAATTGCAAATTATTGCCCTTTTGACCGCACCTCTAAACACTGTAGTTCACATCACATACCGATACTTTTTTCCTGTGGGTAAATGTATTTTTATGTCCTTTATTTTGATCATGCGCCCACGAACATATGCCCTTCACACGAACCCATTTAAAAAGACTTAATACTGTATCTAGTACTAAAGTAGTCATGTGTTTTCCGAAATAAAAACGAAACGAGTCATTCAATTACATTTGAAGGTCTTGTTGAATTTTATTTACAAATGGCGCATAAGCGGAGGAGATACTTATAACAATCCATAACAATGATTTATAGAATAATGGTGATGTCACCATGCATCAACTCAGAAAAAATTGTACTAATCAAGTACTAATCATTGCACCACCATAGCCCAATAAATAATGATTTGATCATTTTTAATAATAATGATATGAATATGAAATATGGCCGGCTTGACGACTGAAAAATACTAGCCTACTACCTTAATATAAAACTCTTAAAAAATTTAAAAAAGACTAGTGATCCGTGACAACCAATAGTGTGTTAAAATATCACATACTTCGTTTTCTATCGTTAGAGCGGATTATGTTCTTTGATTAACATTTTACAATTTACATCGACCACAATCATTTCAGACAGTGACATTGTGACATTGTTATTTGGATGTTTTTCAGTGATGTCTTTTAGCCTGTGTGTTTGTTTATTCTTTATTTATTATTTCCTTGTTTATGAGTTTTTATATGTTTTTACATGTCCCGAGCGATTTCATGTCGTAACGAGGGGAACAAAAATAGTTTGTGATTATAGCCTAATCATGACCCTCAGATTGCTTGCAAATGAAAAGCACGTCGTTGCTTTTTTGTGATGAAGATACAGAGAAGATACTAAACTTACGCAAGCAACTCGCGGTGAGAGCTATTGAGAGCAAAATTTGAGACCAATTCAAACAAAGGCTACAACTGTCAACCCCACCTGCTGTTTGCGAGGGAACGATGTTTGTGGGTGCGGCGGAAAATAGTAACCCCGCGGGAGTCCTGTAACAGCTGGGTCTGCCAAACATTCATGCCACACTCCAAACTGACAAAGGAACAACCCAGCCCGTCGATCATAGAAGTCAGCTTTGTTTCCTGGCGAGATTTTAATCATTAACTAGCAATGTATGATTTATTCTTGTATTCAATGTTAATCTATTGCCCAGATCTATTGATAAAAACTTGGGAGTGGGGTGAAATGGGGAGAGCCGTCATTTTTAATATTTCGTGCACTGTCTGTCCGACAAAATTAATTGCTTGAACATCATACTACAGTTTATCCCCGTCGTTCTATTCGGAATATATGGTTGAACCCCGGCAGTCTGTAGCGTCTGCACTTGACTGCAATCACAATTTTTTTTATTCCCCGTAATTTGTAGGCCGTAACTTATAGGCAAAGAATGTCAATATATTTTACAAATGTAACCTAAGTAAATGGCGTAACCGAATGGGGGCTAGGGAAGTTTTGATAAATTGTTATTTAGATAGGGGATAAGGTCCCCGACCGCGTTTAGATTAGCTCACTGCCTTGTTCGCGTTGTGGTAAATCTGTACTTAACCCAAAGGTTTCCGGGTGGTGATGTTGTTTAAAATAGAGGATATGAAAGTGTAAAATAACAACGCTGGCACGGATGTATGTGGCGGGGATGGATCACTCGGGTGTCACCAAGTACCCATAACTCTTAGGTCACCCTCGTATCATGTCAGTCTGACTCGAGCTGTCCTCTGGTGTTCATATTTCGTGACCCATTTGAATTTGTTTTAGATTAATAACACACGATCCCTCCCCCCATCAGTATGGCTCTTACTATGCCTTATTAGGCTATAATTTTAAAGGGGTGTTATTTTACGCGTCCCTTGAGTTTTTTTTGTTCCCCCTCCCTTATACATTGACCAACCACAAATATGTACAACAATTCAGTTTGACGCTGGTGGAATAAACGGGTGGTATCTGTAACGTTATGACTCGTTCAATAGATAGTATATTCCCGGTGAACAGTAAAAGTTGTAACACCGGGCATGAACCTCGCCGGGGCACCAAATAATGTATATCAGGGTGTATATGACTTAGATAGCAGACAAAAAGATGAACAATTTACAGATTGTGTAGGCGTATGATCATTGATCAGTCATCATTATGATATGTTCATGGCAGGTTGACAACTAGTCACGCATGGTTGGGCATCATCATTTTTATAATTCACTCATCCATAAATCAATATTCTTTTTCAATAAACCGTGTAAGTTTCTTGTAGGTAAAACCTACAAACGTAGTTTAGTACATCTGCTTATTTATTAAATACCATGAGAGGTCACATATTATTAATTTTTCTCTGGAGGACAATAATTGCTTGTGGTAATTTTAAATGACTCAATGCGATGAGTTGATGAATTAAACATGGCTGAACTTGATAGTCTACTTTGTACATGGACTTTATACCATAGGTTTACTTGCCAATATGGTGTTTACAGGGGGATATTTAGCCCTTACAAAGCGTTGAGAGTACAACAGTTTACCGGCCTTATCTGACACGTTAGTTTGCATTGGCACTTATCTCAGCACACTCGGGGGTAGTTGAGTTCATCGTGGGACCGTGTTATACCTTAGCTACTCAGAGTCAAACATGTGCACAAACACGGATCGATACGCTGTGGTTACCGCCTGGCTTAGCCATGATTAGCTCGCTCCCCTTGGACTTGAGCCAGTGGCCTTTGTTATTTATGCAGCCGATGCACGATCAAATATACCCCACGCCCTCCAGGGGATATACGTCAGAGCCATACGGTGCCTACCCACGACCGGAGCTGCTCACGTGGGGTAGTCAAACCAATCAGATGTGGGACCAGCAGTGGTGACGTAGCATGTATTTCCATATATGGAAACAGTCAGTTCGTCCCCCCACCCAACGTGAGCATCCAGGGTAGGGAAGTAGACTAGTTAGTACACGAGGCACCCACACAAAGAACGGACGGATATTTTATCGGATTTATTTCACTCCTATTTCTCATATTTGTGGGTGAGTACTTCTGACATTTTTGTACTTTTATCACTGTATAAAAAGTTTGTTTACATTTTGAAGATGGATAAATAAGGAGGATATATGCCATAGATCTAATACTTCAAGATTTTATTTGAACATAAGCTGGAACAAGATTAGCTATAGTTTGCCTGTCCAAGATCTCAGTCACAGTGAATTCATATTTCTTGTCTGAAGATCTGTTCAAAGAACATATGGACACATAGGACGAGTAGTATGTAGTGATAATTATGTTTTTATAGAACTATCTAATCGGATAGTCAATGAAATGATAGATCTAAATCAATTCAGAGTAAAAGTCTAATATTTTGTAATTTTTTACATATTTATTACTGATATGTAATGTTTGAAATAATATTCTGTCGTTATATAAATAAAATAGAATGGTAGGGAAACCACACAATCCGTGTGAAATCAATGTTTTATACACGAGTAACATAAACGCAGATAATTCTGGAAATTCCGTTTTGAAAAATACAGGAAATGAAAAATGGTACTCCCATTTTGAAATCACGTGACGTTTACATTTTGTTCAATTGAAAGATGGCAGCACCTACCTATGTACCAATGAAGAGAAATTACACAGTCAATGACAACTCATCATATTACTTTCTTTATTATTAAAATGTATGAAGAAAATATAAATTATGTTATATCTTTGTTCAATCTCAAATACATATATATTATCCATTTCACCAGACCTCTAAATATTCATCTTGGGCTTTCGAGGGAAAGACCATGTACAGAGTCTATTCATGTAAATATTCAGATTGAAAATGGGTCTTGAATAAAATAAAACTACATTTGTGTGCTTTCCTTTCCAGTGTTATTGGTAAACAATATATAGCCCTAGAAGGTTATGGCCAGCCCTAGTACAGCATCAGAGTTGCAGCTCTACAGGGTGTTACAACGTGCGAACCTCCTACAATATTACGACACTTTTATATCTCAAGGTAAGACAGGATTCTATTCATCTGGTTTGCAAGCATATCTCATGTCCAAAATTATTGATTTGAGGTCAATTTGTTTCAGTTTGTCAAACATTTGACCTCATTGAGATCTTCTTATGCATTAAACTGCATAATCTTATGTAATAGTCAGAGGGTTGTGTTAATAGCCAATTTGGATTCAGGGTAACATTAGTTCATAATTTCCTCTATAGGTGGAGATGATGTACAACAACTGTGTGAAGCGGGGGAAGAGGAGTTCTTGGAAATAATGGCACTCGTTGGAATGGCCAGTAAACCTCTACATGTGAGGCGTCTTCAGAAAGCACTGCAGGAGTGGGTCACTAATCCAGGTAAGGATGAACAACACATAGTTTTGGATCATGATCATTACTTAGATCAGGAAATTATGTGACACGTGACGATTTTTTGTGTAATGTATCCCCGACCAAAACACCTCTGCTTTCTGTTTATCCACTATATAGCTACTGATATATTGGCAATAATGAAAACCACAAGAAGCACAATCAACTTAAAAATAAGAATGATCAATTGTAAAACACTATGGTATACAAACTGATTCATCATGAAAAAATAATTAATTTTATCATTGTTTTTCAGCTGTCTTCCAGCAACCAATCGCTACAGGTAAAACACAGCTACCTAAACCAACCACGGTGAGCTCTTTACCAGGGGGTCAGCGTCCTCCCCCACAGGTGGTCACCTACAGATGTCCTAGCCCCGTCACATCTAATGTCTGGACCCCACCTACAGCTTCATCCATAGAGAATGTGGCGCGTGATGCAATGTCAATATTACGTTCAACTAGTCCTGGATCTGATAGCTTAGATAGCGCTTATAACTCTAGTAATACAATCGTCATAGATGCTTCCCAACCAATGGTATGTGTGATTCACTACAGGTCCATCACATGAATTATGTTTATTTTTGAATAGATTTTATTGAAACAACTTAAAATCACAGTCGTCATTAAAGCAAGTTATGGATTGCAGCACAATGAAAATTCAGCTTCAGCCTTCAACGGGGAGTTAGTTACAAAAAGAGATTCAATTTTGTTATCTTTCTAGAATATCATGAATTATCACATCATTAATTTACCATTTCAATTACATAAACAGGACACTCCAAAGATGAGTGGTAAGAGATCGCCCAACCCCCCACAGATGACCTCCTTCTCCATGCATCCATCACTAACAGAGACCCAGGTGAAGTCTATCAAAGATGCAGCTGAATCTCTTATCAAGACCTTGCCTCCATATGCCCCAAAGCCCATGAATATGAGGAAGGAAATATGTCGAGATATAGAGGTAAGAGACACAGCAATTTCTATCAGCACCTTGATTGGTCAATATCACTAATGGCACTTAAGTATATTAATGGCATTATAATGAAGTCCTGTCAGTTCAAATCGAAGAGAAATCTACCAGAGCATACTTTGCATCGCAGAGACAGTCGAACATCAGAATGGACAATTTTACTTTTACGACTGTTATCTCATTTTTGCTGCATTTACCTGCCAGTATGAGACACATATGTCGCAGCTGGCCTTTCCTACTGTACTGTGATACATGCTTTGAGATATTTCTGTGTGCTTTTTGAAATTTTGAATTTCTGAAAGATGGTAGCACTGTTTTTATGCTTGTATTTTGTAGAGAGTGATGAACATGGATGTTGATGATCCAATTAGAAATGATGAAATCAGGAAATACTCTGCTATATATGGTCGGTTCGATTCAAAACGCAAGAACGACAAACCTATGTCCTTGCATGAGGTAAGTCAGTATTAATGATTTACTAGTAATCATTGATGATCTAAATTGTTAATCAATTATATTATTTTCCCCTTTAAAAGTTGCACAACAAAATTTTATGTATTTCCTAAGTTTTTCAAACATTTTTTAGATATCAGTAAATGAGGCAGCCACACAGATTTGTATCCACATGCCATCCCTGTTGACGAGACGAGATGAGCTCTTCCCCCTGGCACGTGATGTTGTACGTGACAGTGGCTACCAGTATTCCAAAGGTCATTCAAGGTATGAATCAAGCTGGTATTGTTTCCTCTTACTGCCCATTGCTGTGGTTTGATTGGCTGAGAATTCCCAATTCAAAGAACAGAGCAACAGTTTTAAAGTGAATTTGATTTTTGCAAATGTGTTCACTATTTTATATTTTTTTGCTGTCCAATTGTCATTGTTTCAAACTCACCATTTTGAATCAGTGCAATGGACGCCCTATTCTATTATAAGTTTATATCTAATGCTCTAGTTAATTTTAACATTTTCCTGCTTTTTCTCAAATCTGTTTCATCCCTTAGATTTTATGATGATGCATACTTCATGGTTTATCATTGTATTCCCATCATTACATAATATTTTGCTTTCAATGTTTTCATCAGTATTTGAATGTGCTTTATCAGAGGCATAGCTAGGATATCAAATTAGAATAGGAGGCAAATTTAGATAGGTGAGGCAAAATATAGGCAAGGTAAATTTGAGATGAAGTAATACATTACTTTCATTTCACTTGATTTTCATGGTTTCATTTAAAAAGATTGCCTCAATAAGTAAATCTATAAAATATTGACTGCCTAATGCCTAGCTATGCCCATATTTGTAATTTTCTACTCTAATAGAGTAGTATCATTAAGCTTCTCAGTTTTGCTGAATTGTTCCATTTCATTAAACAATAATTATGTATACAGTTTTCATTCTTTTTTGTGATGTATGATGTGTATCATTTGCCTTTTGCCTTATTGTATGTTCTAACATTTTATCTAATCTTAATCTTAGTTTTGTAGAATACTAAGTTCTAACATAACAAAAATGTTTTGTTTGTCCAAATATGGAAAGTTAAATGAAAAACAGTGGAATGCTAGTAAATGAATACTAAAAAGATGTAAGCATGGGAGGGACATCTATAAATGCTAATAATCTGCATGCCTGTGTAGTGTGAACTGAGTAATAATATTATTGCTTTTGCTTTTTACAACAATTTTAGATTGTAGTGTAGCATACGACCAGTTTTCTTTTTTCACTGCCTTGTTTTTTCAATTATTTAGCATTGGACTCCTTTTTATCAGTCATGTACGTTAAACAGAAAAACGTATTAATTTTTTTATACTCTAAAATAAGACTGTTATAAACAAACAGGAATTTAATTTTGGATTATTTTAAAAACTGCTCTGGTTGATGTTTTTTGTGAAGAATTAAGTAAGTATGTGGGGTATGCAATTACCGGATGTGGGATGTGGTTTTGCATTAGCCATTGTATATTGCATAAGTTTGTCTACAATTTCATAAGATAGCTTGGTGGTAAAATGTCTGCCAAGAAAGTCCCTGCTCAAGACCTTCTCATGACCATTTCTATTATCCCAAGAAATCTTGTGAATGCAAACAATAAGGAGAATATGGGAGATTTGGATTTGATTTTCAAAACTGCGATTAATCACTAAAACATTTATAGATACTCGCATTAACATTGTACCAATATAACAATTTGTGAAAATTATGAAATGAATTGACTATAGTAGCAGTTTTGTAAATCAGTTCTAAGTTAAACAAATTGGATTTTGAAGGGATAACGAATATGCATGAATTTGTAGTGATACTGGTTTGTCTTGCACAATGCATGCTAAATAACCCTAATCTAGCTTTTCTTAATTTTCTACTTTCTCAGTAGGGCAGCTAGCGCAGATCCTCCAATGTTGACACCAGCAAATAAAAGGCAAAAATTGGACACAAGTCTAGATAGTGCTGAGAAAGCATCCAAAGCAGAGACGGATAAACTTCAGAGAGAGGTAGTGTGATGTTACCATGGTTACTGTGGCATGTTTGGTTACGTTTTATATTTAGTCAACAGAGATATTCTTGATTGAAGTACCAGTTCATTTTATATTCGTGTATGGGGAAATTTAGCAGTAAAATATCATATTCTGTCTTTCATTTTATAGTTCCACCCATTTTTACCTAAGATTCTGTAATGAGTAATGAAACATCAGAAAGACTGAAAACTCCGTAAACTAAGCCCACATTCCCAAACTCAAAATTGACCATTACCTTTCCTTCCATAGACTCGTCTCGTAGCCATCAAACAAGAATTAATGATGGTTGCCGAGCAACAGGAGGCACTGAAGCAGCAGGTCCAAGATGCTAAGGAAGAGGAGAATTATACATTGATACATCAGCTCCAGAGTCAACTAGAGGAGCTCACTTCCAAACATCTAACACTGTTAACAGAAGAGAGCGACCTGACAAGGAAGCAGAAGAGATCACAGAGGTAGAATCTTAGAGTCTTCCTATTATTACAATGGCAGCAAAAGATAGAGAGTGTAAAGTAATTAAACAATGGTTGTGAATATGATGATCTCAGAATTATATGTTTAAAATAAAAAAGCAAAAATGTTCAGCTGGTTGTTTAGCTTAACTTTTCCTGAGTTGTCTGAATATTTATAAAGCTCCATTAGTTGGACTTTTAGAGTATTGGAACCAGGGAAATAATTTAGTCTAATTCACAAATGTTCCATAATTATTGGCAGCGGTGTAATATTCCTTGTACAATGTGTCAAACGAGTGTTACATTATTCTTCATATAGTCTTATGTCCTTTCTATTATGTCAGGTATCTCCAGTCCAAAACTAAACCACTGATACCACCTAGCACCAACGACAGCTTCAACACTGAAAAATCCTCCCCAACCAATGGTGACACACCCTCTGAGCTATTTGGCGTACCAGTCAAGAATAACAATGAAGACACTAAACAGTTTGTAAACAAGAGCTTGTTTAATGAGGGCCTTCGGATTGCTCAACAATATGGCATGGATGATTTTGCCACTGAACTGATTGGGATGCAGCCTGAGGATGAAGAGGAAGTTGACGAACAGTCTGAGTGGAATCGTGAAGTTGAAAAAGATGCAGAAAAAACTAAAATCAAAACAGAAGCCACAAATATCGAGGAGAAAGATACAAAGGACCATGATGGGGATGTAGAAAGTGGTATCGGTAGTCCATCTTCCATGAAATTAGAAAATGGTGATGCTGTGGAGGCTACGAGTTAGTCAGATTTTAAGCTCAGTTGAATGGTGCACCAAAACAGTATCAGCCTTAAATACCACAAAGCTTTAGTTAGCTTAAGTTTTCTTTTTTTCATCTTGTTAGTTTTGAATTTTCATCATCTTCCTTCATGAAGCATATGAAGCAATGATTAGTTTAGATAAAAATATGAATCGATTGAGGATGTATGTAATACTAAGCAATACTTAACCTAGTCCATGTTCATGTATGAATGACAAAGGAGTCAGTTAGTCATTAGATGAATTCCTAATTAAAATGTAAAATATTAATGTAGAAGTTTAATAACTTTGAACATGTAAAGTACACATGTAAAATTATGCTGATTTAGCAAAAAATGAAAGAATTCCACCTTAATTGTGAATTCCACCTTTATTGTGAATTCCATACAACTGGAAATATTAAATGTATTTATCTCTTGCCTCACACAATCACCGTTGTATATAAAATACACATGTATGTAAATATTAAATTAGTAATTTCACTTGAACAACTATTATCATCATTTCTGCATTTATCATCATTTTGTCATCATCTGCATTTATTGTCATTTCTGCATTGATCATCCTTTTATCATCATTTCTTTTCAATGAGTCAACACTGATAAAATTCATCATTGTTCAGGGTATGTTTGAAAAATCATATATTAAGTATATAGTGTATATAAAATAATTACATAATTTATTTTTATTTAAGACATTGTACATATTTAATAAAGTTGTTTATATTTAAGGATCTAGAATGTGTAAGATAGTAGATCGATCGATAAAGTGATATATAGTATGCTAGTATACTGAAATATAGAACTAGAACACTTGGGTTTCGTGATCAAAACACTTACCCATCCAGACCAATGCTTTGAATTTGAACAATGTTTTGCCATTCCAAAATAACATGTTTTTGAGAACTGGCAGAATGCTAAGAATATTAAAAAAAATTAACGCAAACATTCACATGATGTTGCTTTATTAGCCTTGTGTTGTTGAGGTGACAATCTTATCGACACAATTAAATGGTAATCATGCTTAAGCCCAGTGTGAAAGTTCTAAAACATGGCCCAACAATCAACATAGGATTCAAAATTGAATTGAATTATTGTGATAAGAAATCACATGTAAAAAAGACATGTTGCTAGTCAAGGTAGAGTGCCACATGCAACAGAAATAATGGGGAGGAATAATTGATTTTAATGGATTGTCCTCACAATACTTTAGCTAGGCACAACCTGTTATAAACATTTAGTAATTGTAGTTTTCCTAATTTTTTATGTTGAAAAGTTCTTCCAGTTTGATATGGAAAAGTTTCAAGTTGTTATACTTGTTACATGATATTGTACAGTATATGTGCAATAAAAATAAATTTATAACAAAAAAATATGATCTTAGTTTGATATAATATTCTTTCAAAGAAAATTGAAACAAGGACATACAGCTAAGTTGCCACATGAGGGTTAGAATGGGACACATAAAACCTTTTCCACAAATCTACATGTTGATGTAGTCATTATCAAAAAACAAACAAATGACTCGGATACACCACAAAGTTGAAGTTTTCGGGGGATCTAGTTGTTCAAATCCTGAGATACACTCCCCTCCATAAGTGTGGCAACTGGAAGCTCACCTTTGAATCACTTATCGAAGTCTGTTATGTTTGGCAATCTAAATTTATCATCAGTCCTCTACTTGCAACTAGACAACAGCAATGCCAAAGCATAGCAAATCTCATCGAACAGCTGTTATTTTTACAAAGTATATAGCAAAATGGCAGCCACTTTTCAAAATGGCTACTTTCTACCAAAAGTGTCATTAGATAGTGTGCCATGCCTATAGTATTCACATACCAAATATGAATAAAACCGTCCCACTTTTCCAGTTAGTAAAATACGTTAAAATGGTGGCCATTTTTCAAAATGGGTGCCTTCTACCAAAAGTGTCATTACACTGTGTGCCATGCTTAAAGTATTCACCAAATATGAACTACGTTCGATGGGATAATAAAGGAACAAATTTAAGATTCAAATACCGTCAGACAACTTCCAGTTGCCAAACTTATGGAGGGTAGTGTAACATCCATACTGAAACCTTGATTCCCCATTGGGTACCATGTTATGGTCTACTTATTATTAGTCTATGTTTGAAATTAAATCTGAATGGCGAAAGACGCAGGCCAAGCTAGCAGTGGGTTTTGGGTGGGTCCTCCCTCCAAGAAATTTTGGAAAATGAGATTTGATTGGGTGCTTTTTTCACACATTCACCCTTAGAAATCTCGTTTTTAAAAACATGGGTGTGTTGAGACTGGCTTTTCAATAGAAATGTGATATTTTTCAAATACAAATGAAAATACGGAAAACAGAATGTTGTTTTCATACATACTGTATTGTGTCAAGATCAATATTTGTAGAATTAAAGGTCATTGAATTTGGAGTTGCATTCATTCCATATCTTTTGATTTCTGAAAATGCTATTAATTAGACACATCGATGATTGAAAGCTTGGAAATTCTGGATAGTCAAACAAAATACAAAACTAAGATACACTTTGGTAAATATATATATATTCATACGTGATTTCATTTCAATCAATTCACTGTTTATTCATACAAAATATTTCTCTGCAATAAAAAATCTACCATTATATGACTGGATCTCAATCACAAGTTGATGCACCCTTGACCTACAATCACAGTAAGGTTTAAAGACAAAAATCATTCTCAAATTAGAAGATATGAACTTGACATTTCACAATGGAAACACTAGAATGGCATATACAATACATGTACAAATGTATATTTCTAGTGTACTTTATTGTATTTTTTCAAAAATTGCACTTCTAATATGGACTACATGTTGAACTTAGTGCAAAACTTTGAAAGGACCACTTCCATTTATAATGCTTCATAATACTCAGTTGTTATGTCCTAGAACATGATAATTTCTATTGCAAGTTTTAAATTAAAATCAAATTAAAATAAAATATATCATAAAAATAAAAGTCATTCAATTTGGAAAACGTTTAATATCCATTTCCTCACCATTTGGCTTTTGGAAAAATATCCGTGACTTGAACTACTTTGTATCTGATCTAAAACAAACAAAAAGTATCTCCATGGAGAGGATCAAAGAAAAAAATGCAGCACTCTTGTACTCAAAATTTCACAAAATACCCTCATTTAAATTGAATGTTTTTATAATTCATTATCACCATGGCATTAATGTCAAATTCCAAATAGAGAACATCACCTCCCACAAGTGGCAGCAAGATATACAATTACAACAACATGGTTGCAATAAGGCACAGAGTGAACAATATCACCAAATCTCAAATATTCAAAAAAACTAATCAGTTTGAGATTTTCATACCAAGTAACACTCCTGAAAATTATAAATCAATCCATAAAATAGGTTCCACACTTAAATCTACAAATCATCAATCTCACATACTTATCCTTGAAAACGAAACAGTCTGCACTTTTTTTATTTAAAAGGATACTCAAATAAGAATGTTCATACTAAAAAAATAATGTCTTGAATTAAATGTGAAACACAGGATAGAGAGCCTAACTACATTACTGTACAAAAGCATTTATTTGTACGTGAAAAAATGTATATAATGAATACATTAGCATCACAAAAACAATATATACAAAAGCTAAATATTTATACAATCACATTGTTTTTCACCAATACAATATTTAGCCATTATGTCCCTATCATAGCTCGGGCTATATTGACATTGATATTTTTACACGATTCAAGTCGAAATCACTTTGTTTACATGTTATGACATCATAAAGTTGTCATGGTAGAAAAGTTTGGAGGCAATACAGAAATATATAGCCGACCTTCAGCTCCATTGACTTCCATACAAATTCTTCGCTAGGTATGTAATACTAGCCGATATACCCCACTGTACAAAATGGTTGTGAAATGGTAGAGGAATGACTCTTTTAAATTACAAATGTACCATAATCTAAAGCTCATTATCTTGCTTTAATTTGAGAATGCAGTACATCTTGAAGTAATCTTTTATATAATAAATTCCATGAACATAATTAGCTGTATGGTACAAATCTGAATACTGTGGAATCATTTAACACTTCATTTGGAAGTACACATAGTTTTCTTCATGAAAGTCAAGTAAAGGCACAAGTGGAGAAGTATTAGGTTGTCCCACTAGTCAGAACTCATGGTTTTAGTTCAATTAGTTCAGAACAGAATAATAAAGAAGCTCAGGCAGAGTTAATCAGGCAATGTCTTTGGATGAAATTGGAAACCAACCAATTTCAGACATACAAATGAAATGAATTTGAGAATTTATAAATGTTACAGGTTAAGCCAAACCTACATTTTAGTGACTAGTGTTAAAAATCTAATGTATTTTCCATGAGAGGTTTTTCTGGAAGCTTTACTTAAAATAAAAAGGTCTCAAGATTATATGATTCCTATATCAGTAAGCTATAACTAATATTTGTATCTAGCTCATTTTGTTGGATCAAAATATCAATAATTTAAATTTGGCAACAAATTATTACATTTTTACAGGGTTTGTGTAAAAAACCGGGTGACCGGGTACCTAACGTTCCTTGCAGGGTTATGAATTTTATATATTTATAACGTTGGATCTGGACGATACATGTACGTTATTTTCGACGTCACGTTTTGAGGTTATTTCACATCGTAAGAATCGATTTAGTGAGAACATAATGTCTTAACGTTTTCTTAACTTACAAATATTTTGAAGCCATTTCCACAATGTTTAAATTTATGTTACGTCGAAAATTAACCGAATGTGGTAAAAATGAAACGTCCCTGTTACATTTTCTACACTAGCGAACTTTACAAACATGTTTCTACAACATACTTTTTATACCATCCATCGACGTTTTGCTGAATATTTAATTAACGTCAGATCAATACGGTACATGAACGTCATTATGGACGTCGCGTTTTGAGGTTATTTCACATCGAAAAAATGTTTTGACAACGTTAAATTTTAACGTTAACAATACGTCGGAAATGAACCGACTTTGTGAGAAAATCAAACATTCTTGTTATGTTTTCCACACTAACGAACTTTACGAACACGTTACAACAACGTTCTTTTTATACCATCAATAGACGTTTTATTAAATGTCTCATGTTTACGTTGCCTCGACGTCTAAAGAACAAAAATATGCAACGATGAACTTATATGCAACTTATGAGCAACTTCACATGGACGTCACTGTTTCCTGGATCGATTATTTTAAAAAGTACTCTGTCTCTTATACACCCTATGCAGACAGAGCCTGTGGGAAATATTGGGTGCGGAGCAAATGAGCGGAGGGTGCGGAGCTAACGGTTATTTTTGAATTTAAATTTGGACTATTTCTGAAACTAAGCCGTTTTGGGACTTCAAATATACCAAGATATGTGTATTTGACACCAAATATCAATACAATTGTGAAAATAGTAGCGCAATTCATTCTATAGCGACGCAGTGAGCCTTAATCCTTTCCCAGACCTATATATTTTGAAATTATCCTTTTAATACTGAGTCCCCAGCATTCATAAAAAATGGTGTTCAAGGTGCACTATCTATACAAATTATTTTTGCATCTTGGAAGCCAGGCAGTATCTGTTTGATTTTATAAAAATTCGGAAATGTTCTTCAGATATGAGCCCCTCTAAATATTGGGTGCGGAGCAGCTCCATAAACGTAGCTCCGCACCCAATATTTAGAGGGGCTCATATCTGAAGAACATTTCCGAATTTTTATAAAATCACACAGATACTGCCTGGCTTCCAAGATGCAAAAATAATTTGCATGGGTAGTGTATCTTGAACACCATTTTTTATGAATGCTGGGGACGCAGTATTAAAAGGATAGTCTCAAAATATATAGGTCTGGGAAATGTTTAAGGCATACTCCGTCGCTATAAAATGAATTGCACTACTATTTTCACAATTTTATTGATATTTGGTGTCAAATACACATATCTTGGTATATTTGAAGTCCCAAAACGGCTTAGTTTCAGAAATATCCCAATTTTAAATTCAAAAATGACCGTTAGCTCCGCACCCTCCGCTCATTTGCGCCGCACCCAATATTTCCCACAGGCTCTGTCTGCATAGGGTGTTATAGGGTAAAAAATATCGAACAGTAGTGCACTCGGTAGGCTAAGTCTGTCAAGTCAATTCGCTACTATATATCGGGGGAAATGTGGAACTTTGAAAGTTGGTAACCCTGCTAGGAACGTTAGGTACCCGGTCGACCGGGTACCCGGTCACCGGGTTTTTTACACAAACCCATTTTTACAATTTTTGGTATATGTAGAAAATGGACTTATATTGCAAATATGAATCAAAAGCAGTTTGTAATATGACTAATATCTAATATGGTTATTTGCAGTATTATACAAAAATATCATGGCAGAATACCGATATATACACAACATTAAGGCATTTTTATCTCATAATCATGCTTTTCAGGCCAAACAGCAGGGGAGGAATTCATGCAAAGTTATCACCTGTATCAAAGTGAAAATTGGTGAATCTAGGTCACTGCTGTAATTTTAGAGTGGTCTCTGCACTAGTGTGAACAAAAAGCACCAATTTGAATGGGAATATTGCAAAAATGTCCCTAACACAATATGCTGAGATGCCTGCTTTCATTTAACAATCACATAAAAAAGAAAAAGCTTTCACTGTTTATACAATACAAGCTGGAATTAACATAGGGTTTTATATTCATCTCTGGTTCAAGGTAGCTCCCACAAATCATTCATAAGAGAATTTGAATGTATTGTTTCATTTTTGTCATTTCTCTATCATTGATAATAGCGAGGTTTCATACAATGGGTTAGAACTAAAACATATCCACAACTAAATCCCGTTTTAAATGAACCAATACGCAGAAAGATGCGATATTTAATTTAAATGTTGAGCTAAAAATGTTGTACGAAACCTCTCTTATGTTGACTACATGTTTATATTTTGGTTCTTGCTGATTTCATTCTTCCATTGTAATTACATTCCTGATTCTTCATCTTAATCAATAATCACAGTTTTGAATCTTGAATCATAGTCACTTTACCTGCTGTAATCACACAATATATCACTTTACAGGGTGACCCAAGGATTTCAATTTTAAAAGAAAACATTTTTTTTCATCTAGGCATGCTTTCCTATGAAATCATTCAAATTCATTCAATCATTGCAAATTCAGAAATCTTTCATCGTCAATAACAACCAAATTGGCATGTGCCACTTAATCATTATTGAAAAAGTTATTCAAAAACGGGATGGATAGGATAAATTAGAGGTAATACTTATCAAAGTAATCCAGAAATAATTATTTATCCTGATCTGAAATCTCTATTTCAGATTATTGCATTTTGAATGTTTTTGGTTGATCTAATACAAGAGCATGACTAGACAGAAAACATTACTTACTTCTTGATTACAGTTATTAATGATATATATGTATGACCGCATTTCACAAGATAATTTAAGAAGCCACAATAATTCATTTCAAGGTTTGAGTTTTGATGCAATTTTCGGTCACCCTGTGATTCCACTGTACTTTATAATATTTAAACATACACCATCCCATATGTTGCTGTTACTATCACATACAGGGTTTCACATAAGAAAAGATAAAACATACATTTCTTTACATTTGAAACACTCTGAGTAACAGTCTCTAACTGAAATTGTAATTCTACCAGTTTAATTCAGGTTCTGGAAGTTTGGAAAATTGCCAAGATTGGGGGTATGTGGGCTCATCGCATTGTTATTCAATATTTGGTTCATAGTCACATTGTTAATGAACGTATCCTGATCATAATCCCCAAAGCTTAACATGTCATCCATCTGCACTTCATCAATGTTATGGTCATCAGTAGGAATATGTGACTGGACGCTACTTGGGTTGTCGTAAGCCTGGGGGTCAAGCATACCCTCGGCACCTGCTGGCCAGCTAAAAGTGAAAGGAATTTTTAGATATAATATACATCTTCGATGAGTTAAAATATGCTTGGAGTACAGTAATCTTACATTGAGAAAATTAAACCGAAACAGCAGAAAAGAACACGCTATCAAATTTACAGAACACAAACTGAACAATATCCCGCCCTTGATTAGTTTTAAGTTGGAGTGAAATGGGTCCAAATGGCAGTCAGCTTCCCAAATGGTCAATTGTAATAACTCAAATCTACCAGACCCATGTCTTGAAGAATCTGCACATGGCTGTCCCAAAATAACTCCGCAAATATTGGGAGACACAAAAATACAACACATGGATTGATGTTATGACATCTTCACTGTACTTGATACAATAAACTAAGGTTTATGGCTTTTCGGCCATTAATTTGCGATGCTGATAAAATACCAAATTAAAAATATCCTCCCTTAGAATACCAGCAGTCAATAGGCAAAAACACCTTGGTCCTTAAATAAAAATTGCATTCCCTTTAGGGCAAAAAAGGACATCTAAAATGAGTTGGATTTTTCATGTCATCCTATTATAAAAATGGCAGCATTTGGTGGGCTCACATGGTAAAAAAGCTCATTTTTACAAAATGGGGTAAAAGTAGGAGCTGGGGGGGGGGGGGGGGTCTGGGACCAATGATATAAATTACCAATATAGAGCTCCATATGAATATGAGCAGTAGGTCAGAAGAAGAGCCATTTTCATTTGTCCAAAAGTTCTTGACAGAAGGATGGACATGGACAGACAAGTATATTATCCTAAAATAATTTTCCATCAATAATTCTAAGATTTTTTCCTTGGAACAGACTGACATCAAAGTTTGGGTCAATAAAATATCACAGTGGTTGTTTGTCAATATATGTATAAAAAATTTGGAAGATATTAGCAAGGAATTAACTAAATATACTGTAAAAACAGTTTTTAAGTGAAATCAGGACCACCAAGATATTCTAACCACATTAATGTATAACAGTGAAACAAGAACATGTGAACAAAAACAACCTCAAGACCCTACCCTCAACCCAAGCCTACCCCTCAAGACATCATGCTTGTAGTAGAGTCAGGACAAACATTTTCCTCTTTTATATTGACTGAAGAGGAAATATCACCCCATCTGAAAGTATATGATTTGTATGTGACACCCTCAAAAATCAGTAGATTTATTATCCCATGATTTCAAACAAAATTTCACCTCATTTCTCCCTATTCATTTGAAAAACCTGTGACATTTGACTTAGGATTTCAAGAAAAGTGCTGGTATATCTTACTTATTCCCATAAAAGCTTACAACAGATTATAAACAAATGTTTTATATAATGATACAGTAAAACCTGACCTAGAGAGGGAACACCATTCTGTAAAGAACACAACAAAGAACAGTTTACCCATCTTAATAACCTGAACTTTCCCCGTCAACTTATATGATAATGGACTCTCACTGTAAGGTACACCAATCTACTGGGAACAAGGAGGTTCTTAAAGCAAATTTTGAAAATTTCATAGTCCACAAGGAGCACACAGTTGATTAAACAATATATCCTATTGTTTTTTTAAAAGAAAAACTATGTGATTATTTTAGGGACCTTTTCCTCATGACTAAGCTCATCATTATTGTCATAATCTTGCCACCTACCCTGGGATGACAGCCCTCAGGTCCAGACCAACGTATCCTTCATTGGTTAGCTCACTGGCATTGGTAGGGTTTGAACAATATTTCCCAAAACAGTCAAGTTTCGGTATATTTGGGAAGAGAGTACTTAACGTAGGTAGATCACTGATTCTGTCTGCCAAAGAACGGATGGCAAAGTCTTTCGCAGCAAATGGTGCAAGGTTCCAAACCTTTTTTTCAGCTGTAAAAAAGCAAAACAGAAACTAATGATTTATTTTCAGCATTTTCTCATGAAGTCAGATTTGAAATATGGTACATACACACTCAATCTGAGGTTTATGGTATTGCACGGTACCATTCAGTACCATATTGTATGGTACTGATGTGGACTAGCTGTGTTCCTCCTAATGCCGTGTAAACATGGTAAATGGTTCAAAAAAATCTGCAGAAGCACCATAGTGTACCAGTTGTTAGTCTTTACTCAAAATCAAATATTGTGTACATTATGTATGTACAAATCAATTTCTGAATCACCAAAATTGAAATTCAAGAAGATTTGCTTAATTATTCTTTGATTAAGTTGCCAAGTAACAATATGATATAGTATTGAGTTGATGCAGTGCCAGCAGTTTAGTGAGGGGGAGAAAAAGACTTCGAAAATCACTTGACTTGAAAGCCTTGATTTCACAGAATCTAGTTTCCCCTCTTTGACCAATGAATATCCCCCACTTTGTATTTGAAGGGAATGAGGGGGGAGTGAGTGCAAGACACAGCTGGCAACAGAGAAACTTAATACAACACTTCACTTACAAGTTTGTGGGTCATCTGCCACCCAAGCTATTGTAACGCCACCTAGTGAGCCCTCACTGAACCTCAGCAGGAATGTCCCGCATTTCTGTTGCATCAACAACTCTGCAGCTCTCTCACGACTTACAAACCCCAGGACTAGGCTGCAATATAGAAGCAATTTAAAATTGAAAGTACTGATTTCCACAAAAACAATCAATTTTTTGTCAGTCCCAAGAAGTGGCGATATGTATATTGATATAGCTTTTGAGGGACTAGCATTTGTTTGTAACATTTTCCAGATGATGATTTTTTGTCCTACATTCCTTCTTTATTATAACAACTTAACCAAATTTTATAAATATATCAACAATTTGTTTTCTTACACATCGAGTTGTGAACTGAATGAATGATCACAAACTGAAATTGGTAAGAGCCATTCATAAAGCTTCTAATTTTACAATGCAATCCTTGGAAGAAAAAAACTTTAAGATGCACTTTTATATCTATACCTTATAAAAAGACTACCATACATATGTAGAGTGTAAAAGAGAAAGACTAGCAAACTCACTTATCGTTCCAAGGTCCCTTGAGGTACTCCTTGGTTAGTTTGATGATGTTATAGATCCATTCCCAGAAGGTGAAAGCCTTTGTTGGGACTTGTTCCTGTAATATAGCACATCATTAATCCCTAATACAAAACATGTAGGGGAACATCTAGAAGGAAGACTGAAACAACTTAGGGATGATGTCAGCTGTTTAGAAATAAGTTAATATCATTTAATTAGGGCATGGGAAAATATCATTTTCATAAGTTGATGAGATTTTTCACTCACCAACATGAAGAGGAGAGTCCCACTTCTTATTTAGAGTGAATGATCAGAAGACAATGCTAACTGACATCTATTCCTTCTTTCATCCCTACAAAATGTAGATCTGCATACCTTATTGAATTGAGACCAGCTGATTAGCTGATTTGAGTAGTCGTCCACATGCACCCCCGGAAGAAGCTTTTGCGCCAAGTAATGGAAACCTTCTGGCGTGATAGGACTTCCTGTTTGGGATGTAAACTTTGTGTTAATCATCTGGGTCAGTTGGCTATATTTAACTTTCTCAGGAACAGCAAATGGAATTCTGCCCTACAATAGAATAGTATACATTTTAAGTAGCATTCACAATAGCTCAAAATGTACATTGCTCGTGTGTGCTCAATGTTTTTAGCATGAAGAATTGTGACCTGGTTCCATAAATGTGATACTGTATTTCCAGATTCATAAATGCTTTGTAACCATACTAATATTTTGCTCAAAATATTCTGTACAAGCCAAAATAACAAAACCTTTTCTGACTCACATAAACAAATAAATAGTACCATGGGTACTGGGCTCCCATGGGAAGGTTTCAATACATTGAATATTTTTTCTGCAATAAAAGTGTCGGCCATATAGATACAAGGAGAGCTTTTGAGATGCCACTTAAGAGACTTGAATACTTTATATTGAAACATTTTATAAGTGAAACCATTTCAATTGTCATGGAGGATTTTGAATTTGCTACCAATGTGCTGACAGACAGACAGACAGACAAGTCAGCAATTACAATAGCTCACAGTTGTGAGGTCAAAATATGATTACTTCTAAGAGAATTACTTACTGGTTCTGCAAAGGCGTTGTCCCAGAGAACGGTTGCCATGGCGTTACACTCTTGATTACCATGTACAATGACAGCAACAGGTAAAGACAGTGTCTGCAAACAATAATCATGATTAATTCATAATATCACCAGTAAAATCTAAGATGGGTAGAATATGAGTTTTTGCTACCAAGTTGACTATAATCTCACATACAGTATAAGTAAGTTGTTCATAGTTGTATACGTGATAAGAATCAGTCTAGAACATTATAACAGGTGAGTAGACAGTGCTATGCTAGACACGCAAATTTGGTGCCACAGGCCAAACATTACCTGCGATTTTAACACCTACAAGTTAGTTTCCATATTGAGATATCTTGTTTTGACTTACCCAGACTTTGAAGACTAGTTCGCCAGCCCCAACAGTGAATGAAGACTGGAATAGAATAGAGAACTTCTCCTCAGTGACTGCCTCCGTGCCTCGCCTATCTGCTCTCTTGATCCTACGTAGAGACTACAAATACACAACACAACACAAAGGATTAGAATGTGCAGGATCTTGTTGAGGTCAATTATCACTTGTGTTAAGACAACAGATCTTTAAAAGTAATCATATATGCTGGTCAACCTTCATGAGTGACCAAAGGCTAGTAGATATCCATAATTTACACCCAGAAAATTTTTCAGATTGCACTGATTTTGGTAACATAAAAAAGATGAGACTCCAAATATCTTCCACTTGACAGCAAGGTGAATAGATGGATTTGGGCCACTAACTTTTGAATTTATAACACAGATTTGTGTTCAAATGGACAAACAAAAAGACAAAACACCCACCATGTTTCTGAATGCAATGCTGAGTTGTTGGGTTGCTTGATTATATTCCATGGTGCCCTGTGAGTTTAGGATCTCACCACTATTTTCACCACTGATGTTGCTATCATTCCTCAAGAGAGCCTTGGCCTGTTCCTCACTGAAACCAACAACACATAACTCTATGCATACATATCAGCATTCATAACTGTTTTGATGAATTATCTCTAAAATGGTTTATTAGTTATGACACTTGGTACCTTGTATTACATTTTTGGCATTAGTTGTGCATTAGTTCAGTGTCTGATGTCCTAAATACTACAGTCAAACATAAATGCTAGTTTATATTAGAAAACACAATAACTTTTGCTAAATGAACTCTTTAAAGATGAACACTTCAGTAAGATGAACATTTTTGTCGTATGAGTGTCCTTGTAAAATTTAAACTTTCATAAAATTGTCTTGTCATTCAGACATTCATAGCCAATTGTGTATATGATTAACTTAAATTGGAGAGGAACACCTTGTAAGATATTCACACATACAGTTAAGCAAGGTGTGTCTGATTCCAACCAATCCAAACACACTATTTCATATAACTACATTGCATTATATAACCAACAACAATCCATCCAAGGTCATTTGTTGAAGAGTTGTTTCAAGATGACAACTTGACTCTTCAGATTGAAATTGATACTTTGCCAACTTGACCGCTGCAAAACGTTTCATTAAAAATATGTTCTTTTAGTGATTTTGTATCTTATAGGGGATTACGTTGAAAATATTTTGCAATGTGTGGAAACAATTGAAGCCCATGACTCAATGCATTGTTGCTGATTCATTCCACTCAGATGTTGTTTCCTAAACTTAGCACTTAATTCTCCGATAGAAACAACTTTTTCAAGAATGATCAGTCCACAATGAGGTGAGTCCAGGGCTCAAATCCTTAAATCAATAACTTTTAATGCTCAC
Source organism: Owenia fusiformis (assembly GCA_903813345.2). Lineage (NCBI taxonomy): Eukaryota > Metazoa > Annelida > Polychaeta > Sabellida > Oweniidae > Owenia > Owenia fusiformis. The sequence continues at coordinate 53,977,867 of CAIIXF020000001.1, forward strand.
CATTGTTATTTTTTATTCCAAGTAATTACACTCATTAACATTCCATGACATGGCTTTTCATGCACTCTTTTTTCAAATGTTGACCTTATTGCTTTCTGATTATACCAGATTAATGTTTTCCACAAATTAATATTTAATTGATATGGAATATGGAATTGATAAATGAGAAAAGTCATTCTTCAAAAAGAATGTCAAATGAATATGTTGGTATCATATGCCAGACATTTACAATACAAGACATTACAACTGTCACAACATTTTGGTTAAAAAACTCCATAAATTTACTAGCGAGAATAAATTGTTACTCGCTATTAGGATAAATTGTTATTTTTTAGGACATTTCGCAGCTTATCAGGATAAAACTGTTACTTATTATATTCACCATTTTTAATTTTTCAGGGAAAATATGTTATAATGGAATAAGAGGTGTTACTTGTCCAACATTTAACAGCATGCAGAACACAATAGCAGATAGCTGAACTTTTTTATCAACACTATCGGGGAGAGAGAGAGTCAAATGCACACCCCAAAAGAAGACCTCTGCAATGATTAATTTAACAACATGCATCTGTATTGTAGTGAGATCCACAGTCTGTCTCTTGGAGTAACATATGCCCTCTCAAGCATTAAATAAAGAGAGACTCCTTAAATCAGAATGGACTGGTTTAAATTCCTGGAAGTTTGCATTAATTGAGGCTTCCTATAGACAGAATGAGGGGTATATTATATGTACTGAATTGTTCAGACAAGACTTGCTTGTATATTATCAAGCAATTGTAATATGTTGGGGAATTTCTGGATAGAACAAAAGGCATTAAGGGGTAAGGTGGATGGTGAGGCCTAAAATTATGAGTGCCATAAAAATTTACATGAACATGATTTCCTTATTTTCACTTAAAGGTCAAGATTCGAAAAATAATATTCATCATAAAACATCATCTCCTAGGCCCAAGCCTTTACATATACATATACTATGACAAAGTCAGGCAGCTTTTAGTTATGCATTTTCAAAAATCTTTCAATTATCTATGCCAATCACAAGGCAGAATTTCCAATCATTTTAGAAGTTTTTTGTTGTTGTTTGAGCACACATTTTATTTACTGATTAATAATTGTCAACAAATATCATTCAAAGGGCATAGACCATTATGCAGTGAAAGAAAGTTGTTTGGAATTATATTGTATAATGCAACAGATAAAATGCAACACAGTACAATACAACAAATCACAATGGTACAGAGTACAATGCACCATTGTAGAATAACAGCATGCACCTTATAGTCATAATTTGCGACTTTTAAAAGCATTTTTTTTTCAAAATCCAAAACAATCAGAAATTCATAGAAGCATAACACACAGACTGGAATACCATGGTGCCCAATATAAGTGTATCCTTCCTCACAAAGACCGCAAAAGGCTGCTGGGACTGAAACACCCCCTGATACCACAAAGCAGGGCAGAATACATATCTAAAGCAACAGAGTTACCTTCTGAAGGATAAAAGCCAGGACTTATCTAGTTCACTTAACTATATTCACGTTGAACTCCATTAAACTTACTTTATAATAGAGGCTTTTACGGCTGGTGGATTCATATGCACATTAAGGTTTCCCCCGACCAGCAAACGAACGTTTGACTGAAACCGGGCCTGTGTTTTCAAAACTTGAGGTGGTTGTTTTTCAATGATGAATGTACTGAAAATTGAATAATAAAATAATAGCATTGACATCACAATGGATGGACTTACTTAATAATTAATGCTTTTACTGTAGGTGGGTTCATGTGCATGTTGAGATTGCGGCCCACCAGGAGCCGAACTGTTGACCCAAACCTGCTCTCTTTCTTGAGTACCTGGGGTGGTTGCTTCTCTATAATAAATGTACTGCAAGCAAAACACATTAGACATACATGAATCACAGGATGGATCAAATAAAAATAAATGTAGTCAACTAGATGATGTTTCAATTGACTTATTTCAAGACCATACTAGCATTTTTGGGAGAAATTTTTAATTCTGTGACAAAAGGTTTTCCCTGATTACACAATTAGATTTATATTCAATACAGATATCCTAAATAAAACAATCATCACTATACATATCAAAAAATAAATCAAAAACAAATAGATAAAATTAACAAATTACACCATTTTGGGCGCTCATATGGTGATTTCTTATGTCATGCTTATTCTTTCAGTCACAGGTTATCCTCTTTTAATGTCTTATTTCAGTGGTAATTTTTCTAAAAATAGGTCAAATTTAAAAGTAGAAATTACAAATATATCATGAATAATTAAAACCCATATTATACAATAGGTGAATTCAATAGAATAAAATAAAACAAAAGTTTGTCTAAGTCCAACTGCAAAATTTATATAGTGCCCAAAAACCAAAATCTTTGAAGCGGAAACTGATGCTTATACTTCATCATCACTACAATATGTTAGAGACTATCTAATTTGGAAACAAAGAGCAAAAAATTCCAAACTTGCATTTGTAATCATAAACGATTCACAAACAGATGGATGAAAATATTCAAAATTTTGTGAAACTTTTTCCGTGAGATTTCAATTAATTATATTAATTTAGAAAAAAATGATACAATGATATTTGACCCATTTTCTTATTATGTCTGTCACACTAGTTACATTGCAAATATAACAGTCAAGTATACTAAGGTGCCATTTGAAACATTTAATCATTGTGAAATAGTGTACTGTTTCAAATGAATATACTTGTCAGCAGACACCTGCAGAGAGGCCTATTTTTAACAGAAGAATGATAAGAGTTAGTGTACCTTGTCACTAAGGAGGAGAGAAGTCCTGTAATGGTTGTGTTGAGGTTTGGCAGAAGGTCTGGTACATGTGGTGGTATATCTATAGGAAGATGCGCCCGGAGTGATTCCACTTGCTTGATCTGTTGCCTGTTAGACCAGATTATATCAGCTAAACTTTCACACCTGAAATATTCAGCAGAGAAATTTTATGAAATGATATTGTTTTATATGTGATCCTCAAAGTCGGTGTTTAATGTGAAATAAATTCAAGCAAAAACATTTTCTTTAACATACAATGTTAGAAAAAGTATCGCTCAAACAATCACATGGGCACGAACCGGCACTTCGCAAAAATTATCCATGTTATAAATTTCATAGAGCCAATCTTACTTGCAGTTACCAGGATGGACAGCAGGTACTATTCATATTTAAATGAGTTTGCCATCAAGTTGCAATCAACTCAGTAGCCGGTAGCCGTTATTTCCATTCACGAAAACAAGCTGAGTTGCAATCAAAGCAACATTCCCCGCTAACATGTTTGCCCAACCTGTATTGTGTGAGACTCACCAGGACTGAAGCTGGTCCAAGTTGCAATCAAACGGTGCCCCATTTCCTGCTAACTGTTGGTGTCTCTTCCACTTAATCAGTTCCTCTTCCAAGACTTTGTTCTGAACTTGCTGGAGCTGTTTGAATGTTGCCTCATGTTTGTCTGCCAGGGCCTGCAAGCACACAGACAAAGTAAAGTGCAATGTATATTATAGCACAAACAAGTAAAATGGCAATTCCATAGTTCTGTTACAATCAAATGAGAGAACAATAGAGCAGTTTTATATCAAATGGCTCATCAAGAACTTCAGCTCTATTACATCATCATAGTTTAAAATGTGATAAACATTTGTATCTCATGATTGTGCAAATACAGGCACTTACATCCCCGATCTGCACTGTAAAATCATGGTACCGTATGGTACCGTTTGAGTATGGTGCTGTACACTGTTCACGGTACCATTTAAGTATACGGTACTGAAGGTACCATATTTTATGGTACCGTACAGTACTGTAACCAAAAGGGTATCGTACAGTTCTGTGCAGATCGGCTGTGTAGATCTGAGCAGACTTGGGGGTTTGTATGCAGCTCTGAATATCAGTACGGGCCCATAGCCAGCTTTTGCCAAGGGGGTTCATATTTTAGAAAAATTCCAGGGGCACAATTTGGGTCCAAAAATGGCCAAAATCACTTAAAAATCAAAATCACTCAAAACGATGAAAGACTGCATGGTTTTGAAAGAATTTTTGGCCAGGGGAGGGATAAGGGCCTGGATGGCTATCAACATTGACACCATCATGTTAGGTGTGATACAACATGTAGCAATGGATCGATTTAATATCTAATATATTTTCACATATTTCACATATTTATTCTTCAAGTACATTCACACCCCTTGGGGTCAAGTACATGTACAAACAAAAAATATAACAATTATAAAGGAAGAAAAAAGAAGACATTTACATAACTACATAACTATTACTATTAATGATGCTGATGCATTGGTGCACTAGAGATATAGCTATTGGTACTGGATGTGAATATCTATTTTGCTACATTTATACAGTTTTGATCTTTACCAGACATCAAATAAATAAATGGATTTTCTTGTACTGGCATTTTCATTTTAGACAACATTATACTTCTTTGTTTATTATATTTCGCACAGTGAAGGAGATAGTGTTCTTCATTCTCTATAATATTGCATGTTTCGCATTTTCTCTCCTCCAGAGGTGTCGGTTTTGGTCTTGTGTAGCGACCGAGTTCAATTTGGAGATTATGTGCACTTATTCTAAGTTAAGTAAACTCTCTACGTAGGTCAAAACGTTTTATATAATCTAAATAATTTTCATAAGCAAAGTTACTTTTTGAATGTGTCATAAGTTCTTAATTTGTTATTGCACTTTCGTTTTTGTGTATCATTAGAGATTTTATTCTTCCAGTATTCATGAAATCGGCTCCTTAGACTTTGCTTGCATTCAGATAATATTTCTGGTGTTATATCTAGTATTTCTTCAGTATTCATTAATATTTTAATCAATTTTAAGAACAACATACCATGACATGAAATTCTGATTTTTGTGTTGTGAAATGCTTGACTAAGTAACAGGTTATCAGAGTTCTGAATATGAGCATAAAAATTACAAATTCTATCAAATATGTTTATAAATAGTGGATACCTCCCAAGTTCTCCATAAATAGCCATGTTAGTTGCCCTTTTCCCAACACCTAGAATATGTTTACAAAAAGATATGTTTAACTTCTCAGACAAAATTTTAGATTGCTTGAGGTATGTATCTTCTAAGTTGTCAGTTGAGACATTATTGAAAGCATATGGCGCCCAAATTTCGGCACCATACAGACATATTATATTATATATTAATATTTAATAATAGCTACATGTACAGTAGTTAGTTACTCAATGCATATGCCTAAGGTATCAGTTCATAGATTTTGTCTCATAATGCCTTATGATGTGAAATAATACTCAAAGTAATTAAAATTGGAAATAATCAAAATATCATATATTTTCAAAAGATCATGTTAACTTACTCTATGGCAATCAATAGGGACACCTGTTGCTCATGGTGTTCACTCATGGTGATAATTGATATTAACCCACTCATAAAAACTAGAAAACAGCAACTCCACAGAATATCAAATCCCACCGAACAAAACATGGTTTGATAAATAATCCAGTGGCCATATTGAAAATTCCTTCTCAAGCAAAAGTCCTAGACCCATAAGGCTAGGACCCTATAAAAGTTGAATCAAATCTGTTAACTGGAATTTGAGTTATCGCCTGGACACAAGAACAGATGGACGAACGGCCTCTCTATATCCCCCTTGGAATTCATTTGGTTGAATAATGACATTTCTCGAAACTTTCCCAGACCTCATTATAGTGAATCAAATATTCCCAACAAATGTCAAGACTATTTTAATAATTTATTCGTTATCTATCTGATTTCCAAGCTGAAAGGTACATTACAATCTAACTGTCCTTGATAATGCAAAGATACAACGCTTGAATGTAGCTCATGTTGCAAAAATGAGATCTAATTGAGCAAGGTATATATAATCTCCCCACAGCATTTGAATACTTGATTCAATAAAGTGCATTTTACAGCTATAATAGGCAAGCAACAAGACAGTGAGACAGGTTAATTTCCCCTGGGAACATTACCCTGAAAGGTTATCCATAATTTCCAATATAATGCTTACGATTCTCAGGTTAAGTAGTTCTTGTGCCATCCGGCTGAGGTCAATCTCAATTTTCTTCTTCTCATTGCGTAATCTGATCTCCATCTCTTGTCTCTGGGGGCCTGCAGGAATGTTGGATAACTGTGCTGAAATACGCAGAATTTATTCTACTTAGATGAGAAAAACAAGGCAGAAATGGGAAATCCCACACATAATAACCAGAAAATTACAAAACTTATCCCATATTCACAGATCATGACAATTTTAACCTCTTGAATCCCAAGCTCTAAAATCTGTTGAAACCAGAGAATTTTTCATTATTGCCACCTTTTGACATTTTACTACATACCTATACAACTTTAGATGCTAACTTAGTAAAATTAGACAGCAAAAATCATTTCTTCACATTTTAAAACAATTTTTGTGTAAATTGGATGAAAATTGTTCAAATAAGAGCAATTTTACTGTATAATTTTGTGACAGATTTTCTCGTCAATCTGGGTTTCAAGGTCATTTCTGAGGTGACGAGAAATCTCTAAGTTATCAAAGCAAAAGAAGATCAATTAACTCTAAACTAAAAGACCTCTTCTGGTCATATATCCCGGGTTTATTTTAAAAAAAAATGACCTACTATTTATTCGTACACTTTCTTGATAGTGTATGATGAACTGTTCCTGTTTGTTCTGCAATTCTCTGAGGTCTTTGTCAGTATCTTGAGTGTACTTGGTAAGTTGTTCAAGCTGCTGGCCTAGAATCCTAGCTGTATCTTGCTGGCCCCCAGATTGACCCTTAACATACAAAAATTATATTACCACGTCCAGAACATTATAATTTACAAAACCTCCTAAATTCAATCTTTTTTCCATGGAAATTATATAGTAAGGAGAAAATAGACTCAGGAATTCTGAACTTTAAGAACAAGTGAAGACTGAAGAAATGAATGCAACTTCAAACACTCCTTCCAAGACCCTTTATTACATCCATTTGAAACTCACATCACCTTATATATTTTTGGGTATACAGTGTGTGTATTCATTTTTAATACATATAATGGCACGCTAATTCTATAGAAACACCTAGAATATTTTGCTTAAATAATTGGAAATTGGATACAGAGATATTTCATTCTCAGTGGAAAAACTTTATAAATAAATTATAGTTTAACTGATATGAATTAAAGTGATAAAATACTTACAGATTCATGAAGATGCACCAGACTTGACTCCATTGTGAGACATTTCTTCACAACTTGGACCAAGTTAAGAGGATTTGGACCATACATCTCCTACAACATAAATATGATAAATCCTTGTATAACATGGTTAAAGTAGCAATGACACAACCAAAGGGAGGATGAAAGACATGGAGAGTTTAAACCATGGAATAAAAACAGCTGACGAACCAATGGTGTCTTGTCACTGTCAAAGGTACCAGAAATGAAACTTTATATTTTATTAAACTTCAATCTTGAAAAAGATTTGTGGATACAGATCGAAAGACTCGATAGGATAAATTGATTTCTCTGAAGAAATGAATAAAGTGTTTGTATAAACTTATCAAGTTTCACTTTCACTTTTTTACTGTCAACACTGTTTATAGAGCAGTGAAAAAACACAAAAAGGAAAAAATAAAAATGGCAGCATTTTGTATAGTAGGCTCAAACAGTAAAATCTCATGTCAATTTGTGTATTTACACAAGTAACCATTCAATTGGATGTGCATGAAGATATAGTTTTTGTATTAGAAAACTTCTTTTGACTTTTGTAAACCTACCCTAAATGTGCTTTCTATTATGTTGAAACTACCCTAAAAGTGGTGCTTATTACACTGAACAATGAACCTACCCTAAATGTGCTGGCTATTTCATTGAGCTTCAGCTTGATGGGGTACATATCTGATCCTGCAAACTCTGCAGCCTTTTCCTCTATCTTCATGGTGAGTTGTTCAAGTAGCTGCTTGGCATATTCTTCATACTTGGGGTCATCTTCATCAATGTTCTGCCTGCAAATAGTTTTTAATTAATATATAATTAATATTTCTGTACTAGTAGTCAATTCAGGATATTGGGATTATCTCTTGGCCAACATAATATATCTACCCTCGGGACCTACGGCCCTCGGGCAGATATATTATAGTGGACTTGGGATAATCCCAATATCCTAAATCTCATATAGGAAAATCTCTATCTATCCCATACTAATCTCTGTTCGCATATTGGTTCATTTATGTAACATTCGCATAATTACTGTTAACGTCAATGGAGAAAAAAACGCAGACAATTGCTATCTGTTTGATGGTTTAAAGAAGGGAAGGAGCATACATATCCCTGTTTATAATCAAAGATTCAGTTCAGGATATCGGGATTATCTCTTGGCCAATATAATATACATGTATCTACCCTCGGAACCTATGCCCCTCAAGCAGATATATTATATTGGCCTCAGGATAATCCCTACATCCTGAACCTCATATAGGATACTATATATCTTGTGAAAATCTGTTACCACTAAGGTAGGCAATCCTAATATTCCGGTAAAATCTGCTTTATTCGTACATTTAACTGCACTTATCCAGTAAAAGAATCACACTCTGTGGTAAAATCTGAGTTGTATTACTGCCCCCATATCATATTTGATTAAAAGACTGCTATGAATGCAAGATAATATAATATCCTTGGCTTCATTCATATAATACTTCAAACCATTTGAAGATAAACACAACCTCACAAGAAGCACCACAGTTTATTTGTAACATTTCTGCAGCTTATAAGTGCATGTACTGGATATTACTTTTGGTCATTTTAACAGTAAAAACAATTACATTTTACATTGGACGAGGTGTGAAGAAAAATGACCATAAATCCCAAAAATGCATTGGCGTCAGAAGGGGGAGGGCGTTGGGGGCGACCACCCCCCCCCTTTCCCAGAAACCGAGCCTCGAATTGAAAGCTCTTTAAAGCTAATTAAAGTCAAAATGATACTTTGTCGTTATCTAGTCTACATCAAGCATAGAAGATCTCATTTCTCATATTATACTTAATTCTATACCATAGTTTCTCAGAAACCCATGTAAATACTTTGAAGAATAAGTGCAAAATGTATATTTTAGTGAAATTCAAAGTTTTTTAGAGTCAAAGTCAAGCTAGTTTCCTAAAAACACTTTTTTCTTGTTTTTGTTTTTGGGAACGTTGTGCTGAGATATGTTCAGAATGCACAAGAGAAGGTCTAAATTTGAAAAATTTTCTGGGGGCATGCCCCCCATATCCAAAAGTCGCCCCCTCCCCTGGCAAATCCTTCTGACGCCCCTGAAAATGTGTCCAGTCTTACAAACAACCCAGACATATACTAAAAAGAAGCTAGAGAATATACTATCAAGAAAATAGAGCCTTTGTTTTGCCAAAATCTGTTGATTTTTTACTGGATCGTGTGGTGAAATGTACTGATAACAGCGATGGGTGCTGTTTGATTCCTACCTGTGGTACAAAGAATATAACAAGCATACATGTGTTAATGGCTATGCTTAAAGTTTTATAGTATCATTATACGAGGGGTGATCAATAAGTAATGGACGCTTTTTCACACAGATGCTTTTTATAGACCAATCCCTTTGATTTTTTTACCAATGATACGTCATTCAATTATCTATCAACTCTGAAGATTTGAAAACAAAACATGTAATATATTTTGATATATCTTTATTTCCGTGAAGGATGTGTAGGTACCCCGGGACCGACAGTTACGTCAAACATTCTGAAGCTATTTTAGCTTGTTTAACATGCAATGCAGTTGAATGCAGGCTGAACAAAACAAACCATTATGGTCATGAATTACCCCATTTTGTTATGTCATAGTTGATTTTGAATATTTTATCATCACTATGTGGTATTCATGCCACATTCATTCCACAGGTCCCTCTACATAGGTTCCATCAAGTGCTACATGTACACAATTACTCATCCTCTTAACTCAAGATTGTGAGACAAGGCTGAATCCATTCTCTGACATGGTAGCAAGATGCAGTTGCACGGGTTGTTTTATTTCATCAATGACAATAAACCTGCATCCTTTCTCTATAGAAATAAGTAGTATAGAAATAAATAAATCACATGTGAGCAGATCTGCACAATATGGTGCATTGACCAAGAGCTCAAATTTGAGGTCCAGGGATATTGTTTTCTGAACATTTTGAGATCTGTGGGCAGGTGCATTGTCCATATGGAGTAGGGTGTTCCCTTCTCTCACCACCCCTTTCTTCCACAATGCTTTCTCAAATTGACCTGCAAACCCCTTCCATACAACACTCTGACATCACAATACTTTCTGTTTATGTGTTACCAGTCAGCAAAAAATGTCAAACAACACAACACTTGTTGCATATAAAAAGTTCAAATCTAACTGAAATTTGCCAAACTGGCTAAAAACTGAATATGTGACGTAAATGTCGGTCCCGGGGTACCTGTACCTCCTTCACGGAAATAAGGATATATCAACATATATTATATATTTTGTCTTCAAATCTTCAGAATTGAAAGATAATTGAATGACGTATCACTGGTAGGAAAATCAAAGGGATTGGTCTATAAAAAGTATCTGTGTAAAAAAGCGTCCATTACTTATTGATCACCCCTTGTACAATAGCAATATATAAATTAGAATATAAATAATAGAGAAATGAGATACAAAACGATAATGGTTGTTTTGTATAGAATTTCAGACATTTATACATCTGTGCTGTAGTATACCATGATAATTCCTATGAATATCTATAGTTATAAGAAAGGAATGGGATGTTTATCAGAATACTAATGTGGGTATTACTTACATGTATATGACATATCATACATGTATTCTATTTCAATTTCATTAAAATCACCATTCTCACAAATGTCTTTCAATGATATTCAAAAAGAGAACTCATCACTATTGAACCATGTACATGTAGTGATTTCTGGCTGACAAAATAATAAGACAAATCTCTAGTTTGTTGGTTAGACTCGAGTAAGTAGTCTTGCTAAAGCCCTTGTGACACCCTACTCCCCACCTCCCCACAAGATGTTGAAGAACGGAAAGGGGGGGGGGGGCAGAGACTTAAGGCAAGCCTATTGAGTAAGCTATAAGTCTTGGAATGAGTGAATAACAGACAATGGACACATTTGCATCAAATCCAAGTTCTGGATAATTAATAGCAAAGCAGTTTCAACATCCTGTGGTTAATAGCTTAGTGACAATTGATGATCCGCAAAGTAATCACATGTCAAATCTGTTTGCAATTGACAATGTACTCATGCCCGCAAGTATCTTGATTTGAAACACTCTCTTTCCTTGATTAGTTCTAAGCCAGTTAAAGAGCAACATTATTGATGAAATTGACAATTTTGCCACATTTAATGAAGATTAAAATGGACCTGCTTTTCACATTCATTCAATCCACCCAAAAGCATAAAAGTCACTCTCTTGTGATGTGTGAGGTCATAATAATAAGACAAAAAAGAAAGATAAACATATATTAGGTATATATGACTTAAATTTCATTCTAAACCCCATATTGAAAATAGCATGAATATTTGTTTTTCTGGCTGGTTTGTTGTTATATCACCATCAAAGTGGTGACCTAAACTTTTTGAAGATGGTGTTTGGCATTTGGTGTTTGGCATCATTAACAAATGGCAGGTGGTAAAATTTTGCATGTTAATGCCTTGTTTATCATATGAGAATCATAACAAAGTCCAGCGTGTCTATTATTTATGGCAAATATATGACCTAGGTTTTTATTGTGTCCATTGCAAAATACATCAACAATTTCACATTTATGCTCTTTAAGCAATAACTGAAAAAAAATTATTCGTCATATATTGCATTATCCAATCCCTGCCAATGTCCCTATATCATGTAATAATCTACTTGCTGTCAACTTTAACAATAATCTGCATGTTAACAAACAATCAAGTGAACGGCTTAATGTATACAAAGTGCTGTATTATACAGAGCTGAAATCGAGTAATTGAATAGAATTATTTTCTATCCTAATAAATCAAATGACATTATGTTTTGTCAGTTGCTCTCTGCATTTTTGCATACTGGAGGGCATTGATTAAAGCCAAGGATACACAGCCCATTTCTCGTAAAGGGTGTCAAAGAGACTATTTGGTCCCGAAAAGCGAGACAGGTAGTGATGTAATTCATTAGAATTTTTGAAATAATTGATTTATTTTTATTGTATAATAAGTCAGTGGGACTGACTTAAATGTAATAAAATTCACTGATCCAATTCTCAACAACTAATAATTATCCCAACAAAGGAAGTGGGGGAAAGATGTCCATCCGTCTGTCTGATCAAGTCCTTAGGGAAAAAATTAACATCTCAAGGATATACATGTAGGAAAGAAACTCTGTCAGCATATATCAAAAATCAATGTACAGATAGACAGACGGACGGATGGACAGAGGCGTTCTCTATATCCCTCTTTGTTCGATGGGATAATAAATGTGTAGTCCATTATATCTAACAGGTTTTCTGACATCGATAATTCGAAAAATGTTAAACTAAACGTCATGCCGATAGCTCAAAAAGGTAAAATTATTCTTTCTGCAGACCTTGCTGCATGTACCTTTTAATATGAATACTGGATGTATAACTAGAAATTATGACAAAAAACTTTTGTTTAGATCAAGCAATGAGTTTGTGACTTTGACATCATAAAAATAGGAAAGGTTAGCATTGAGCCATTCTACATAAAATTGCATTGATATTGAGAAATGTCACCTCTGGTACTGTATTACAGATAATATGGTTTCAAATTTTGTTTTTATCGTAGGTCTGTAGGCATGCCCGTAGCCAGCGGGGGTTCGAGGGGTGCCAACTTTACGTTAAAAGATAATCTTGCAACATAAGCAAGACAAAATGCCACACAGGTTATCGCAAACAAATTAAATTAGATGGATTCAACCATTTACTGTGTTCATATATGTAGTGATTAGTTCTGTTCGTATCTGTAACTAGAGCTCATGTGGTGTCTAAAAGCAAAATCATTTCATCCAAACATTATAGTTATACTAATTGGGCATTTGATTCAATTTTTAATAGTATTTTTTCTGAAAAGTTATGAATTCACAATGATGCAATTTAAAGGTATATCTTTTAGAATCAATATTTTATAATGGAAGTGTATTTTTAAAATTCAAATCTTCAATTAAATAAGATTAGTGTCAGAATGAACTGGATTACATATAACAATTTAAAAAAGAAAGGAAGGAAGGTCTTTTATGATCAATATTTGATCATGCTGAGATTTAGCTCATATGGACAAACGAGTGAAAAAAACAAATGCCAACTTAATTGACATTAAAAGTTAATATTGCGGCAGAATTTTGCAAGACATATAGGTTATTGCAAACAATTTTAGACGGTTATATCTTGGATTACAACGCTATTCTGACCACGAATATAGGCATATCTTTAAGATCCATTCATTATCTGAAGGAAATGTATATACAATGATAATTAAGTCAATTACTGAATTAGGTGCAAATTAATCTGCATGTAAATTTAACAAAAAGAGAACCCCACTCATCATGATTAAGGAATGGGTGGCCCAGAGATTAATTTCAACGAATTTCAAATTAGAGATTTTGAAATATTAGGTGTAAGATGGGAGTGGAATAATTTTTGAAGCAATCAGACGTCAACAATGATAAAACTGTTGTCAGTTACTGATGTTACCAATGACATCATCAATTCAATAACATCTCAGCAATGACATATTTAATTTACATGACAAAATGTCATGACATGGTTGCATGCCATCTCAAAGAGTGAAAACTTATCTAAATGCAAATCCCCTTTATTTGTTGCCATGGTCACCAATATTGCCCAATATCCGAAGATGCCTATAATGTTCCTATGGTGATTACTGTTGGATTGGAATTCCCATGACTTCTCAATGTATCAACTATGCAACCAATGTTTAGAAGTGTTAAAATTGCTAAAATTGATAGTGATGGTCTGGTGAAAAAACATGGAGACCCCTTTTTATCACTCTAAAGTATTTTACACGAGCTAAAGTGACACGCACTATTGACAAATTCAAAGGCATTTGATTGGAAAGAATAGATCAAAGAATTATTATTGAAAGAGAGTAGGTTAAGCGCTCTTTTATAGATGCATCTATAAAACATCTTTACAATTGGTAACCCCTGGCAAAGATGTTCAATCAAATATAGACACCACAAGCTTTTAGTAAATAAAAATGCATTATGTATTATGAATCTCATAAAAAAGTAATATGTTATGGATTCAGATATCACCTCAGGTAAATCTTATACATTGCAACCAGAACAACGTCAACGCCAAAGCGTATGGAATCCCATCGAACAGAAATGACTGCTATTTTTACAAACAAAATATATAGCAAATATCATAAAATAACACACATAAGAAAGGCCACCATTTTCAAAATGGTTGCTCACTAGCCAAGTTGTCATCAGAAGAAGTAATATGCTTTTTTTTATAGTATTCACATACCAAATATGAACAAAATTGCTCCACTACTTTTCAAGTAATGGTAAAATACTTCAAAATGGTGGCCATTTTTCAAAATGGCCGCCTTCTACCAAAAGTGTCATTAAACAGTGTGCCATGCTCATAGTATTCACATACCAAATATGAACAAAATCACTCTACTACTTTTCAAGTTACAGCAAAAATCGTTAAATAGCGAGTAAAGGCCGAGTAAATTACGTTTAAATGGCAGCCGTTTTTCAAAATGGCAGCCTTCTACCAAAAGTGTCATTAGACAGGGTATCATGCTTATAGTATTCACATACCAAATATGAACAAAATCGCTCCACTACTTTTAGGGTTATAGAAAAATAAGTTAAAATGACGACCATTTTTCAAAATGGCTGCCTTCTACCAAAAGTGTCATTAGACAGTGTGCCATGCTTATAGTATTCACATACCAAATATGAACAAAATCGCTCCACTACTTTTCGGGTTATAGAAAAATAAGTTAAAATGACGACCATTTTTCAAAATGGCAGCCTCCTACCAAAAATGTCATTAGACAGTGAGTCATGCTTATAGTATTCACATACCAAATATGAACAAAATCGATCCACTACTTCTTGAGTTTCAGCAAAAATCGTAAAATAACGAGTAAAGGCCGCCATTTTTCAAGATGGCTGCCATGTGCTTCTTTAATATCTACATTTTTAGCTTTATCAAAGTCCTAAATAATTTCTTTACATTTAAAACATATTGCTATTACAGTTTTACATATTGCACCTAAATTACTGTAAAATCGGCACTAAAATGGCCGCCATTTTTAAATGAGCGGCCATTTTGAAAATCGGCTTTCGAGCAGAACTTCTACCCCATAGGGTATATGTGTACAAAATATGAACAAAATCGGGCCAACGGTATTTGAGTTATTGCCCGGACGGACGGACGTACGTACGTACGTACGGACGGACGGACGTACGGACGGACGGACGTAGGCGTTCCCTATATCCCTCCGAACTTCGTTCAATGGGATAATTATTTGTTAACAAGTTCAAGTTGATTTTAATGATATTGAAGATATCTGATATTATACAATGATGGTTTTTCTAACAATCCTGTGCGCCATTTAACTTATTCCTTTATACTAGGGAAACAGATTTCCATTTTAGATATTGAGAGAACTAAATATATTTGTGAAAAAATGTCATTTTGTTCCAATGAGGGTTGGCTTATGTTTCATTTCAAACATATGGTAGCAAGAACAAAAAAAGACAATGTCAGATGGGTTTTCTGCAACTTCACACCACTACCTCCAGTTACCAAAATTATGAAAAAATCACCCTTGATTGGTCTTCTGAATTCCATATTTCATTTCTCTCAGTAAATGAATGCAAAGGCATGAGAAGCAAAAGAAAAGACCTTTCATCCTCCAATTTCAATGGCTATTCTGGGGAAGAATTCTCAAGAACATAGGAGGTGAAGAAAGATGTTGGAATCACTTGATACATAACTTACATAACATTTCCATTAAATTAAGTAAGTAAAGTCAATTTCAAGACAGAGTAAATGCCCTGTTTAATATCTATTGGTACACACCTAGGACTTTATCCAATCGAAGATGTTTACAATATAATTTGCAACTACAAGGTATGTAACTAAAACTATGCCATATAAGCAGCACATTGTTCATGTATATGTATCTATTTTGTATAATATGATCTAGAATCAGATGAAATAAGAGATAAAAAATAATCAAAATTATTATTTACCATTCTTGCTGTTCAATCCATTCAGCAAAGTAGTGTCGGACCTCCATTGGAAAATGTGTCCCGTAAACATTTCGCATCTGCTGGTGAGCGCCACCAGGTGGAAGCTGTTGGACACGGCCCCATAGAGACATCTCAGAGGTCCGTGTGGAAAGCACCTGTTCCCTGTAAAATCCACCAAACATTATATCATTTTGTTGCATATGGTCCCTAGACTGGTGTGCAGTGTTCACTAAGGGATCTGTGAAAGACTGACAACCTGCATGAGACACCTGATGTCTCATCATAATTACGCATACACCATCTAGGCTCAGAAACCTTGCAAAAGAAATTCCGTCCTAGCTATATCAGATTCTTATCTCCCAGTAAAAAGTATTCCGTCAAGCAGCTCAATATGATGGTTTATATCTGAAACACATTGCAACAATGCAACTAATAATAAATCCAAAATTAAATTGTGAGTCTTGCTCTGTATGATCTATGCAATGAAATTACATAGATATACTCCTACAGAATATCAAGTAAAATCTGGTGAAAACAATAATCTGGATATCTGATATTAATCATAAAATACAAGCTGTTAATATCAATTATAATAACATCAGATGTAGATTTCAGTATGTTTTGGTAACCCTCCTCCTGTTGACTGTTCCTATAAACCTTCACAGACTGATTATAAGGGCCACTTCGCATATTTTCAATGTCTTTGGGCAAAATTAAGACTTTTATTTGAATTTTATAAAATGTCCAATGTATTGATAAGAACCCTATCTTTCATTTGACACCAACAACAGCTCAAACAGTCCACATCAAAGCTTACAATGAATAATCAAAAAATATTTTCGATCTGTCAAGCTTTATATATCAAGTTTTTATCAATATCATTAAAAGATGGCGAAGTTGTTTGTATTACATGATACATTCATTTTTATAGAAGTGTCGCCACCTTTTAAATCAAAAGTAAATAAAAACATGCACTTTGTTTAGCATGTGTATGCATGTCAAATGATCTCTGAACTTCAAATGCTTTTTTTCTATGTGATTTATTTTTTTCTTAGTTCAATATTAAAGCAAATCAAACTTTGTTTCATATTTGAGCGAGTGTGTGAGTAATATGTTTCAATATTTTTTAGTAAAACAGCTCTACCGATGGATAAAAGACATATCAAAATACCAATACAAAGCATATAGGGGTCAGCACATTATACCGAAACCTTTTATGCCGACTCGCATTGTACTGAAAGGTGTTACACCGAATGCTGTAATACCGACGGACGCGCATTATACCGAAAAGTTTTCCTGCGTGTAACTATCTGCTTGTAACCTTTAAGAGACAATGCAAGTGCAAGGTAATTGATAGAAAAATTAGCGAAAACATATTTAAAGTTTATTTGGAGTAAAATATTAGAATTTCAAATGGATGCGTAGGACTTTTGGAAATTGGTGCATTTAATGTAATAAATATGTTGATGCAGAGATGGAGGGTTGTAATGGGAGTCCTTGTGCAAAATATAGGGGAGAATAATAAAAGAACTGGCAGTATATCGAGGCTTTTGGTTGAAATCTCTGAAGATTTGCATCTTCTCACATCTGGGGACCAAAACGCCGCTAAAACGAGTGACTCTGTACACAAAAGCAATGTCTCGAGTTAAAGGTATTTCTGTTTCTGTGAAGGTTTTAATGGAACAAGTTTGAAGGAAAACGGTGTACTGTGACACTCACAATCATTGGTTTTCCAAAGACAGGCTAGGTTTGAAATTCAAACTAACGGTTTTGCGGGGCGTTTTGGTTTTCGATACGCCCCGGTGAGTTAGTAATAATAAGGCCTTTTTTACATGAAACATGAATGTTATCATGGACATTTTTATGAGTAGTAACCACAATGGGAACACGTGTTAAGCGATGTGAAAAACTAGCATCCAGTTGAAGTTTGGTTGTATTTGGGTGTATTTGCATCCATCTGGTACACCTGTGCATACCAGGCGTACTGGCCCCATGCTTATAATATAATAATCAAGGATGTGAAGCCTGAAAGTAATTTTGATATGTGACAAATCTCCGTACCACGATGTCCGATTTGGTGCTCTGATCTGGCCGCATGAAAAGGTTTTCATACTATTTCATAGATGTCGCTGTAACATATTTTCAAGTATTTAGCCCCCGTAGGAACGGTGATTACTCTGTCATAGAATGACTTCCGTTTGCAAGATTTCTGTACAGAATTCAACTTTTTTCAAGGTTTGTTGTGCTTTTTACCGTTTTTCCGGGCGTCATTTCGTTCTCAAGTTACATTCTGTGAAAGATAAGGTAGCATAACGCGGGTAATACTTCGCTTTTATGATGTTCTTTTGAGAAATTTATGGTTTTATTTAAAAAATTAAAATCACAGAAATTGTTTTTGATCTTTGATTCATCAAAAAATCAACTTTGTTAATTTATCTCACTTAACAATTTTATGGGAGATCAAGAGTCTAAATATCCCTATCACGCGAGGGCTAAAAAACAAGATGGCGTACTTATTATTTAATCCCGGGATTTTGTCCCATATGGCCCAGTTTGATTTCCTCATCAGTACAAATGAATTAACACTTACAGTACTGCAGTATAGGCCTAGTTCATGCTCTAACAAACAGCTGGACTGGATTAA
This sequence comes from Owenia fusiformis, assembly GCA_903813345.2. Classification (NCBI taxonomy): domain Eukaryota; kingdom Metazoa; phylum Annelida; class Polychaeta; order Sabellida; family Oweniidae; genus Owenia; species Owenia fusiformis. The sequence goes on from CAIIXF020000001.1 coordinate 53,996,803, forward strand.
AATGTATTTTCGGCTGTACAGTACAGATTTTAAGATTTGCATGTACATTTCGCCTACGTATTTGTGACGTAGTTTTCCTCGAATTGGTACAGTTTAACATCACGTGATTATCGATTTTATAAAAACAGCGCTATCTATCAATTACTCCGTGCGTCAAAAGCATAAATTGAAATGGCCAGCTGGGGCTGCGAAATCTGCCATCGTGGTACATTCTAACTTGTTTAAGATACAGCTGGAAAATAACATTTTGTGAAAAAATTGCTATACCTGCACATGTTATTTTCTGGTACAAAGTTAAGTATGAAGGCATGTGTGTATTTCCATCCTTTTTTCAAGAAAGTATCATTACAGTGTCTACTTTTAGAAAACCTAGAAACAGGTCAATGGTAGCTCCTGTCCTGTGTTGTCTGGAAACTTAACTAACTTAACTAATGCCTTCATGCTTTATTTTGTACCAGACAATAATGTGTGCAGGTATTGCAATTTTTTCCCAAAATGTTATTTTCCAGCTGAACCTTAACTAGCCCTAATGATGTACATAGACTAATATCTTACCTTGCCTTTTGTTCATCTACTAGACATGGCATTTTTGGTAGACTGTGACTCATCTGAGTATTTGCTGTATCAATATGCTAAAGCGAATCTATCAATTCTTTTTTCACCTCGAGGCTAGAGCTAAGCTTAGACTACTGCCTAATTCTAATCTAGGCTAATCTAGACTAGTCTACTGAATCAAATGATTATCATTGAGATAATAAAAACAATACAACAATTATAGTCTAAGCTTAGATCTAGATCTAAATCAATTACTTCAACAAAATAATGTGTTACCTAGAAATTATTATGACTCATAAAAATCTAATCTCCTAAGCTTAGTTTAGTAAATTACTTGAAATCCACTGAATTATTGGAATCTGCTTCACCCATCTTACTTCACTTGGCTAGATCTAGCCTACAGTTCCACTTGAGATGCTTTAGGAAGTAGATTCTAGGATACAGATCAAGACCAGAACAACATGGGCTGGTTTGAAAGTTGCTGTCAAATAAGCTTAGCCTAGTGGCGAAATTGCATACTGTTTTCCGAATTCAGAAATTCAAATTGAAAGTCAGAATGAAATGAAAGTGCCCTTTTCGACCATATTTTTTACTTCCTCGTTGCAGTGATGCAGTGATATGCTTTCAGAGAAAAAGACCTACTTCAATCAAATATCATAATCTAATAAGTCCATAGTTACCTTATTTGTCCACAGATGCTTCCTATTTATTTAGAATAGCAGAGAATATTCTGCGAATTTGTATTTCTTCTAAGAAGATGTAAAACCGAGGCTGACCTTGAACTGTTCACCCCAAGTAGGAAGACACTGTTGCTAATGTTTGAGATAGTGTAGCAATTTACCTTTTATACAAAGTAAAGAAAATCGATAATTTCCGCTGACCTGATTGGCTGTGCAAATGAGTGAGATGACATCAATTTTGAAGATGAGATTTGTTTTGATAGACAGATATTACCCTCTTGCTTACCCACTGGCGGATCCAGGGGGAGGGGGCTAACTTAGGCTACTTAAAAAATGCAGCAGGTGCGGATCCAGGAACCAAAAAAAATTCCGCGCTTGCGCAGAAAGAAACGTCGGGGCCTTAAAACCAAAACGCAGGCCCAAATTTTGAAAATATTAAGCCCATTTTCATGATGAATTAGCCAAATATTGAAAATAAGGCTTACGAGGCTCATTTTTGCCCAAAAAGGTCCATTGAACGGGTCTTTAAAAACCGGTCCCACCCCGGGAGTGGGGAGGGCGCCCCCCAGATCCGCCAGTGAAATGGGCCTCAAATTTTTAAAACTAAAGCCCAATTTTGGATTTAGGGGCCCAAAATTTGTCAGAGATTTCCCATAGGCTAATTCTTTTCATTCCTAGATTTGAACTTTGGCCCCCCTTGTATTGTTAGCTTCTGGATCCGCCAGCTCAGAGTACCCACATTCGTTTGTTCGAATTTCCATATTCGAAAAATACATTTCAAGAATTGATTAGAATAGCCTCAAGCCTGGTAAAGCTAAACTCCATACTTATAAAGTTATCATCATATTTTATCCAAACAAAATATTGTGACTGAACCAGTGTCATAGCTACAGCGGTACTTTGCCAATCAAAACACCATCACTCATCTTCCGATCTCATCTGAACGGCGCATTTATGTAAATTGTGACTAGGCTACTATTGTACGTAAATATCAAATAAAATGTGTTTTCACAAGCCAAAAATGTGCAAAGGTAGGCTTGTTTCTCCATATTCATGTATTATTGCGTTGTTATTACTTTATATATATGGAAATAAAATAACCTTAAAAAATTGAATATTTCAAAGCAAAATGTTACGATGAATCGATTGATGGTAGGTGTTCGCATGAAGTTGTCAAGTATCTGTCGCACTGCATGAGGAAACATAGATCCATAGTTTGCTACTCATACTCATATTGCAAGGGCGAAGTTAACTCAATAACGGCTCCAAGAAAATTCAGATTTGATAAAGAAAAATGGGCATAGGGCCCGTAGTGCCTGTTACGCACAGTACGCCCGTGCGTTCCAAATGAATTTGAAAAACCAAAAATGTGTTAAAATGCATTCATTTGTTTGCATATTAATTGATGATTCTTTGTATATTATATAAAGTTTTATCAGAATAGAAAGATTTAAAGTTTCGAAAAAAATTTCGAAAAAAAATTCCGGAGGAGCATACCCAACCGGACCCAAAAGCAATCAGACATCCCCAAATGGGCGTACCAAATCAAAATATAGCCTTATGCCCATGGTATTGAGTTTAACGTGTTGAACTAGGGTCCCCTTCTTGTGTCCAAACTGCACCGGCATCAGGGCATATACATTTGAGGATCAGGACTATGATGAACCATTGTACAATACATCATATATCAATAAGTGACGATGTATCAAGATTCCTGAAAGTTGAAGTCTAATCTAACAAAATTTGATAGAGATATGTGATAATTTTTCCCTAAAACTACACGATTTTTCTTAAAAATTAGGGAATAGTTGGTTTTTAATTAATCAGTCATATTTTAAAAAAATTAATCCCAATGGTCATGCATGCATGGTGTATATAGCCTGGCTAAAAATCTTCCACGATGAATATATTGCATACATTTCAATAAAAAATACGAAATCTATTTTTCTGATTTTTTCTTTTCTTTCCCTTAGAAATTCAAGAAGGGGACGTGTCACTTTACACTTCAATTGCAACTTGTTGCTAAGGTCAAATAGAAAATGTGTATCATTACAGCAAAATGTGGTATTCTATATAAACCTGCACATCATATGTGACATTATAATATGCTAAACATATTTTTTCAATTCATCATTGATAACTCATAAAATCGTAAAAGGTATTAGTAGAGAAAAGTCCAGGGAGAAAAGTAAGGTCAAAAGAATGTCGCTATCCTAAGGTTCAAATCGAACATTTGAAAGATGAAACTAATTATATGATTACGAAATCCAGGACGGTATTTCGGATGTGTGGCTTCAACTTAGCTAGGCCCCTATAACGATTTGTCTTTGAAGTTATCTGCCAAAAATATGTGAAGATATAATCAATGATGGCAACTTTAATTTTGATTGATTTTTCGTTTAAAAACAGAGAGTTCACTTCAATAGTATAAATAGTATATTTTCATATGAGGGTGGGCGAGTGGTTGAAATGTGCATGAAAGGGCTTTAAAGGGAATGCGAAGTTTTGTCCCTTTAACTTGATAATAAGTTAGAATAAAGATATATCTTTCAATCCAACTTAGTTTTATTGTTCTATCATTATCCTTTTAATTGTTATTGAGCCCCGGGTTTTGCATATGAACTGGACCACGGAGCTGCCATTTCAACCGTAAAGTGGTTCTTTACGACATTGTTATGACGTCATTGATGCCAGATTGATGCCTTGGCATTCCAAAAGTTTTGTGGCGCCATTTTTGAATCAAAAAATGAATGCCGAGTTGTTGCCATTCCAAAACCAAAGAAATCATTTCAAAGGAACTAAAAGAATACGTATATACCACCCATAATAAAGAACGATTTCAATAGAATATTAACGCCAGCATTTTCGGAATTGCTTTTTACCTATCTAGACATGGAATGCGGGTTAGATTTATTCTTTATTTACACTTGAAACAATCTTGGATTCGTTTTTATTAGGTCTAGCGCTAAATGCGAACAGAGAATGCTAATTCTATCAGGCGAATGCAAACTATTTGAATAAAACATAATAAAATTAATTCAACCAACCCATCTTGAATTTCCAAGAATGAAATGGTTTAATTTGCTAGTCTCATTACAAAAGTACGTGTTCGTACTTTAATATTCATTGCATTTATGTTTATCTTTAACACAGGTAGGCTTATTCAAAGAAATTAAAATTTTAAAATTAAATTTTAAAACATTTTTACGGGGACCGTACGGTCTATCAAATCTGTGGTAAGCAGGATTTCTACGGTTGCCTAAGTATTTCTGCAGTCAAATAATTTAGCAGTCACATTTGCTAAGATAGCCGTACGGCGTATCTTGATTATGAGGAAAAACTACGATTTCCGTACAGCTGATAAATGATGACGCACGATCAGCGTAGGGCGGCACTACGACGTGCATAGTTTTTCTTGAAGGCATCCACAAGGGGTTCTATGGTTCGGAAAGGTCAATTGTAACCTATGAAATCCAAGCGCAGCCGCAAGTCGACCGTGAACCCGACGTACGGCCGTCGTGAGACCTACGGTTTTGCTGCTGCTTGTTGATATCTATAGTGACCACAGGAAAGAAAAAGTTATAACTCCGACTCTACGCCTGATAAAAACTGGATATGTCGTGTACGTAGACAGCAAGGTGCAGTGACCTTAAGTCGACTGTAGTTTCCTATGTTTGCCGCAGAAATTTACTGATTTCAGGGAAATACGATCGACGTGTGGTCGCATTGAACAAATGTGACTGAAGCTTTTAAAGTTCCACTTATTTTCAGATATAGAAAAACAAAAGGTTGTATGCCATTAAATTGAAAATCATTATTTCGAAAATACTGTAGAACTGTACTTACCACGGATGTTATATAATTAAATTCGAGCTCGAAATCAGGAATTGTTTTTAGCAAAAAATAAATATATAAAAAATAAATATTAAACTATTGGCGTACTATCAATACGGCAATTGCCTTATTAGACAGGTTCCAATTTCAGAATATCTCAAGGGAAAAAGTTTATGAGGCATTTTTTAGAAAAAGCAACAGACCTATTTTTTCTGGATCAGTTTTTCATGCTGATAAAGATATTAAAAGATGACAGCTCAACGAGGTGGTCACGACACTGAATTTTAGCGTTTTTACCCCCCTAGGAAATTATCTTAGGGGGTACTATAATATTAGTTCATAACTCAAAGGATATATAAACTATTGTTCTGAGTTCTACAGCATACATTGTTAGTACAGAGATGAATACTATCCTTAAGTTATAGGTTGATATCTTTGTTGGTTTCGAAAAAATACAATTTATTAGAAAAAAATATGCAATTTTTGTCATTTTTTCTTGCTTATTTTATATTTGTAGCTTCAAGCAAAATATGATAACTTTAACAGCTCAAAGTAGTATTCTAACAACATTCCCAAGCTATGTGTGATATTGTAATACATCTATTATAGTGATGAAGTACTATTTTGTAATTTTAATATGACTTTATAGTGCCCTACCCCTGGTAAATAGAAGAAAGTTGGTGTGGTTTTCTTCTGGTTTTAACATTTTATTGACTTCTTAGTTGAAGATACAATCAATTCTGTCAGTTAACCATGAGTAGCTTTACAATGGTTAACTATTCCCATGAATAGAGGGTTGGGACCTCAAAAATACCAGAACTGTTAAGTGGCATTCTTGGGCATCCCTCTTCAGAGCATTTTCCTTATACTCCGATGAAATCTGCAGGGGATACTATAAGAAACCTATATATCTAAGATACTAATGAAGATACTGAATTCAAATTTTCAGGATTTGGTCCTGGTATGATAGGTAATCTGTATGACAAAAAGAAAAAACTCTGTTGCCATAGTAACAAGAATACCACACTATTTGTTTCCTAAGAAATGTGTTTTAAGAGGTTTTGTCATTCTCTTCATATTTTTAATTCTAAATATGTCTACAATGTAGGATGATTAGAATTATGGTAAAGTAATCTTTTCTATTGTTTTATTGTTCTCTAAAACAGAAGTTGCTATGGCGACACATAGATCATAGAAAAAATGCTGGGATGATCGCTCTATTTGTCAGGAAATTAAAATGGAAACTGAAAAATGAGTTTCTTCCCACCGAATAGCAATTAATTTGGTAGACCATGGCTGACACGCACAAGAGAAAACGTTTATCAGTTCTTTGTCATTTTGTTTTTTTGTTTTTTTATTTATCGTGGTCTGGGACTTATAACACCTAATACCGAGTCTTCTCCAACTGCAAAGGAAGGCAAGATTTTAATAATGAACATTCATACATCTCAACAAATATGGCCAAAGATTTGGACAATGATGAGGAAACTCTGAGGGAAAATTAGACGAAATATTAATGTGAGTGGTCCAAAAATAACACTAACATGTTTTGGAAAAGTTATGCTCTCGGATGACTCAGTGCTCATTTAAGGATAGTCTGAATCAGGTTAATCACGTTTTTAACCTAATTGCACCCCTTCCCCAAACCCCCAAATTTTGACTAAATTGTCGAAAAGTAGCAAACAACATTCATTAAAGATCAATATGGCTATTTCGCTTCTATGTCATAAAGATATGATACGATCTCAGGTCAATCAATAAATTTCACAAGTGACACTCTATCTTATGAAGAAAATACTATCGTATTTGAAGACATGTCAAAAATTTGGTTACCCTTTGCATTCGTTTGACTTCACTTCTTAAAAAAGAGCTTCGTCTTCACTCTTTCAAACTAAAATAAACCTGTGAACTCACCGCCCCAATCAGTGTTCGTCGGCCAAATTTGACATGCGCATATTTAATTTGATAATAAAGTCAATTGGACTCGTAGATATTTCACTAGCAATCAACCCATCAATATATTTTTTTAAAGTTGTTGGCCTCATTTTCACCAAAAATGGAATCATTTTAACAATGTTTGATGCATTACTATTCTTTATTTTAATGTATCAAATAGCTCTTGAAAAGAAACTGAATTCCCCTAAGATTAGTGTTCCCCATGTTATTTCCCCTTTGAAAAAATTCATGCTGTCCATTGGTTTCAGTTCATTTTGGTCATCCAAATTCAGTGTTTTTAAAGTCCCTGGAGCAATCCACTTTTCCTCTTAGGAAATATAACATGTCTCAAAGCATATTTTAATTATGCATCCAACAATATAATTAAAGGTTGCATCTTTGCTAAAAACTAGGTCATCATTTTTACTAAAAAGTATGTTGATTGGGCCATTCCCTTTAATATCACCCAGGTCTGATTAATCATTATATTTACTCTTCTTGAAGATAATGAATAGATCTAAAAGATATACCAATGTTCATGGTCAGAAAATATTCATAATTCAAGTTAGAATTGACCTTTTTTATATAAATGGAAAATAGATGGCATCAAGAAGTTATTCCATTTGGATCAACTTAAAACATCATTGGAATGTAACTATATGATCTTATTGACATGTGGATTGTGATTTCACATTAAAATTGTGATCCTTGTAAGAGTAAATGAACTTTTAAAGGTTTTTCAGCATTTTGTCAATGGGGATTTAGCCCGACCTTTTTTAGACAACCAGAAAATCATTAGAATTTGAATAATGGTAAATAACAGTGCAAATCAAAGTTGTTTTGATAGAGAATTACTCACAGAATTCAAATATGCCATCAGATGGAAGAAAACGTTAGTTTTTAATGGTTAAAAATGCTGATCTCCTAAAATCTCATTAAAAACAAGACCTTAACGAGATTTCAAAGCTATATGGAAAAAGGACCATTTTCTGAAGTTGTTTGCGATAACCTACATGCTCCTTTATAACATTATTATGTAAATACTATCAAATGCTTTAGTCATGACAGTTGAAGTAAACTGACGTCTTGGTATTTAAATGCAGAATCAGATCTATGTAAACAAAATTGAAAGCAATTGAAAGTACAATCTCAAATATAATATCTCCCAAAAGATCCACAATATAAATTATTTATTGGTAATGTTGTTTAAAATTCAAAGTGTAAAAAGGGGGAAATGTTCAAATTCTCCCAAATAATAATAAATAAGTTACACTAAGTTATACAAGTGTGAGGCACCATCATCTTTGGTTAATAAAAAAGATTCTTAGCTACTTTTCTAACATATGGCTGTGATGCATCATGGCTTAATGAGGACTCTGCTATATGGTCAGATAATGAGAACTAACAGTTTTACGGAACTTTTGCCATGTTTTGCACATTGTAAATGACCCTTCTGAATGGGTTGTAAAGGAGGTATATATGGCTCAAATGACTCGTGCCCTAGTACATGGGGCACTGAAGTACATTACTTGTGCATGATGACCACCATAGTCTAGTTGCTCAAATGAGATCAATTGATGATTATAATGTTTAGACTTTATGTCAATGTCCTCTCTAGTATGTGATCACACTAGATTTCATTATGATACATGTACTAAATTGAAAACTTACATATAAAATATCTTAAGTCCTATATTCTAGTAATAAATGAATTAGAATGTCACCTAACATTTGATGATGGTATGAATTTATTGATTTGGTGTCTATCAATACATGTTTCTAACTTAATGCTGCAAAACGATAAAATTCACCACATCCACTTTCTTCAATTTTCCAGAGGTAGGGCACTATAAAGTCATATTAAAATTACAAAATAGTACTTCATAACTAAAATAGATGTATTACAATACCGCACATAGCTTGGAAATGTTTTTAGAATACTACTATGAGCTGTTTAAGCTGTCATATTTTGCTTGAAGCTACAAATATAAAATTGGCAAGACAAAAATTGCGTATCTTTTTCCTGTTTATTGTATTTTTTCTGAGACCAATAAGGGTATCAACCTATAACTTTAGGATAGTATTCATATTTGTACTAGCAATGTATGGTGTACAACTCAGAACAATAGCTCATATATCCTTTGAGTTATGAACTAGTTTCATAGTACCCCCTAAAATATTTTCCTAGGGGGGTAAAAATGCCAAAATTCGGTGTCGTGACCATCCCGTTGAGCTGTCATCTTTTAATATCTTTATCAGCATGAAACATTGATCGAGTGAAAATAGGTCTGTTGCTTTTTCTAAAAAATGCCTCAAAAACTTGAATTATTAGAATTGGAACCTGTCTATATCGTCGTTGAAATGAAATATCATACTACAATCGACCCCATCGTCTCCCAGCATCACTGAATGTTATGAGCCTTCTCTTGTCATGATCCAAGGTGAAATACCATTGAATTTTGAAAAGCTTTTTTGTCATATCGAATGTCGCTACGGTGATATGATGATTGAAATTGGTCGTTTAACAACTGAGAAAAATTAAACATTACGTATTATTCTTTGAAAATATGACAGTGGCATGTCCTTGTAAAGCTATTGCCAATCTTAGTATTTAGGAGATTGACATTTACATACGTATCATTTAGACGACATCGATTTTTCGTTTTTTTGTTTGCGTTTTTCATCAAAATTTAAATGGCTAAACACTTTAGGGAGTTACCGTTTCATTGGATTACTACTTTTTGTTTTATTTCTTTCATTCTCCAATATGCACCTAATCATATTTGAATAGAATACTACAGATTGAAGAAATCTATCACTTATGATTAGGTAAGAAAGCAATTGCGGCAGTATGCCTATTTGCCGACGTAAACCTTAAGGTTAATAATGATGTGCCTTAAATGCTCATCAGCGCATTAATGAACATTAGCATAGATTTTGATATTTTAAATGGTATGTCGTGTATTTACATAAATATGGTAAATGCAACTATTTGTTGGATGCGTTCAGCCGATGATATTAACTTACTTATTTTCACCACAAATACGCCAACACATTAGCCGCATTAATCTTAGTTAAAATAAATCCCCATTGATGCACAGTAATGCATTTATATAATTATGTGTAAATGCCATTTTGTATATTTGATGCATTTACCTCATTTATTGGTTAAATATACAAGAAGGCATTTACAGGATTTGAACAGATTTATCCTTTTGGACCCAATGTTATCATTATATAAAATAATTCATGTCCATATCATATCATGTATTTATGAATATTTAGGCCTAAAGAGAAATATATTTTGCACGTTCCATGTTTTTTTGAAAACTGATTTCAAAATTGACCAAGCCTTTTCGCTATCTAAGAGAAAACGTAACCGAGACTTTTGCCAGTGATGGGAACTTTCTTTCAATTTTTGCGATACAATTTACATTGCATGGAACAGCACACATTTTTGTTATACTACTCAGTGGCGGATATGGGAACCAACAAGGGGATGAGCAAATTTCATGACTGATAAAAAATTGCGCGCCGGCTTTCGCGCAAAAAATTGTTCGAATAAAAAATTATTCGACTCATGCCCAGGAAGTTCCAAATATCATCTTAGAATTGTAAAATTTTCTAGGAGAGTGGGCCACCCCTCACATCCTCCACAAAATAATTGAAAAAAATCTGGATTTCATGTATTGTCTCAGAACTCAGACACGACTTTTAAAGTGTTTTTAAGGGGAGTGGGCTACTCCTCACACCCCCAACAAAACAATTGAGAAGTTTGGAAGTTTTTGAAAAATTTGTTAATCTAAACACTTTAAAAGTGCTCAGAAATCACTAAGTGACATAATGAAATCATAAAAGTTTTTGGCACCCTACCCCAAAAACTAAAGCATTCATTACATTAAAAGTTCTCAGACAGCATCTTGAATTAGCAACATTTTCCTAAGCTGCCCCTCGCTCCCCCAAGAAGAAAATGAATGAAAACTATGAATTTCTTTTGATTAATTCTATTGATTAAAACCGCGGGATTAAAACACTTGATAAGTCTCCGGAAATCACCGACTGTGATCTTAACTGGTAAAAGTACTCGGGTAACATTTATGCCCTTCTTGCACAGCCCCCCCCCCCCTATTCGAATGTATTTCCAAATTGCTTATTTAAAATTTAGTCTAAAACCAAAAGATACTACATAATAGGCTGAGTGGCCCCACTATAGGGAGTAACAACCCCCCTCCCCTTATCTTCTTCCGCTACTCATGCCACATCTCGAGTAACCCCCCCCCCCCCTGAGTCTGACCTACGCGATTTGATTTACGCGGCAAAAATTTGACAATTTTGTCTGCTGTGGCCGGTGGTCGGAGGTCAGAGGGATCGGTCTTTTCCATACACCTCATTTGGTACTAGTATTTTTAATCGTTCGCAAAATTACTGCGTTAGTAATATTTAAGAATTCGTTTCACAGTTTGTAGTTATCTTTTAGACGTGACTCATCCGGAAGTTTGTAAAAATAAAAAAAGTGAGTAGTTATGGGGCCCTAGTTATGTCAATTTATGTCCTCTGTATGGATAAAATACTCATTTGGTTACTAAATAATAATTGAATACATAACAAGGTTCTAAATACGACGTTATTTAGGGGGGTATAACACGTACAGATACACATATAATTTGTAATATGGGCAGCTGCAGAGTTCTGCAGCAGGGAGAGATTGAATAATTTTATCACTCACTGTTTTCAGTTTTGTTTCCTCATTACTTACAATCTGTTTCTCTTAGATCTACTCTTTTAAAAAACTCAATAATAGGTTTTCTCAAGAATACATGTAGGAAACGAATTTCCCGGAAGAATTTGTACCATGATTTTGTGCTGAAATATCAACGTTAGCTGCTAAATAAGGTGTCATGGAAGTACAAATATGTTATCCTGAGCTAGGAACGAGCGCAATTTTTTGCCTGTACGATTACAACTTGGGAGAATTTTCTACGCCCCTTACACTTAGGTGCCTACTTCAATAGATTCCTGGGTATTTTAGCATTCAATTCGTTAAGTTAAATCAACAATTGTCTGGGTATATCGGCAGAACGGGAACATTTTTCTTTTTCGTTTAGAGAGATTCCATCACTTTTCAAGATGGCGTTTGATTTAAAAGGGGATTCCCCGTTTGACTGGCCCGGAAGTACCAATAAATTGAGGAATTTGACGGTTTAAATAAGTTAAATATTACATGCAAATATTGCGATCAAAAACGTTCGTTCTGCCGATAAACCCAGATAATTGTGGATTCAACTACAGGAAAAGAATGCTAAAATACCAAGGAATCTATTGAAGTAGGTATCTTAAGTGTAAGAAGCGTAGAAAATTTTCCCATGTTGTAATCCTACAGGCAAAAGATTGAGACGTTCTCAGGACTATAGTCCTGGCACGGGGAAACAAATATGTACTCCTAGCTATTTTTCAGTCACATTTGCAGAGGGCTGAAAAGGTTATTTCATCATGTTTATGGTCATTCTGACCATTTCTATTGTGTTCCCGATCATGTAAATGATATGTGGAACTAGTTAAACTGACTGGATATCCAAACAGAACTGTTATCTTGGTTCAAAAAGTTACAAAAAATCCAGCATGGTTTTGTCACTTTTTGTTTTGTCTCAGATTTGAAAATGCCTAGCGCGAATGCTGTTTCCATGGCACCTTAAGGTACAGCTGGAAACTAACATTTTGGTAAAAATTGCTATACCTGCACATGTTATTTTCTGGTACAAAATAAAGTATGAAGGCATGTGTCAATTTCCTTGCTTTTTTCAGGAAAGTATCATTACATTGTCTTCTTTTAGAATATCTGGTAGGAGTTCAATGGGAACTCCAGGAAATTTTTACCAAAATGTTACTTTCCAGCTGAGCCTTAAGGTCAGGGTGCATAATCGGAATTTTGCTGTGCCCTCAATTGAGTCACATGTTATTTTTCAAATTTGAATCACTCCTTCCCCATAATCTCAACATCTCTTACTTTTCCACAACAAGTATACTAATGTACCTAGAAAAGAATGTGAAGAAGAATGTTTTGATAAAATGTTTTTTCCAAATTGATGTTTAACAACTGAGAAGTTGCATGTTGTATTATTTTTCAATTATGATAACCATTTTTATGAACATGTATTTGGGAGAATTTCATTTCATTTTCCCCCAATATTGTACTTTGAAACCTTAATTCAACATATTCCGGATCTTTTGGTAGATATTGTATTTGATATGGTATGAAATAGCTTGGTAGGTCAATTGTTTATGTTGCTTGCAAATTTGTCATTCTGGACCCTATAGATCTGATTCTTTCTTTAGGCCTTGCCATTTGAACATAAACAATTTCTGTTTTCAGGCTACAATGAGTAAAAGAACCAACACTACTGCAACTGCACGGTTAAAGCAGGATTATATGCGCATCATGAAAGATCCTGTTCCATATGTCCAGGCAGTTCCCCTTGCATCAAATATATTAGAATGGTATGTTATTTTTACAGAAGCTCTGAGGTCTAATATTTATAACAACCCTCTAACACAAATAGACAATTTTATAATGATTAAAATAAAAGAAGATTTAATGACCCCAAAGGTTACTGATTGAAAATGGTAATTCCATGGCATCATGAACTAGACATCACCCATGATTTTCTCACAGATACATTACTTGTTGATTAGGGCCGGGAGGTTAAGTTACACGTTTTAAGAGTGTTTTTACATGAACATGTAGAATTATTGTCCTTTAGGGATAAACCATCCCCTGTCGTAGTAATGCTTGCCCAATTCAGTATAATTGAGTAAGAAAACGAGTCAGAATTAGGTCCCTGGAAAAAGCAATTGAAGGAAGGCAGTATTCCCCAGGGGTCATAATAATGTATTTCATGTTAATGTACAAGTTCCTTTAAAACATGTAGCTTTACTTCCCTATTATTTCATCACTTAGAGGTACTTGGATTGACATCTATTGAGTGTTCAATTATAAACGATAATGATATCTTGCTATATTTTCAGGCACTATGCCGTGGAGGGACCTGAAAAATCCTTGTATGAAGGTAGGTGTGATAATTCTTATTTATTCTGACAATTAAAACGTGCCTCAATTCATATCATGAAAATTAAGGACCTAGTAAATTATTAAGGATATGAATCCAAAACCCAGAATTGTAGGATGATTAAATAACGTATGTGTTGTTTCAGGACTTTGCATGAGTGCGGCAGCATGAAGGCAAAGTCTATGAAACAATGCATGAGTGGATTACTTTACCATTTGATGTACATAAAAGCCCAGCTTGTTATTGTTTACAGATTTTCACTCAACTATGAAATTGAAATTGATGTAATCAGTTTCACTAGAATATAAAATTAGTCCAGGTGCATTAGAGAGGGTATGTGGTCAGTGTGTATAAAAAGGGAATTGTTTTGACATCGTAAGTTTATGAATCAACTCAAATGATGAGACTATAGAAGATTGAGACTTACAATATTCTAAGAATCCCTGAAAAAAATGACATACCTATCAGACATGAACTACATATCACCCTTAAAATTAAATGCCCACCAGATTACTTTTGCCCTTAAAATTTTTGTAGTTTAAGAAATTAAACTGATAATTAGTTTTTGAGGTCCAAAATATTTGGAATAATTTATCAGGTATGAAAGACACTACAGCAATTGTGTGTTTGTGTGAGAGTTCATTTTTCTGACTCAAATTGCGATGTATTGCATCTTGAGCTTGTGCATTTTCTGAGGATATTTCAGGTGGCTACTACCATGGGAAGCTGGTCTTTCCACGTGAGTTCCCATTCAAGCCCCCAAGCATATACATGATTACACCCAATGGCAGATTCAAGTGCAATACTAGGTAAGCATATATTTTCATTTTCTGCTTTCATTTTTGCGAAAGTAGACCTACCATTTGTGATTTTGCTTGGTTTTCACCAGTTTTATCGATGTTGTCCTGATGTTGTTTTGATATTTAATATGGGGTACTGAAAGTTCCACAGCAGTGTATAGTATGGAATAAATCTGTTCTGTTAAAATTGTTCTGTTAAAAAAATAGTTAATGATGAATATAAACAAGTCCAGTCTATCTTAGGAAACATTTGGAGAAATCATATCAGTTTTTCTGTTCAATTTTGATTTTGATGAATCCTAGAATAGTATAGATTCATATGAAATTACTTTTTGTCTGCATCTTTGGCTTTCTCTTGAAAGCCCATGTCTGCATCCTTTGGTCACAGGACTACAAAAAGATTCCAGGTGAATTGTAACTGTTATGCAAGATTCTAGGAATTTATAAATCTAAATGCAACATTTAAGGATTTTGTAAATCTAAATGCAACATTTTAGGATTTTGTAATTCCGCTGCAACTTTGCAATTTGAAGTGGAATATTTTAGGATTTTGAAAAATTTCAGTTTTTGAAATAAAAGGTTTATTTGGGACTAATTGATTTATTAGACTGTTAGAAGCAATTCTGGATGCTAGGAATTATACTGAGGTGTTGCTAAACAGAAATTTTATGTAGGGAGAGCCTGCCCTCGAAGGATGCAGTTTTTTAGCACATAATATGTAGATTCTATCTGTTATTTTAGATTATGCTTATCAATAAGTGACTTTCATCCTGACACTTGGAACCCTGCATGGTCTGTTTCTACCATCCTGACAGGGTTGCTTAGCTTCATGGTAAGCATTAACATCTTGAAATAACTCAGTTACCCTGGGTAAAAATTGATTAATGATTAACGAAGATAAAATATTATAAAAAAATTTACATATCCATATACTTTCAAATCATTCTTTCTTGTTATAGATTTAAGGAATAAATTCAGAAATGAAGAGTCCAGTATCATTCTTTATTGTAAATTTAAAGGCATGATTGCATGCACGAACCCATATACATATTAACACGAGGGCAGAGCCCAAGTTCATTATCAGGATTGGTAAGTACAGCATGCATGAATGCTTTTAAATTCAATAACGAATGATACAGGGTTTTTAATGGTAATTCAAATATGCTATCGATCCAATTCTTTATGAAACCAAAATGCACTGTGATGATGTCACTGTTTTACCAATAATGGCACTGCTCAGTCAATTATGAAACCATAAAGCACTGTGAAATTATGTTTCTGCTCAGTTAACCAATACCTTGGAATAATGCACTGAAATATCAGCATATTTGAAAATTCAGTTTGAATAATACCTTAAGTTGTATGCAGTTTTTGGTTGTGAATGTTGTTTAAGTAAAAATCTTATGTATCCATGTTTTAAGCCATTCTTCATTATATTATATTTCAGTTGGAAAAAAGTCCTACCTTAGGTAGTATAGAAACATCAGATTACACAGTAAGTTCCCAGTTATATTGCATTATTACCACCTTGCCGGGCCAGTTCTAGGGGTTTTATTGCTAGTTTAGAAGTCGTTCATTTTACTATATCGACCTAAGAAATGTGTGACGTCATAGTGGTGGTCCATATGGACCAGTCTAGAATATATTCTGGACCGGCAATTTTCCCTGGGAAATTAGATATCGTTCAATGCGTAAGATTTTCTTGCTGTTTCAGTCCTGGTCGTTAACGTTGGTAATAATACTAATAACGTCATTTCTGCGAGCAATATTTAGCAGTTATGTCCCTATCATTGAATATATGCCTAAGGTCTGTCACCGCCCGAGCTTGCGAGGGTTATATTACGACAGACCGAAGGCATATATTCAATGATACGGACATAACTGTTGTATTACATACTTTTATATCATGGCTACGTTATATCAATGACGCCACGTGTCTGTGTGCGAGTGAAATTAGGAAGAAATTAAACATGACGTCCCGATGACGTCATAAGATTGTCATGGTAAAAGGTTTGGCCGCTATACAGGAATATATAGCCGACCTTCAGCTCCATTGACTTCAATACAAATGCTTCGCTGGGTATGTAATACAGTGAAATATTGCCTTAAGAAATGACGTTATTGTACTAATCATATCAAACCATACAGAATGATACATAGAGAAGAATATTGTTACCGCTAAAATTTCTTTAACTAAATGTGAATAAATAGTGTGTAAAAGAATGAATAATTTCAGAGTTGCCTTTTATAACTGTTTTTATGGAATCTTCATACTTCTGATCATTAGTTTAAAATTTGAAATATTGCAAAGATCCTGAAGTACATCAAGATTACATAACCAAAAGAAAAAAAAGATTACATAACCATATAACTAATATGTTTGCTCTTATGTTTTTCAGAAAAGACAGTTGGCTGCCCAGAGCCTTCATTTTAATCTACAGGACAAACAATTTGTTGACTGTTTTCCAAATTTAGCTGAGGTAAAAATGTGTACATTCATGTACAAGTTTATGTACTGAAGTGTTAATTGTTAATATACTATCACATATCCAAGAACTATGTTATTACACAGCACATTTTAATTTTGATTTCTAGAAATGCCGCATAAATCATTCATTGGTGCATAATTTTTGCATAATATACACTTTTCTAAAGAATATCTCACCTGATAATTTGTGTTTTTTTACTGCATAATTTTTGAATCTCTGATATACAAGTTAATCTTCTAACAATCATTGATTTAATGTACAAGTTTATGTACTAAAGAGATGTGTGTATTGATGAATATGCTCACAAATGTTTTTGTTAATGTTAACATGCAAACTGTATACTTTTCATAATCATTTCATGTGAGATTTCAAAATATTGCCATGAGTATATTCTTTCTCATTGGGTTTATTGCTGCTTTTCTTGTGAATCTCATTTAAAAAAGAATTGATTGAAAATATGTTGTTAAATGTTTTTGCATATCTTTAACAATATGATTGACCCAGAATCTTTATTTAAATAGGAGATGAGGCAGACACTTAAGAAACGTGAAGAAGAAATGGCTCGTAGCGCAGAATTAAACAATAGATCTGTAAATGCAGGTAGGTTCAAAAATTAGATAGACACATGAAAGAACACCATTTGTACTTAATCCACGTGGTTAATAGTAATGATAATGGTTTTAGTTGAGTTGTCATATGATCACTATTTTTCAGACTTGTGTTGGTAATATGCAGAATAAATCAATCATTTTTTAGTGATTTTTGTTGGACTAAAAAAGCTAAAATTTTGAATTTATGAACCCAAGTGGAAATCGTTTACCATGTTTTCATGGAAATTTTAAAGATAATTGTTTCAACACCTGATAGATCCTACATTAAGAGCATATACATACAACAATTTAATAATTATTTCTCAATAGTTTTGTTTTCTTAGAAACCAGATACTGTACTTCGACTTAATTTGGTGCTATTTATATTGGCAAATTTGCTGTTTTAAACATTTGGCGGCTACTTAATTTGGCAGACTTGCAATATAACAATGCACCAATGGTACTTAGTTACTTGGAACTAAAATTACCGGGGATGTTGGCGGCTACTAAATTTGGCAGACTTTAACGATTTGGCAGATCCGCCTTATTAAAATGACCGCTAAATTAAGAAGAATTGAAGTATTACCAATGTGATTTTAATGTAAATCATGTGAGGCTCAAAAATGAATGGACTTTTTTTGATTAAAGTTGCAGTAATCTTTGATATTTTGCCGTATTTCCAAAATACCACCCATCGATTCTATAAAATGCATTAATATTTTGTAATTTCAGGGCTTGCAAATTCTAGTTCAAGGGTCCAGGGTGTGAACGGAGCCAATGAACAACAAGGACTTCTAAATAGTGCACTCACTAACATATGTGTAATCATAGGATTTGCTGCATTCGCATACACAGTCAAATATGTACTAAAAAATATAGTTGAATAGTACTTGATGATTTTACATAGACTATTTCAACTAAGGCTATCGTAACTAAGGCATGTTGGGAGAATTTATTATAAATTAAAGCTGTAAATCAAAACACATGGTGTACAGGAAATAATAATGCAAGTTCTCTAACTTAAAAGAATTTCATCCAATGACAGACTTTAAAAAATGGATAGGAACTCCCCATTGAGACACTCGTTTCAACATAAAAAAGGTTCACATAGTTACTCTCTGCCTGTGTACTATTTGAAAGCTTATGTCCTCAGAGGCATACTTTTTTATATTCTTTGTTATACTTTGCAGAGGTTTTGTGATACAAAACAGTTAAATCATCAAGTATTTTAAAATATTCTCTATTATCTGGCACCATTTCTGAAGTGAGACCTCGATTAGGATTTAAACCCTGGACTTAGTGCATAGTGTGCTGAATCATTACATTGAAGGTGTTGTTTCCAAGTCTGCATGACCCTGCAGTGGGAATGCTAAATTTAGGAAACAACGTCTGAGTGGAATGAAGCAACCACAATCCATTGAGTCTTGGGCTTAAATTCTTTTCACACATTGCAATATATTTTCTACAAAATCACCTAAAAGATACAAAAATCACTTAGAGAACATATGTTGAATGTAACTTTTTGCGAGGGTCAAGTTGGCAAAGTATCAATCCTAGAGTCCAGTTATCACCTTGACAACCATTTAACTTGTGACCTTGATTTGGTTATTAATGTCATGCAGTTATGTGAAACAGTGCTTCTGATTGGCTTGAATGGGATACACCTTGCCTAGTATGTGTGAATTATAAAATTGTTAATGTAGATTGCAAATAATGGTTTAATGAAATTTTAGAGATTTGACAGGGTTTCATTATCAGCAGGCAACAGGTGATTTTCAACGGTTGTTTTCACAAAGAAATTGTGAGATATTCTAGTGAAACCCCTGCTGTAATTTCTGGAATTCCAATGTTTTTCTTTTAGTTTTTTCCAATGCTACATTATATCAATTCAGAAGGGTTTTGATGTATTCAAGGCATTAGGGTATAAAAAGAGTGTATTGAGACTTGCCTATAATATTGGTATTTCTGTATTTTAAACTACCCAAAACAAAATCATATTAAAAAGCAGTCTGAAATTTGTCTCTGTTTTCTAATTTCTCAGTTTTCACCTGATTTAACCAGGTAGACCTTAAACTAGATTCAAAATTTATGGTTAAGAAAACGGGAAATATGCAAAAAGCAAATGCATTATTAATGTATTACATGTACTTTGCATTTTTTATTATTTTTTACATTTTTCAGACAAAGTACACTGTATCATGAAATATTATTACAATAATTACATTCTAACAATGCTAATTATACAAAACTGTGTATTATAATACAATAGGCAGTCCCTTTAAATATGACTGCAGCTTTATTGCACATCATACAGGGTGTTCAAAAAAAAACGCAACCCAAAGAAATTGCTATATCTTGAAAAATACTGGGTCAATTATGTTCATATTTTCAGGAAATAAAGAAGAGACTGTGTATGTATAGCTCCTGTAAATGGTTAGTTGTAAAACATGATGCCTTGGACTCCTTCTCAAAAGACAGATGTACTAGCAAAATGCGAAAAACGCAGTCAGGGGTGACTGCAACCGCACAAAAATTAAATAACTTCCTAACCATAGTGTTTTGGCTCTTCAAATTTGGCACAAACTATCTTCATTCACTGTATGATAATCTGTAGAGTGAAATCAAAATCACTTCAGGGACTTCACTGTCATGGTTGAAATGCTTTCAAAACGCAGCCAAACACTCTGGTTCAGGGAGACTTAAGAAAGCATTTTGACCATGACTATAAAGTCCCTGGAGTGATTTTTATGAAACTCCACAAATTCACCACACATTGAATGAGGATAATTTGTGCCAAATCTGAAGTGCCAAAACACCATGGTTAGAAAATTATTTGGTTTTATTGCTGTGGCAGTCACCTCTGACTGCGTTTTCATATCTTCCTTGTACAACTGTCATTTGAGCAGGTGTCCAAGGCATCATGTTTTACAACTTACTGACAACAGGAGCTTTACAAGCACAGTCTCTTCTTTCTTTTCCTGAAAAAATAAACATAATTGAATTAGTATTTTCCAAGATATAGTTATTTTCCATTCGCGTTTTTCGTACTTTGTTGGTACAACTGTGTTTTGAGCAAGTGTCCAAGACATCATGTTTTTCAACTAACTAACAATGGGAGCTATACATACACAGTCTCTTCTTTCTTTCCTGAAAATATGAACATAATTGGATCAGTATTTTCCAAGATATCGCGATTTCTTTCTTTGAACACCCTGAACTATCTTGAATATACAAAAGGATGTGTCTTTTTTCCATATACTATTGCAATGTCGTCCTTTGATTGCTTATTTTTTAGACTCAAAGTTATCGAGTAGCGCTAAAGGGAGGAATTGTAAGGAGATCAATACTATGAGTTTCTCAGTTTTATTCTATTTTGGGGTTGCTTCTCATACGCATATCCAGCAATGGCATATCAATTGTATATTCTGTTGCTATTTTCAGTTGTGTTGAAATATTCATGCTATATACTTACATGTAGTTGCGTGGCTATAAATATTGTGTAGAAATCATTTGGTTGGAATCCTTTAAGTTAGGGTAGGTGTACCTTCATTTCCTAGACATCCTGTAGGCTTCTATATAGAAATGTACAAACATCACAAACAGAATATGCTTAACAAATAGTTTGATCACAACTCTGTTGATTAATAAGTAATGAGAAAAAACTTGCTCTTCATTTTTTTTTCATTACTTCCAAATTGTAATGTACATGCGCTGTGTGCTAACCCATCTTTAGAGTTTTGACTACCAGTCATTATGGTAAAAAAGTTACAATACTATTCAAGTGGGATTGAATACATTTTCAGCATGTGCAACTGAAACAAAAAAGAATATTTTGGTTGTAGCATTGAGACATTTTGCAATGAACTCAGTAATCTGTTCTTAGGTCGATAGACATTAAATGTTAAACAGAGCTGTCTACTAAACATGTTAATATTAATGTATGATTTTTATGTCACCAAGGTACCAAGAAGTGGTTATTTTATAGCCAACATTTTTTGACTTGTATTCCAGATTACATTTTTTCATGTTGCTTTGTTGAAACCTTGGCATTGAATGGCCAGACATAATTATCCCAACGAACGAAGTTCGGTAGGGATATAGTGAAGCCCTCCGTCCGTCCGTCTGTCTGTCTGTCCGTCAGTCAGTCCGTCAGTCAGTCCGTCCGTCCGTCTGTCCGGAAGATAACTCAAATATTAGTTGACGGATTTTTGGTGGAAAGATGTATATTGATGAATAGTTTTACGCAAAAAAGATGGCTGCCATTTTAAAAATGACGGGACTTTTTCGCAAAAATCATAACTTTTTCATTCTAAACCAAAGTAATCAATATTATTGTTTGAAATTTTGGTAGTATATTCGCAACATCTATCTATTTCACATATATTCTGTGTTTTTCATCCTGACCCCCAGGGGCCGTGTATGGGGGGTCAGGAAAACAGAAATTTTCGCTAATTTTTAGATCTTTCTGAAGTACATGTATAGCTTTATTATACTCAAATGAAAGGCAATTAAGAGTAGATTGCAGATATTGTATCTTTTTTCTGGTTCGAGCCTCGTAAAATTCAAAATGGTCGTCTAATGTATGATTTCGCAATAATTTTTCGATCCCTTCAAAGTATGGCTATAATATACTCAAAATGAAGG
This sequence comes from Owenia fusiformis, assembly GCA_903813345.2. Classification (NCBI taxonomy): domain Eukaryota; kingdom Metazoa; phylum Annelida; class Polychaeta; order Sabellida; family Oweniidae; genus Owenia; species Owenia fusiformis. Next base: position 54,019,394 of record CAIIXF020000001.1, read on the forward strand.
AATTTTGGAGTAGATCACAATTATAGTATTATTTTTCAGATTTGTACCTCAGAAAATTCAAAATGGCTGCTTTGCAGGAATTCACAATTCTAAAATCTATATTTTTCAATTTTAACCAAAGTAATGAGTATAATTGATTGGAATTCGGTAATTGATATTTTGTTCGTTGGGATTTGCTACTCCGCGGAGTTGCCGTTATCTAGTTAACATGTTGTCGTGGCAATTTACTGAAATTAGAAATAAGAGCAATTTTCTCATTACTTATCTGTATCACCCTGTAATTATATTTATTTAAAGGGAATATGTAATATTTTTTATAGAAAAATAAAAGCAGAAATAAAAACATATTTATCTCAGGTTTATCCATTGTTATGAAGAAAACGACTGTAAATTGCTTTAATTTTGTGATTCATTAAATCTGTAAAAGGTACAAGATTGTTAGTTAAGCTTCAAGACATAAATGTCAGGATTTTCAATAAGGTAAAGAATTTAGAGGGAGAGAATTATATATTGGTCATTCAATATGGTGAAATTCAGTTGGAGAGAATGTTGTACAAAGTGAGAACCAAAGGTGAATGCATTTGTACTGAAATTCTTTCAAAACGTGTGGAATTTCACCATATTGAATGGCCTTTCATTCATTCATTCAAAAATAGGGTGGGGGGGTTGGGTGTCAAGGAAAGGTCAAACTTGAGGTGACACCACAAAACATTGCAGATTCAAAAATTAAAGAATGACTGTGACGCAATCTGATTGGATGAGACTTATAGAGCATGATAAAGTTGATTTATTTTTTGCACCCATTCTGTTCATTTATCTTGAAGATGGTTAAAATAGTTAAAACATTTTACACAAAAGATGTAATATATGTTGTAAATAGTGGTATATTTATTTCAATGATATAAAATGTACAAGGGAGAGATTATCATTTAATATATCAGCTTCTTACAAAAATGTTGCTTATGATTTATAAAAATAGTAAGCAATTTAATAAAATATATGCTTAATATTACAAAGTGTGCCAATTACATCTACAAAAGCATGTGCCTATGTTGAGTCACATTTATAAAAGGGAGAATCGGAGAGTTGGAACCTTTTCAAAATAAATTCGAACCTCAAGATTCTTCCTTAACACATATTAAACTTACAAATGCTGCCTTATATTGCAGTATTTCAAACAGTGTGATTTAAATGCTTAACATAAGTATTGAAAAACAGCTAAAAGAGATTATGCCTCCCTAAGTTAGCTAAATTTTAAGATACATATATACAATACTTTCAAAAACCAACAATAAAAATCAACAAGGATATACAGCCTGATCAAACATCATTTTTAGTTTGACTGGGCATATATCACCACAGCACCTTAACAGAGTAGTTAGCTAAGTTAATACTAAGATGTGTGTTCAGTTTTTACTGCGATGGACTGACATTTTTTTAAATGAACCATTAGCATAGAATTTTTTTCAAATCAACTTTAATTCATCCCGAGTTCTTCATATTGTGATTGCAAATTGTTTTTATATGAAATTGCACTGCAATGTTGTAACTGTACTGAAACTCAGAATAGATCATTATCCATTCCCATACATATTGGATTAGTCTTATAATAACCAGCATTTTCCAGCACACTAGATGGCGCACATATCCAGGCATCATCAGTTGCATTCTGCCATCTATTCAGCCTTTCACTAAGCTCTTTATATATTGGTTGATAATCTCTGATATATGCCAGGTTTTTGGTTTCTTTTGGATCAGCAATTAAATCATAAAGCTCCCATTGTTCCCTGTAGTAATACTCTTTCAGGGTCTTGAACCACTGAGTAGGTTTACCTTGTTTTGTATGATTCAAAATATCTTGGAATGACGGTGCAAGATAAAAATCCTGGTCTATAGGAAATGGCATTTTATAGTTCAGATTATGAATAAGCTTATACTGTTTTGTGCGAACTGCCCTCATTGGGTAATACATTGTGACCTCATGAAGATTGTGACTCGTAAAAACTGCATCAGCGCTGGCACTGTGGTCTTTGATCAGTGACAGGAGAGAATTGCCGGTCAACTTGACCTCAGGGTGGGTATGACCCTTTAGGATCTTGTAGTGAGGGTATGATAGACCATACCAGTCCAGTATTGTGGGGACAATGTCTACATGGCTCACCAGGCCATCATTTACCTGGAAAAATCAATGATTGATGACATTCTGAATTTTCAGTGGCACAATTCAAAAATACATGTACAACATAATACAATGTATTCTACTCAATATACCTTCAATTTGAGCCATTTACTTAGCAAAAAAAGTTTTGAATGTAATAATGTTAGATATTTTCATTTTGTACGATAAGCTGCCAAAATTTCATAAGCGAATAAAGACCATTCAAACGAATGTGTTTATACAAGTAATCTTGAATCATATTAATCCCATTGAATGAAGTTGAGGTGAATATAGATTAGAAAATGCCTTCTTCTATCCAAACATACATCCAACATCCAGGAACATGTTAAGACCTAAATTAAAGCAGTTAAGTTTGATAGGTCCAAGTTTAAATAGTACCATGACAATACTCATGAGGCACAGCATTTAAAACATAACATTAAAACATACTCATGAGGCACAGCATTTAAAACATATTAAGTGATTTCCTTACCTTTCCCCAAGACTCTGGATGTTGAGGAGATGAGATGAAGAATGGCTCTCTGATACCAGGATCATAAAAGTTGGTACGTCCTGTGGGGAATGGAATCCCATTATCTGATGTGTACATTACAAGAGTGTCCTTGTCATGTCCTGCTGCAGCTAACTCATCCAGTATCAGACCCACTCCTAGAGTAGCAATGTCAACAATCAACATGTATGACATGTATGAGAGAGAGGACTTCAATCTAAGGGAAATCATACAGTCTTACACAACGATGAAAATCATTTTTGAATTGTGTTAACAAAGAAATACAGTATCATCAATGAATCAGGACTTTTCTGCTTCTTAAATCTCTAATAACTTCTGATATGGGTTATGACACCCATTCGCCTAGATTGAATGCGCTGGCGCTCAAGCCCTCTCGATAAACTGACAACCCCGAAAAAAGTTGTTTTTTAGTCAATCTGACTAGACATGCTAGAGGGTGTGGGTGTTAAGGCTTGAACACACCAGAGGAAGCACAATGGACATTTTCTACACAAACACACAAATTGTTCATTTAAAAAGAATTTTCTAACCTTGATCCAATCTACTTATTGTTGCATACTGGGCTGCAATGTCCTCTCTTGCAGCAGGGGTGTCCTGGATGAAGTATGGGACCACTACCTCCTCTGGTTTATAATACCTTGGGGTCCAATCATCAATTTTCCCCATACCTGGGTCACCATTTCCAAACTTTTCACAGAAGGTGCCATACTGTGGCTGTGTATGGCCGCATCTGTGGGGGTCGTGAAAACCAATGTATAGGAAGAAAGGGCTGGAGGTATAATATTAGCAGATTTACAATTTGCTGAACGGTAGAATGCTACAAATGGTTTTAATCAGATATTTTCATAAAGGCAAAACAATGAAAAACAAAAGACAAAAGAATTCATAATTTTATAACTGGATTTATTTCTTTTACAAAATTCCTTAAAATAACAGGTGTTTTTGGGTAAAAAACTGGCATTTTTTGGGAAAAAAACATGCATTTTTCTCCTATTGCCTACTGGCAATGAGGCTCAATAACTCATTTTATTCTGAACCAAGATTAAAAAAATAAAATAGTACAGTAAAACCGTTATAGGTGGCAGGAATTGGCTACAATTATTCACTTCAAAGGGGTTCCACTTAATACAGGTTTTTAATCATAATGGCTTACCTAGATTTATTATGATTCAGAAATTCTCTGACCAAGTGCTTTATAAGAGTGATGTTTCTCCCAACTTGAAGTATTTTATTATTCTCCTCTGTATGTGCGAAGTCAAATGGATAGACAGCTTCTGGACCAACATGCTTTTTTCCAATTATACCTTAATCAGAGATAATGTATAGAATTGGATTATTATTAGTAATTTGGAATTACATACATAGATCAGGAAACAAAAAATAAAGGGCAACATTTGTAATATCTATTAACTGAAATACACATACGAGGGGTGATTCAAAAGTAATGAACAAATTTTTATAGGCATATTAAACATTACCCAATCAGTGCAATTTTTTCAAAGACAATATTTTTCAATTATCTACTAGATATCAAGTTCTTATTTAAATGCATTTAATATTGTTTCAGCTATGCATAACCATGGTAACTAGAGTAAGCATAGGCGGAATCCATTTTTGAATTGTAATTGAATATTTTTGTCATTTCTTTTTGATTTCATGTGAATGACTCAACACACTTGTTGGGTCTATAAAATGCTAATGCAATTGTCAAGGAAGACTCAAGTTTCCATATATATGCAGGTGAGTTCTAAATTGAGCAGCAAATTGTGCTGTATCAATGCGATGATATTTTATAGAATAGTGAGTTCAAGAGAGTCAGACTCCACAATTCACAATGTGTTCTTTACAACAGATTAAAGTTAAACAAAGAATTGTTGGTTATATTATATAATAGTATAGTATAATTGATAGCAACTGGAGACACAAGGAAAATCAAAGACACACATGAGACAAGGCCTTGTCAAGGCAAGCCATTGAGAGATAGTACAAGCACAGTGGTGATAAAAGGAAATTCACAAAAGCCTGGCCACCCTGATAACAATATGTAACAATGTTATCTTTGATTCCCATTTTACAATTTATTAGATGGCACCTTTGAAGTCTTTTTTCTGTCTGTTATCAAAACAAAAATAGTCTTAAAGATCTTGTTAGCTTGTGGTACATGTACTGTATATTCTAGTTCCATCATCCGCATGCATATGGCCCCAAATCAAAATGGGCAAATTGATGTACCATTGTAATTTTTGAGCCTGTAACTCCCACCATTTTGCCTGCCGATACAGTAATTTGTTCCTATATATATCTTTTATTGATTCTCTGATGTCATGACAATGGCATATTAGTCACAAACATGGTCCCTACCTGTCCTTATGCCATTCTGCTGTAGAATCATTGGTAGACTGCGGACTCCATCAAATGAGTTGAAATGGTGAACATCATGATGTAGACCATACATTCCATTCTGATGTATGGGCAGACCACTCATAATAACAGACCTATGTAAAAACAAAGAACATGATTAAAGTTAATCTTTCCTGCTTAGAGGTTTTCTCAAGGTATACATACTTAATTCTACATCTAAAATTAAGTTAACGAAATGTTGTTATGATACCAATTTGTTCAAGAACAAACACGTATTTGAGGAAATATCACAATAATTTTTTACTGAAACAAGATCTTTTATAGTACTAAACCACCACTCTCTCTCCGAAATTTATTATTAAATTAAAGTGATACTAAAGTGATACTTCATTCTACATCCAAAATACAGTCCAAAAGAATGTTAAATGATACCAATTTGTTCAAGAACAAACATTATCTTTAGATAAAATATTACAAAGACATTTTTACTCCTTTCAGTTCAAAAATAGTATTTTACCCTGTTAGCACTCTCTTCTAAATTAAGGTGATATCATAAGTATATTGAGTTTAATGGGAATATGAGATAGGCCCCTACATATATGTCACCCTCTAAAAGGGATCAGTATTTAACTATGAAAAGCATCACCTAATTATACTAATGGCAACTTACAGCGTATTACATTCTTCAATTTGTTTCTCATTAACCACAGCCAATTCATTAACAATACATGTACGAGGGATTCTTCAGCTACAATAATGAGCTTCACTCAAGGGTATCTCCTACTGCGATTGCCGTTTTTATTGTAATATAAGGTAATTCTTCTCATAGTGTCTATATTCTTGTTGTGAAGCTCTTTCAATTAATTAATATCATCTACACACTGTCAATATTATTATTTACTTAGTATTTGTTTAGTATTATATCAATATATTTCGGGAATAATATAAATACTGATGATGATAAATATTTTATAAAAAAATCAATAAGAACTTTATGGCAGAGCTTATTGAAATAATTTTGTAACTTAAATATTTAGGAATGCAGGGACAAACAATTAGAAAAGACATCCAACCAGGCAAACCTACATGTAATAATAGAAGTGACGTGCGTTGTTTTCAGTATTTCATCCTTTCAGTATAATGATGTCCATAGCAAAAACAATAATTATACAGTTCAGAATTACTCCAAAAGGCTTTTCAAAAATCCTTTTAACTGCATGCAAAAAACTTATATCTGAAGAAATCATCAATTTTCTCTAAAAGGATAATAATAGTATGATTTTGAAGAATGATGGTTAGATGCGGCATTCATTTAGCTGATAGCAATATAATAAGAACTGTTTACTTTTTAGCAATACTTTATGTCCTTGAGTTAGTAACGCCAAATGGCATGGACTCAATTATATTCAATTATGTGCACTACAGTACTAACATAATTGAAGTGATGACTTATCATCATGACAATGCATGATCATCCTATGAAAATAGCAAAAATATGTTGTACATGTACTTCTAATATCTCTGTAGTCATCTTCTCAACAACTCCTATGGTTTATCGTTATATACCTAGAGTCGAATAAATTAACGATTAAGGAACAATTTGTATATAATTTCATATCAAAATGTTCAATTTTTGTTGTTTCAAACATTTTGATTTCTATGTTGGAGTATAGAAAAGTAGGGGATTAAGAGGATGTCTTATCTGCAAAAATTGAATGACAGAATTCTTCACTGGATAACACCTATACACACTTGAACAGTAGTAATGTAGTTATTTTTAAAAACATGATCAAAGTCATTTCTGTGTGCTACATCAGTAATGCCCAGACACACCACATCCCACATTGTGCCTTTCAAATACAATCTATTTCTATAAATATTATTTCATACAAGTAAATTGCTTGTTATTTCTTCATTCCAAATGTTTCAGATTCTCTTAAAGTAAAAGCCTAGGGGTAAAAGTGGCACTGATTACAAACCTTCGCAGTTTGATACATACGTTTTTCCACTTACTGTTCTAACACTACATAATTATAGCCAGGTATCAAAGCAACAATATGCATTTAAATAAACACAATATGATAATATAATTTATATTCAGATTACGAACCCTGAAACTTATTGATTAGCATTCTATACTCTGAGAACAATTTTGATATTCAAAGGCAGATGGCAGTGCGTGTTAAGATCCTCAATTCTGATTGGGTATTCAGCAGTATTTTTAGGCTGTTCTGATTGGATCATGGGTCGAGTATGAAAACATTCCAAAATGAAGGACCCACAATCCTGTGCTCACACAGTTTGGAACCTTCAGAGGAATTTATATCCTGACTTTCAAACAAAAATATTGATTTGGATTTGTAGTCTCAAACTTTGAGAAACTTAGATAGCATAGTTGTGTGACCTAGTTTGATGACCATTGACCTTGAAAATTGTAATTATTCAGAGCTCAGTAAGGTCTTTTGTGATTAAGCTGACCAAAATTTACATCCAAAAATCAATTTGAAAAATCAACTTTTTGACCTTTCGAAGGTCACTGAAGGTCAAGTAAAGGTCAAATCCTAAAACTAATGTCAGATTTGAACTCCTGGCAACTTGTAGATGATTTTCCAAAAAGAATTTGGTCAAATTGAAGCAAGTTGAAAAATAACTTATTTTTACTGTTTTTTGACGACTCAAATATCTCAAAAACGGTAAAAATTTGATGCTGACATATATTGAGAAATATGTAGGGAATGCTTAAATCTATTAATGATGTAATTTATTGCAGGAAATGATCAAGTATAAGGCAAACTTTAAGAATCTTGTCAATCACAAAACCTGCCATTGACTTTATACATGAGAAATTTTCCTGAAAATGAATGTCCTACTTTTTTTCAAATTTTATAGAGTAAACACCAAAAACCGTAATTCCAAGAGCTTTGAAATCTTCAGAGGACATAAGTTGCATATACACCAACTACTAAAAGTTATTTGAAAGTTCGACTTCAACAAAGTATCTAGTATTTACAGAAAATTTGACTTTTTGACGTCAAAATTGGCAATTTCTCGGAAACCGGGCGAACTTGGGAAATGGCGATGATAGGTCAAATAGGCATTATGGATATGCATAAAATGAATGTGGATATGACTCAATCCGAATAGCAGTTTTAATTTGTGCGGCCAATGTTGACGGACGGACGGACGGACGGACAGAGGGACCAACGGATGGACGGACGGACGCCTGGTCAATCCCATAGGCTCACTGTGTGAGCCAAAAAGTAGCTAGGTGAGTAAAATCTTGCAAAGGGCTACAAGTTCAATATTAATTTGCAAATCTGATAGAGATGTAATTTGGTTGATAAACATGAAACCTCTAGGCTTGTTTATTGATGTATTATACTCAAGACCACTGTAGTGTGGAACGTAATTGAAAAGCTGTTTGATAAAGTGAAGCAGGAGCTGAATAGTCAAAAATTTGAATGCTCTGATACAGCTGAGCAATGAAAGATGGAAAACCAGACCTCAATAAAGATTCAATCAGCTAATTGTTTTTTTTTTCGAATTGCAAAAGGTTACTGAACTACATAACAAACGACTTGTCTATCACTAATTTCGATTTCATCAAATGGAAAACAATTACTGATGATTTCCTATACCATATCAAATACTTCTTCAGATGTAGCAAACACTGTTGGTCCAAACAGACATATTCCAAATTGAAAATATGTACAGTAAAATCTGTGTAAATTGACCAAACATGTTCCTTTAAGACAGGTGTTCCTTACAGAGAGGGCTCACAATCATGTTACTCAATAGAAACTACATATTCTTTATTGAGACATGTTCAAATGAATAGGTTTTACTGTATATAACTGTTTTACCTGCTGGGTGAACAGCTACTAACTGATGTAAATGCATTGGTGAAGACAGTGCTTCTCTCAGCAAGTTTATTCAGGTTCTCTGTCCTACATACTGTATTGTTGTAGACTTGTGTTTCAAACCCAGCATCATCGGCTGAAATAAACAATGATAAACTTGCATTAAGTCCTAGCCTTGTACCGCCCTCTACATGTATTTCTTAACTCAACCAAAGAGGGGGGGGGGAGTGTCGATGCAGTGCTTTTCCTGGTGGAGATAAACTTAATCTTAATGAAGATGATTGGATATGTTTATTTCGTAATTATGGACAATTTATTTCGGGAATGTGGACAACCATTCAGTCATTCTTTACATAGCACTATTAACCACCGACATTTACAACTTGATGATGATTACTTACATGACGAGTATTACACCTATAATTGTTCAGAACCCCCTGCAATCTTATTCACTGGACTGAAGGAGTAGGTGGACAAATTGGAAAATTAGATCTAGTATTTCTCGTGTCTCCCATCACAACAAAGAGTTTACCACTACATGTAACTGGTTTTGAACATGTCCAATCTTCAAAATATAAACTTTACTCTGTACATCATGGGCATTTGTACAATTAGACGGGACTACCCTGCCTCTAGTGATTTTGACTCTCGAGTTTTGACCCTACACTAGAGATTGGGATGGCCCTATGCTAAATTGACCAAATCTCAGAAAAACAAAAATGTTGAACCTAGCACTACTTCGTCAAGATTTCTCATCACCTAAGAAATAACCTTGAAACCCAGAGTGACGAGGTAATCTTTCACAATTTCTTTCATTAAAATTGCTCTAATTTGAACAATTTTCAACAAATGTGCACAAAATATGTAGAGATGATCTCTGCGAACTAATTTTACTAAATTGAGCATTGCAAGTTATATATCTACAGGGTGCTTCATATGTATGCAACCCCTCTAAACTCATACTTGTAGCATTGCCACCCGATCATGTTATATGTCAATTTGTTCTTCATGAAAAATCACATAAGATTGCAAAGTTTCACAAGGCATTCACATGACAAAATGTCACCACCTAGTCCTCACAATCTGACAATATTATTAGTTCAATCTAAGTTGGATTTGAATTTCTGAGAAACTGTAGATAATTTTGCAAAAATGGTCAATTAAGGTAAGTTGAAAAAATACCTTTTTTACCTTGAGAAGGTAATGAAAGGTCAAATCTTAAATCTAAAAATCAGATTTGAATTTCTGAGAACTTGTAGATGATTATGAAAAAGATTGGTCAATTTGAAGCAAGTTGAAAAAAGACCTTTTTGACTTTTTTGACCTTTAGAAGGTCATTGAAGGCCAAATCTGAAAGCTAAAGTCAGATTTGAGATCCTGAGAATTTGTAGGTGATTGTGAAAAAAATTGGTCAATTTGAAGCAAGTTTAAAAAGACTCTTTTGACCCTGGCAAGGTCATTTAGGGTCATTTTGAAGCAAGTTGAAAAATGACCTTTTTGCTATTGAGAAGGTAAAATCTCAAAGCTTAATTGAGGTTCTGAGAACTTTTAGATGATTTTGGAAAAAAATCTGACCCTGAGAAGATCATTAAGGGTCAAATCTCCAATCTAAAGTCATAATTGAACTTCTGCAAACTTGTAGATAATTTTGGAAAAACTTGGTCAATTCGAAGGAAGTTGAAAAAGACCTGTTTGACCTTTTTTGATATCGAGAAGGTCAAATCTCAAAGCTAAAGTCAGACCTGAGCTTCTGAGAACTTGTAGGTTCATTGAAGGTCAAATCTCAAATTGATTTGAACTTCTGAGAACTTGTAGACGATTTTGAAAAAAACTTGGTAAATTTAAAGCAAGTTGAAAAAAGACCTTATGAACTCTTGAAAAGGTCACTAAAATGTCAAACCTCAAATATAAAGTCAGATTTAAATTGACATGAGTTTCTTACTGCATTTGGATCCAATTTCAAGAATCTGCCTACTGACAACAGTGCTGACAGTAAATAATAAAGGTTGGGTTTTCAGACTAAACAGAGTGCTCCTACCAAAATGGATTAGCCTTTATACCACTGAAAACAAAAGTTTTGATATTATAGGTAAAAAGTTCTCTTAAATTTCGAAGTGATTTTACCCGTTAATTCTGTCACTAGTCTGCCATTTTTGCGGGAGTTACACTAAAACACAAACTCCATGGAACGAAACGAAATCACTAGAAAAAAACATAGCACACATTGTGCGCATGCATGGTTAAGTTAAAACCAATCAGATTCTTTGATGCACATGAATTATTTGCTTCTGAGCACCTTCCATTAAAATCTAACCACAATAAATAAACCTGGTGGAGATTACCCTTACTTCATTTTTTGCGAAATTATATGACAAAGGCATTATGCACACGCTGGTTTGAAGCCTTGGAGACACTCATTTTGGTAAATATGATTTAGGGTGTATACTTTTCTGCAGTTTGGGGGAGTTTGGGACATTAAATGTTCGAATTCAAGATGATATGCCAACTATACAACTTATCAATTAATTTGTATCGGCATTGTAGGCGAATAGGCACACATTTAACTTCAAAAAATAAGTCATGTAAATATGAGTAAGTAGAACTTTATCTAAAAATTGATTTTTAGCATAACCAGAGGTTGGATTTTGGATCTTATGATTTTCGTGAGAGTTTTGGTTCAACTTTTTTGACTGACACAGGACATACTGGGGTATGATGGCACATGGGCTTTCAACTAGAGTTGAAAGCCCATGGATGGTATGATAGCAAAACATGTCCACAAATCCCAGTTTTCTTTGAAAAACAAATCATTTAGATGGGAATACATTAACGCATGTTATAGCATTTGGATGTGCTAGGCCGAAACTGAAAAATATTTTAGGCAAAGGCCGGAAAGGGTGTTTTTTTAAACATTTTCTATTTTAGATTAGTGTTTCAAACAGAGGATGCGGATTACTATATGCTATTACTCACCTATTATGACCAGCACATTTTTAACAGGTTTCCTACAAAGAGTCAGATTAATATAATGATAAACTAATAAAACAACAAAAAAACAAGATTTCATTTCGAAAATTGATAGCACCGGATGTTGATGATACGACGAAAGAACGAACGCATTCAAGATACAATATAACTTCAGTTCGTACTTTTAACCATACTCAACAGCATGTAATTTGGTCGGCGGTAGATAGCACAGTTTGAGATTTCACATTTCTTTTATTTTTGTTTGGTGCAGTGTTGTATCTATCAACAATTAGACTGGTAAAAGGAATTCGAAGGCTCTTTCTAGTATTTTAACACACACCGTGTCTCGAGTGATCGGGCTGATATCATTTCTTATCCATGTCTATTTTCTAAACTCAGTGCAAGAGGAGGGAAAGCCCCAGAGTTTAAAGATGACAGACATAATCACAATAAAGATTTACATTCTAAGCGTATCATCTTTGAACCCTGGTTTTTCTCCCCCTCAAACTCAGTGCATAGTTTGTTGAGGAAATCTAAAGATTTTTTCTCCAATGTGTGCATTTCTTTAAATAAGGTCTCAGTCGAATCAAATCATTAGTCTAATACACACAAATACTGTGTTAGCTGGTACTGGTAGTATTTCCAAGTAGGAGTCGAACCAACGACCTCTTGCTATTCAGCCCTGTATAAGGACAAGTGCGGTTTACACGCTACAATATACTGGATTCAAAATTCTAAGATGATTTTGACAAAGCCTCCAAGCGGCAATACGTACATTAACTTGATATCATTCATCTCTCTCAAATTGGCAAAACTCCACATGGCTTCTTGGACACCCTGTAACATAGTCTAATATTCAGTTTATTTTGTCAAACTTTTTAAAGAGATCCACTAAAAGAAAAAAATATTTTTTAAGTGAATAATTATTGACTAAAGCCACGTTACATGTAAATAGTGCACAATAATTTTTTTCAAGCGAATTATATTTATCTGAAAAATCCTCCGTTCTTGGACACCCCATAATATTCGGTCTATTTTATCGACCGTAAAAGAGATTCACAAAAGCCATGTAAATACACAAAAACGATTCTTTTCAAGTGAATTATATTAGAAATCTAAAGTTAATTAATAATTTCCAAATGGCTGCAGAACATTCATTGAACATTAGACACGGTGCCTTACCCAAACGCTCCTACATGCACGACGGAGCATTTCATTTCTGAATTTAAACGGCGCCCGCTCCGGAGTAAGAAAATTTGCGGGCGGAAATGATCAGCCGTCCAACGATTTCGCCGATAATGGGAATGAGAGGTATTTGTTACTTATTTCGTGTATACCATTCGATGGGTGTGATATTCATGTTGAACGTGGCAGTGGTTGAAGCAATTTGGAAGAGCTGTACGAAGCAGTGTAGTTATCAAAATCCATATGTATTTGTCATTCTACCGTACAAAACCCCTTTTGTCGAGATGATTAGTTGAGTCAGGATTGGAGCATCAAAGTATATTTTGGTCAAATTTGAAAGCTTCAATACACCATACATTATCGTGCTTGTGATTTGATGACCGAAAATCCAGTTTTAAAAATGATGACATTCTCTTATTCAAGAAATGCTGCAATCGGGACGGTTAACACAGTAAAACGGAAACGCTGCGGTAGTCAAGATCTGTTTAGGAAATTATATAGTTTGACTTTCTTTTTCAGGAAGAGAAAGAGAAAATCCATTCTATCCCTTGGGATCGAAAGAAAAAATATTAATTTACATAAAAGTTTTTTGTTTGTTTTTTGTCAATAGTTTTATGCGTTAGCACACGAATCTTGTTGCACGTGAAGCACCACCAGGTTGGGCCATTTCAATTCGCCTAACAAGTACAACACGTTTTTGAGATATAGGTTCGATTTCGAACATTTCTCTAAGAATCCGTAAATAATATCAAAACAAAATGATTAGAGCGTTTCTAAAATTGTTTCCAAAATCGACGGAGCGTTTCGAGGAAAACAAGCGGATGATATGTAAGAGAAACGAGTGAAACAATACTTATGGTCATGTGGGAAATTCATTAGCCGCCATTTTATTTCGCTCCGCAGCGCTTTCGCGTAAATGAAACGCTTCATCGTGCATGAGGAGCGTTTGGGTTAGACACCGTAACGGTAATATGACGACATTACAGCCTCTGTAAGAATATTGACATCTAATCGGAGAATAGAAATCAATTACCAAAATAGACTTTATTAATAGACTTAAAGACACGACTTAGGCCCTGTCAAAATGCACGTTTTGTCGCTTATATCACAAAATTAAAAAGAATTGAAATCAAAAGTAATACAGCTTGAAGTAACTCGGTAAATTAAAATCGGTGATATCATACTAGTTATTGGGATGACTTGTTGAGCCGTGAGATCATTTTAACATATTTTTTTAGTCTTAAATAAAATAGGTTTTACATAATCGCCCATGGGCTTAAAATACATCTATTTATCCAATAGTTATCCAATCATGTTAAGTTTGTTCGGCTAGACATGGTATAAATACATGTTCAATGAGCGAGGCGAAACGAAAGCCTAAAACATTGAAAAGTTCCCCAATACAAAGGACAATTCGACATTTAAGAAAAGCTACGATTGAAAAATAAGTCTAATCTATGAGTCAAAATCACCTTTGTGTAATCAAAACACCATTTGTTTCCCCAGGGTGTTTAAAATAACAACAAGTTATACATTATTTTGCGTTGTACCTAGTTGTGCCTAAACATTGGACAGCGCGAATCTATATTTCTAAATAGGAATACATTTTTTATAATTAAGTAGTGATTCTTGTTACCCAAAGGCTACACTTTCGTTACATGTTGGAGCACGTAAGACAAAATAATGCAGGATAAATAAAACTGCTCTGGGCATCATTGTCGGAATTTGTCGGAGAGATGGCGGTGTGCCGTGTCCATGCTTTCCATTTTATATTTCTATGTCATGACAGGGAAGTCAAGCTACACGTACTTGTACGAGGACTTGTAGGACACCTATAAGGATCATCTCGATGAGTCTTCATTATTAAATTAAAAAGTAATAATTAAATTACTTGTGTATCCAGATGGCGTTTAAGCAGCATATAATGAATGATCAACAGCCAAAATGTCAAACCTTTTTAGCTCACATGGTGAGCTATTGCACTCACTCACTCACTCACTCACTCACTTGTCCGTCTGTCTGTCCGTCTGCTTTTATATCTAATGTGGATTTTTATCTAACCAATCATGACTTAAATATTAATATGGGTATTTCCTATAATTAATATATACTGGATTTTAACTTACCAAATATGACTTCAATATTAATATGGGTTTAAACCTATAATAAATCAAATACTGGATATGACAAATAAATAAAATCAATTATAATCTACATACATGATGTAGATATCCAAATGTTGGTCTGAATTTATCTTTGTGGAAAGATTGTATGCTTCAGTTGCTCTTTAACAAAACACGTGAGACAGTGTATCTATATATTACAAGATGTCCGTCTGTTAACAATTGGCCAGTTTTAAAACCTCTGTCAACAGGATTTCCGTTTTAAGTTATTTTTGTTCAACATCAATATAGAAAAAACCTTGACTCCTGGTTCAAAAGCTCCCCTATTTTCAAAATGGCCTCCATTTTTGTCTCGCGAAATTCACCTTTGGACCATTTGCTTTAAAATCTGTGTGGATAGGATTCCCGTTTTAAGTTATATTCGTTCAATACAGAAAACTCCCTTATGACTCCTGGTTCAAAAGCTCGCCTATTTTCAAAATGGTCGCCATTTTTGTCTTGCGAAATTCACTTGTGGCCCCTTTTCTAACTTTACAAATAATTTCAGCTGTCCTGCATTGTAAAAAGTCATGTCACTGTAAAGAGTAGTTGTATGAAATAATTTTGTTACATAAAATCGGCAAAAATTACATCCATTTTTTTTATTTTCTGCCATTTTAGCCATCATTCACTTTTGAGCAACACCATGTGAGCCCAGTACCCACGGTAGGCTTACTATTTATTTAGGTTACATCAAGGTCTCTATCCTCTATGTTTAAATTCTGGACTTAAGAGTTAATGTAACACACACATAGAGTTTATTGATCCTTATTTTTTTTATTTATTTAGTAAGGTTCCTTTACCAGGTGGATAAATATTAAATATTGTCTAAGAAAATGGCTCTTTCTCAAGTAAAAACATCATTGTCAGGTTGAGTGTTTTCCCAGAACTTATTGATCAACTTGCCACTTATCATGAGCAAATTGTTTACAGAGAGCGTTTAATTTGAGATAAGTGTTATTCTCAATATTAATGCTATCGAGAGTGTTTTATAATATAGATACATCGATTTAAAAACGTTACTAATTGAACTGCCGTGCGTGCATCAAAAAATTCTTGTAACAGTTAAAAGGCGAACGAGCCAGAAAACTTTTTAGGTAAAAGATTTTAAGGTTAAAGTTGGTCTGGCTTCCGTTACCAGAGCTGGGTTGTTGAGTCAACAACAAAATATTTTTTCATGGCCTAAAGATACCAATGAATACCTCATTCATTTACTGTATAGTTATTTATTGTTTTTGTTGGTTTCTATTATTTACTTTCGTAGACTCACGCGAAGTAGTTCGATCCTTTACAAATGTGAATTTCTCTAAAGCGATATTTTTGTTTTTGTTTCAAAACTTGACATTTCGATAGTTCAACAATTCCTTCAGATGATAAATGATGTTCAACTAAAATTACATCATAAGTAGGCGTTCGTGGCAATGTATATCTGAGGTCTAAAACGTCGCAAGTGAGAGATTTTATATCTTCAATAGTTTTTAGGAGGTTCCACACATTTTATACACCGAACGAAACGTCCAGAGTGTTCAAAATAGCGTCATTGTAATCACTCGATCGGCCAATTGTTCATTGACTTATATGTTATTCACCAAATTTGAAGATGAGTCTTAATTATTTATATTGATTACTTGTATGTCTTGTAAGTAATAATTACTTGTGTATCGAGACGCGTTTAAGCAGCATTTCATGAACTTTTGATGATAAGGAGGCGAAAATTGTAGCTATGTTTACGTTAACATCCAAGACACCACCTTTAACTGTTACAAAACCATTATTTTGTTCGAAAAGAAAGGACCAGGTCGTATCACGCCGTGCCATGCGCCCCCTGAATGACACGCTCCGCCCGTTCCATCGATCTGAACGATGGCGTCAATGCTTTCGGGAAGGTATTTATAACAGTGTTGGTTTGCGAATAATACCAATCGTCAATTGACATCCAATATCTCTGAGGTTTCCCTGTCAGGAAACAATTGTTATATCGAAATACAATAGTTTGCTCAGTGAGCACTCCATGGAAGAAATCTTAAGGATGGCATACCAATCAGCAAAATCCTCGGAACTTCATCGAGTTTAATCCACAATCGAATAACATGGAAATCAATTTGGTAAATATTAGGACCAACAATTAGCATCTACCTATTGGATCTCGCCTACAAAAACACAGCACGAAGTTCCCTGATACTGATTAATATTTCATATTACAATTATCTTGATCACAACAAAATATAGATTGTGCTCGTACCCGGTAATAGTGGACACACTTGAAGTCGCCACCTCAGGCGGAAATTCAATTGTTTTTTTACACACCAGGGGTTCGAATAAATATTTTTTATTTCATTCTCGCTTTTACTCGACTAGAATCTGCACTGTGTTAGGTTTTACATGTTGGTCAGTTAGTAGTTGGAAATTTCAACAGTTAGTAGTTGGAAATCATTTTCCCTATTTTAAAGATGTACCTAGTATTCAGATACAATATATCACCTAGAATATGGTCATTGGGTATCAGTGGTTCTGTTGAAAATAATAGGATAATTTAAAATAAATTCATAATCGTCCAGACTGTCTGCTACATTGGGGAGGGCAAATCTTGGCCAGCCCTTTTAAAAAGGAACACGTTAAAAAGGAACATGTTTCAAGCCTTGGAGGGTCTAAATTGATTTGGAAAATATAAATGATCAGCGCAAAGTGATTGAGAAAATTATTTGTTGTTGTCAAGAATCGTTTGGCCAAATAGCTTGTTGAATCAATCAAGGCAGCTAATACATATTACAATCCTGCTAGAAATAGTAGTCAAATACGGAATGACCACATTTAATACAATTGTACTTGATAGTGGTATCATCGCGCATAGTTGGACCGGAATTAATTCAAATATTGTATTTCATTCCATTTCAAAGCGAATCTTTTTTTCGGAAATTCTGTAAATTGATTAAGTTCGATTGAAAAGTTGAGATTAGAGAAAATCAAGATTTTAGGAGACTGAATAATTTTCATTGTACCCGATCATGTCAATCGAAACTGGAAAGTCATTTCACTAATCTTGCCACTAATCAATGTACAATTTCATGGAAAGTTGATTCATATGTAACAATGCGTTGACCTATTATAATAGGTCACTCATATGTATGCTAAATGTAAGATGTCCAATCCCTCCAAACACCGATCGAAACACCGAATCCCCTCAACTCCGAGGAGTGGCAAATTCCATCGAGCAAAAAACGGCCATCTTGAAAATGTTTTCTTGGGCAGAACTGCTAGGTCGCTAGTCATAAGCATATACAATTTGAACAAAATCCGTCAACTGGTATTGGTATCAAAGATCACATTTTGCAAAAATGGCCGCCATTTTAAATTGAGCGGCCATATTGAAAATTCCTTCTTGAACAGAGATTTTACACCAATAAAGCACAAGGCTATAAAATTTGAATCAAATCCTGCAACCGGAGTTATTGCCCGGAGACACGAACGAATTTAACGAACGGACGGGCGGACGAACAAAATGACGGACGGCTTTTTATAACCCCAAGAACTTCGTTCGGTGGGATAGTTATGCTGACAGTAAGTTTACTAATCATTTATCATCTTTTTAGATAAAGTTCTGTGATTTTCTTTTTCCCCTCGACACATCATTCAAATGGTCCTCTTATATAATGGCTACACAATGTTATCTGATGAAGTGAACATTGTAAATGTCGAAATTCATTTCGTGTGTCCAAGTTGCCTTTAAAAATAATTTACCTAGTTAACTAATTACAGCAGCTCCTATAAAGGCGACTAGGTGATCACTAAAAGAGGTTTTGATTAACAGTAACGTGTTTGAATGAGAACTCAGCAGTCGTATAAACTAATCGTCAAAGCCCTTGGCCGGATATAAAAGAAAGCTACGTACGAGTATTCCCGAAATTAAGTTGCTCTTGGCAACACCTATCAGGAACGTTCGTGTAGGCCAATATTTGGAGAAATCGTAACTGTTTAAGGCCTTTTCTATTTGTGATTTGTGATAAACCAGAGCTACTTGTCTTACAAGGCACAGGTGGTAAAAGAACTCGAGGAGATAGACGAAGAAGTTTATAAAAGGTAAGAATATGGTAATCTAATTATATAGGAACTATTTAATTAATTACAGTAATCAAATACTATGGCGATAAATCAAAGGCTCTGTTCTCTATTTGATTATTATGTTCATAATATTCATGTACATATATTTGCAAGTGTTCAACAGGAAACAATTCTCATCAGGAAAGAAAAATAAAACGAAACAAGAGATATTACTTTTTTTCATTGTTTACAGAATACTTCGTAGATAATTTCAGATATCCTTTGGCGCATGTTATTGCATAGCATGACTTTATAGTATTTTTCACATTTTATACCTGGGATGTTATAATTAAGTGGCATATTGCATGATTGATAAATTGATTCCCCATGTGTGAATGCTGCTGCTTTTTGTTTAGCTGCATCATTTCTGCAATTATGCTTTGATTGTTTTGGATTGTTTTGCGTTGCATTTAGTTAAAATATATTTTAATTTGTATTTATATGACTCTATTAAAGAAATCAGCTTCTTTCTTTACACTCAACTCCAGCTTGTAAACCTGACTATATAACTATCCGTACAAACTACTCAAACTTTCAGTCTGGGCTACTCAAACTTTCAGTCTGGGCTACTCAAACTTTTAGTCCAGGCTACTCAAACCTTTAATACAGGAAAGTCACATTATCAGTCCAGGTTATATGAACTATCGATCTATACTAGTATAATATCAATCAGTCACTGTTACTCGGACTATCAGTTCAGATCACTCAAACTTTCGGTCAAAGATACTCAGACTATTTTTCCAGATTAACCCTCGCAGCAAACACAGACTATATGAGCAGGCTACCCAGACTACAAGACTAGATCACCCAGCCTATCAATTTAGGTTACTGTGATTTTCAGTCCAAATGTCGCAAACTATAAGTATTTTCTTTAGCACTACTTTTATTTAGATAAACTATTCACATGAATATCTCTCATCCTATGAAACAAACATCATGTATCTTTTTGTCCAATATTGTATTTCATAAAAATTACAAGTTTTTACAAATATTTGGTCAATGAAAATACGATTCGGTTAATATGTTTTGTCAAAATTGACAAAAGTCGATTAATATAAACTGAATAATATTTCACAAATTCATTGTGTTTCTGTTCGTCATGGTAAAAAATTGATTATTGTTTTTCGAGTTTCGCTTATGGGAATGACCTCGTTGATTTCACATATGACCTACTTAGAGCCACCAGGCGTTCAGCTTTGGCATTGGCTGTCGGTGATGGCATTCAGCATCTATAACAATTGTTACATTGTTGTAGAATCTACAAGTTGGGACATTTCCCCTTTGTTTGCTTCATTGTAGATGGTGATAATACCCCAGGTAATAATGTGACTGCTTTGATTGTGATGACTCAAACCTTTGAATACCCTTACTCAATTAAATGTCTCCACTCTACATCCACTGGTTATCTGTTACACGTTAAAATACATTTTTGACGTTGTTTTGTATTTTATTCCCACCTTTGGGGTCCACACTCCACAGTGATAATAAGCTGTAATTAAACAAGCCCCTAAATCAGTTTTGAGGACAATATGAATGTCTTACAATATAACAATGATATGAGAGAGATAGAAGCATAATTCCCAAAAGGGGGGAAATACGTAGGCTACAATCTATAGAGGTATTAGATGGGGATTCGTGACCTAATATGTTGACGACAATATGCTCCCAATAGCCTCGCCTCGTCCCAAATTGAACTTTACATTCTTGATGTTGGTGAAACGTTTAAGACAAGACATCATCATTTTACTTTATCTTATCATGTCATTTAGTATTTATTGTTTTCACCGATTGTATCATTTTGGGTTTTAGAAACAGTTTAAA
Source organism: Owenia fusiformis (assembly GCA_903813345.2). Taxonomy (NCBI): domain Eukaryota; kingdom Metazoa; phylum Annelida; class Polychaeta; order Sabellida; family Oweniidae; genus Owenia; species Owenia fusiformis. The sequence continues at coordinate 54,040,538 of CAIIXF020000001.1, forward strand.
AATATTTCACAAAAGTCGAAACCTGCGCCTACTGCTAATTGCCATATTCGAACGTTTATAAGGTGTCCATAAGCAACTTTTTTCCATGACCTGTACAAGATACAAAGAACAAAATCGAATCTCGGATTTAATGAGTGGTATACCACAAGCTATCATGTAAATTTCATATCTTCGGTAGCCATTGATATGATATCTGATTACGTCAATAGACTCAAAACATTAGCGAATAAGAAGAATAAATTATCCTGGAATAACATGTTTGTATCAATTAACAGTCAAGGGACTAAATTGTCCTAAAGTAAGCCTATGTCCAGTATATCATTATGTTTCACTGGTGTTTCTTTATTTTATAGCAAAACAGTTGCACCCAATCCCGGGCACCCAATCGACCTAAATCAATATCTGGCATATGAATGGCAAAAATGAATTATCATTCGTTTGCTTGTATTTTCATGTTGATGATAAATTTTTAATAAGTCGGGTATCACTTGATACAAGACACATTCTTATAATCAATTTATGGCTAGACAACATAGAATACAATTATCCACTTTATGAGCTTAATTTTCATCTGTCCACCTCGATAACGAGAAAACTCGAATTAATTCACATCATTGCATGGCCAAAAGTCCGAGGATATATTAATGATCAAGTACCTAAAGATGAAGTATACTTTCCAAACGTTAATGGTTAAAGTATCCTGAATAAAACAACGTCGACTCTGAACATTTTGATAATAAAATCACAAGATTTTAAAATATTCGATGCAGAATATACGCACTTTATTAATATAGAGCCAAAGGAAAAGGACCAAAAAATGTTACAGAACCAAGCAAGAAAAGAAAATATTTAAGTGTACACCAGTCACAAGGAAAACAAACCCCAACTATCCCAAACCATAATCCAATTAACTTGAAAAGAAACATTTAGTCTAATACCTACCTTTCCAACTATTCAATTTTCATTATCACAATGCAGGACCAAAACACACCAAGGGATATTTCATTCATTCAGAAGCCATCGCATGTAAATAAATGAAGAATAAATATAAATTGATATAAATGATTAAATTAGCATCATAACATCAAAATAGTTGTAGATACTACTTTATTTTACAAACAAGATATGGCGTTCACTTTCTTAATGTGGGACAGACTTTATCCAGTCTCGAAGTCCAAATGTATTTTTAAAAACAATTTCAGGGAAATATTCGCTATCGTTGGTGTGAAAGAGAATCGTTACTAAGAATGCAAAATAGATATTTTGACACATCGACACTTCCTTAGACACAAATAGCTTCTTCCGCCACTCGATCCTTATCAAACAGATGCCGGAAAATACATAATGTATCACATGTACGTGATCATTACTACCTAGAGACCAAATCAAAGCTTATCATCGAGCTGTTGACAGTATTACCCCCCTTTAAGATATTTGGGCAAACTGTCTGACTTTGATTTTCTTCTTTTTAGATTTACCAGATTATCTTTTTATTAGTTTCAATTTACCCAAGATTTGTAAAGATCCAAAACAAACGGCCTGATTGAATCGGCCGATATCATTAAGTTTAACTTGACGGATTCTCGGCTATCGAGTTAAGATTGTCAAGGTGATTGAGCCAACTAAACTGATGAAACTAATTACCACTGATAGACATATTGTAGTCACTTATTGCATCTTGCGTATTTCTTATAATCCCCCCTCGTTGACATTTTTCGTCGAAGAACTGTTTAATCCCACTGTGAATGATGACGGTGATCATTTATAATGTCGCCGTATGGTTCTCGGACGGATTAGCAAGATTAAGGGGGATTAGCTAAGCGCTGATTTGTTTTTGCCTGCTTCCAAACACATAACACTTTACTCTGATTAAACTAGTCAAGGGCCTTTCTAAGATGTAACCCTGTCATTTACATGTGAACTAGTGCCATAGAGTATTTGTTAATATGTCCTCTAGTCTTTACTATAATCCCCAGAATTGCTTTCATTAAACCGTTCAATATGAGAAATCAATAAAAGAAGCACTTGCAGTGAACGATGAAGAGTGCTCAATTTGAAAGGGGTAGGTATGGTTTAATTATTTCAAATGTCATCAGAAATGGAAAGAGAGGGACACGACGTGACGATGGACAGTTTTATGGGAATTGCCACGAAATAAACACTTCATTTCAGTGGGGCATTTATGATTAAGACTTTTTACCCTTTGCATTCGTTCGACTTCCTTCTTAAAAGAAAGATTCGGTAATTTATAACTGGACTTTGCGCACAGGGTAAAGATTTTTTGATGGTGACTACATCTTTCCAGCATTAAAGCAAGCGAGCGCAACACCCAACTGAGATTTTAAAAACAGGATTGCACCCACCTTAAAAATCCATTTTCACCCACTTGAAAATGAGAAAAATCATAAAATTGTATTTTGAGCAATTTTGGTCTGTATTGTGAAAATGAGAATTTTACACCGCACGTTGGACATCACATCCTTCTTTCAGTTCCTCATTACCATTGTAAGTTGGAAAAAAGAAAGATGCGAAGCGTATCAGAATGATATAATGTCTAAGTTTCCAATAAACACTGCCACTCAAAAAGCAATATCATAATTTTATTATATTACAAACTCATTAATTCTCATTCGTGTTATTTTTACTCAACCTCGAGGTGATACATCATTACCGCAGTCAGAAAGTCGCAAAAAGAAAACAATTCAGTCTCGTCCTACACAGAACTGTGATACCCCGGCGTGGCCCTGCGTGGCTCTTTGTAATCAATTACCATGGTCTCTTAATCTAGAATGCCTTATCAGATGACATAAATAAGTCAGATTCTGGAAAAAAGACATAAGACATGTTACGAATCTAATCTGTTCAAACTTTACTTATAGCCAACCTCATATTTACATCCCAGCTGTTTCTCGTTCAGTTTATCAACAATATCACTGCTGGGACCGACCGAAATGTTCTGATTGGCAAATATTCGCATCTGAGGTTTTTAACATGGAAGTTTATGGTAGATTAAAAATGGAACCGAAAAAACGAAAAAAGCTTTCACAGTGAAAGTTTTTCGGAAAACAGATGGGTTCGGATATATATGTTTACTACATTTTTAAATAAAATGCAATACTAAAACTGTCAGTACCGAGTGACTTTTCGTTTTTAATATTTTGTAATGTCTTAACTCTCGCCCAATCAACTGATCACACATGCTTGTTTTAAATCATCGTTTTAAGGACTTGAGCGTACAATCACAGAGGAAAACGTCATCAAATTCGTGGTACTTTCAATTTTGATACGGTACTATAAATTCTCTTATAACATACCTATGATGATGTATAGTGCAAAGTGTACACAAGACAGCGGGCCAATATAAGTTTTGAAAAGCCCGCGCCCGCTAACTTTCTGATTGGTCAAGGCGCTGACGTCATAACCAATCAATCGAAGATAAAACTGCGCGAGCAATTTTTCTAAACTCATTTCAATCATTTTCAAACCATTTGTTTGTCAATTCTATAAGAAAACGGTATTCTCTGACCAGTCTACATCATCATAGGCATGTTATAAATCGTTTATGTCACTATCGTGGCATATATGCCCGAGGTCTCAGTGATATATGGCCCGACCTTGGGAGGGACATTCTCTGAGAACCTCTAAATATTATGCCTTTTGCGCTTTCAGCACATGGCTTGGATCCGAAATATGCTGACCATCAGTTACACATGTTGTTATGACGTGCACGGACCTGGGGACAATGCGAGAAATGCGGGCTAATCTCAGCTTTGAGCGTTAATCTCTGCCTTATTTAAAAAAGCTAACTATGTGTTTAATATACCATTTTGAAGTATTTTTTATTCGCATTTCAGTGATATCATTTTCCTTCAAGATTTTGATGGGATCTAACATATTTTTAAAGTTAAATATACCCCGACATCGTCAAATACGCTGTAAGACGTAACACTTTACGCTTACACGGTTCGTTGATATTGGGATAACTTTTGAAATAATGATCGGAATCCAACTAAAATTTCACAATTTATTCAATGGAAGGTGTGCATTTATGACGTCACAATTGTGTAACGGCTACAGTTCAAATTGTCTTATATGAACGCTTTTAAAATTTTCAAAATTGTGTAAGGTTTTGAAGGCGAAGGGGGCGGGCAATAAGTTTACCTTCATTTAACCTTCTAATTTAAGTCTGATTTGAAAGAAAAATTAACTGCACAATATTGTCACGGCGAAATTAACAAAACAATAACCGATTTGTTTATTTTACAAATAATATTGAACTAAGAGCTGATTTTTGAGACTTGAAAAAAATGTGACGCATCGATTTTTTACCACAAATTCAATACATATCAATTTTTACTAACGTCCCAAGTGGATTTCCTGACCGTTTTTCAAAATTCAAAAACATTTTAGAAATATTGTCCTCGAGATCTTGCTACCCTGTGAATTTTACCTTGATTAAATAAGGATAAAGTATTTTATTTTTAGGTTGACTAAACTTGATAAAAATGTGACGCTTGTCGTTTTTGACGTCGCAAGGCTCTTTGCGCCCTGTGCTGCTCATTGTTTTGTTTTGGTATTTTGACGCCATAATGTTACGCTAATTGTCCCCAGTTTCGTGCGACGTGTATGTGTCCTTTTACAAGTTACTTCTAAAGTACATATTCAACTGCATGAGAAGAACGATCAAAATTGTGAAATTGGCAAATTGATTATTGCGTTCATTTGCCTCTTTGAATTAGGTATTGTACTTCAATTCTGCTTGTAAATAGGCTGTGAATTGTGATGTCCACTACTTGGGCCAGAAATTAATTAATTTTTGTGTGTTAACAGTTTCATCCGAGATTGTTTGTGAATGCAAATGGAATGGTTTTCCATTATTAAACTGTTGGAGATGAAGGCAATGCTTTCTTGCAAGAATGGCATATTTAAGAGTACTGCAGAACTTTTAAAATCTAAGACTTACACGAATATTGAATCCCTGTGAAACAACAACCATGACCAAAAATAATACTTTTTGTGAACCTTTCAAATTCAACAGCAAGCATACGCTTTATATGTAACAGAATCAAAGTTGAGTTAAAATATTTAGAAATAACTTTGCGTGAATTTTGGTGATTACATTAAGATACAAGTAAAGGATAGCACCCATGTAAAACAAGCGGGGGATTACTTTCAGTCTCAAATGTAAGAAAAATGTAATCAAGTTAAAAAGAATTTTAATTTCAGTTATTTGATTTAGAAACCAATCGTAACAGATCTTTGATTCTCGAACCAATTTGATCAAAATCGACGAGTGAAATTCTTTTCATCGTTGTGTTTTACAATTGCCTCTGTACTAAATGGAACTTGTTAGTTTGCTTGTGTGGAGTTCTGTACGAAAAGATCTTTACTCAAATCGTTTTAATTGCATGTAAGAACAACTCACCCTGTCAAGGAACTTGTTTTACAACTTTTGGTGGCAAACACTATGAGGGGTGAATATTAATGAATCCATTCGTTCCACTTACAAAATCCAATCATAAGATGTAAGCGCTTTAGATGCTGGCGCAGAATACCATTAAATAGCAATATCAAGAATAAGTGGTAAGTACAAATGTGTAATAATATTGTTTGTCTGAAATTTTTTAAACAAGGCATTAACATGCAAAACGTCACCACCCACCATTTGTTACAGACCGATTGCCGAACACCAACCGAACCAAACTTGCAATGTGTTCACTGAAACTTCGAAGGGCCTAGTATAAAACTTATAAAAAACAGAATGTTTCCATGATATCTTTTTCTACATCTTGACTTGAAAGCCAACGAGAGCTCAGTATTGTCATTCTACTTAATACCCTTACTTTAGCACTTCGAAAAAAGACATTCATCTAACTTCAAATATAAAACGAACTGTTTCCGGCGCATCCGTACTTTAATGATTGAATTCATTGATGAGTAGTAAAAGAAACATTTCAAAGAGAGGGGGATCAGGCTATATCCTTACTAATCCAGTAGCGATCTAGGATTATCTCTTTCAGGAGGTACGCTACTGTAACAAATGAGACCAATTTTATTGATTTTTGACTAGGTAATTATAGAAGAAATATGTTTCAGTGGCAGTATAGCACGACAAATCAAATATTTCAAGATTTCCTATTGTTCAGAAAGAATAACATACAGGGAGGTCAAACATGATATGACACTTTTTATGAACACAATAACATAACTAACTTTAACTTTTCTGATAACCTAGTGAAATCAACTATAAAGTAGGTATCTAAATATGATAAACTTAATGCCTTTTTGAAATTAAATATGTCACCTAAAATGAGATGTCCCACGACTGTATAATATCAAATTATCTTGGACACTGAATACGACTCGATAAAAGGTGGTGTTTTTGGAGCACCCTGTAGCAAAGAATTCGATACTAATATGGTATTTTTTTGCAAATTGTTTCGCAAGAAAACACAATCTTGTCTTGCTATAGAGAACACAATTCAAAATGTTTTCACGGGTGGAGAAAAGTAAATGCCAAGTCAATCAGGATTTACGTTTTAATGGCTTTTCAGTATTTTAAGTGAAAATTGGAAATGCTGATCAAATATTGAATAACTCAAGATAAATACAAAATATTTTGCCCAATGCTGCGGAATAATTCAGGATACGACCAACTGTAACACTGATAAACATGCAGAAACGGAAATGGCTGCCTTTGTATTTAAGGTTTCATCAATTTGGGGGAAGTCTAATATCTCTTCAAGTCATTCAAGTTTGAACAACATATGATTTATTCACATCCCTCCAAATCTTTCTTCTCGCTATACTAGTTATGCTTTTCTTACGCTTTAATGCGAAAAATTGCATCAAACTGAGTCATACAACCACTTGTCTACACGGATCGATTGGTTTGACTTCTGGCCACGTCATAATTACGCCAGGTAGATAGTAACGGTTAAATGACGCTCACTAACATTATCATGTTCTTTGCGTTGACCCTTAATCTACATGTTTACCCCGTGTACGTGTAATATCATCATGACCCATGGGGATTACTGTCGTCCTTATACTGTCGTTCAAGGTCCAAAATACAACTACTCTCTTATGCCTTTATACACAAGTTACACGTAATACCACGGAGGAGAGAACTTACCCCTACAAGTTCACGTACAATTCACTTAATTAAACAAGTATAGCTTAACCTCCCTATTATGATTATGTTGTGTGATGACGTTTTATTGCACTACGACGTCCTACACCGTGGGGTCATGTCCCAAAACCTATCGCCTGAAATCGACGTTGTGGGTGTGATTTCTCACTGCGCAATAATCTGACTTTAAGACGTGTGTGTGATGCTTATGTCTTTTTACACCATCTGACCTTAAAAGAACAATGTAATTAATTCTGTAATTCTCATCTTAAATAACCCCAAAATGTTTTAATTCATAATTATCAGTAAATTGCACCATCATCTAGCTTTATGATGTCTTGTGACGTCCCAATGCATCATTTAGTGTGGGAGTGTAGCAAGAATCTAAAATTAAAATCTAAAACTGACGAAGCAATTATAGACAGAAGAAGGTATACTACTCAATTTGATCTTCTTTTCTAGTTTTAGTCAAAAGGACATCCAAGAAATTTTCTACAAAACGTTGGTGACTGGCTTGGCTGATTATCTGACATTATGATTTATAAATCTTGTGATGAAGTCATAATGCCCCTGACATTATATTCATTGTTGAGACGTTCCACATTTTCTGACATTATATTGCTTGTTATGACATCCTAATGCACCATCGTCTGACATTGTATCGCTTGTGATGACGTCCCAATGCATCATTGTCTGACTCTGTATTGCTTGTGATGACGTATCAATGCACCATTGTCTGACATTGTATTGCTTGTAATGACGTCTCAATGCACCATTTTCTGACATCGTATCGCTTGAAATGACGTAACAATGCACCATTGTCTGATTCTGTATTGCTTGTTATGACATCCCTATGCACCATTGTCTGACATTGTATTGTATCAATGCACCATTTTCTAACATCGAATCGCTTAGGATGACGTATCAATGCACCATTTTCTAACTTCGAATCGCTTAGGATGACGTATCAATGCACCATTTCCTAACATTGTATTGCTTGTGATGACGTTTTGATGCACCATTTCCTGACATTTTATTGCTTGTTATGACATCCTCGATGCAGTATTTTCTGACATTGTATTGCTTGTAATGACATCCCAATGGACATGTGTCATCATATGACATTGATGATATGTGTGACAATATAATTTAACATCATTTTTATTGACGGCTTGTTATTAAGCATTTTTCACAATTATATCTCATATTGCTTACAGGAAAGGAACTTGTACTACGACTACTCTTACAACACCTCACGTCTATATCACTGAATCACAAATATACTTAACGGAATACGGCAAATACTATGGCTAGATTTGTTGTTCTGGCGTGTGTTCTGCTTGCTGTGACTATTGAAGCACTGAGTACGGATCAACAGGTAATGTTCTCCAACCATTTTGTGTTTACACAAAAAAACAAATGGGATTCTTTTGCCATTATATAGATGCCACAAAATGATGAGAGTCGTTACTATGGTGGTCCAAAAATAGTATACTTTACGTAATTATTATTCCTTAGACAATAATGTCTTCGTGACGGTGTCATCATTTATAGATTTTCTGACAATGGTGACACGTCTTCATTCACTGTCAATATTTTGGTGATTGTTCTTTTATCGACTTAAGGAAGGATATGTGTAAATTAAATGATTCTGTATTTGTATTAAGTGATACTGAGATAATTGTCTGGTAATTTTAACAATTAAAAATGGTCTCGCCGCATTTTATGAATGGAACATCGTCAATAACATATTTTCAGCCATATCACATTCGATAATCAATTAAATTCTATAATCATCATTGTTTTGTATTCTTATCACGAGTGTTAAACAGCATCTACAGAAAATCTAACCTTTCTTTCCAATATAATGAATTGTTTTCTAAAAAAGGATTCACACATTTTGTGTATAGCACGTTTATGACATGTATGCCCTATAATACAAAAAATACAATTTTTCGAAATTTTTTTACTGAAACAATCTATCGTGGTCTATATGGTATGAATTTTTAAAATGGTAGTTTCAGTACACTGATAAATCAACTGATGAGGACTGTGCAATGTAGTATTCTATTGTAGTAAATGTGATGGAAGATCGGGATGAGCAATCACTGAGCCAATTACGTAATTGCTAATTAACAAAGGTCGACTGCGTAAATGTAATTGACTTTGACTGGAAAATAAGAAAATTAAGAAGTATTTTGACTAAAAAAGATACATACATATTGAAAACTGGAAACAAATTTATATTTACACGAATTGAGGATCTGTCATATGAAAAAACGCAACAGAGAAAACCTCAAATGTCAAAAAGCGACCGTTTTCTGTTTTATATCCGAAAAACGTTTAAATCATTTTCAAACTACAAAAATGACAGCTTCTAAAACGACCGTTCATAGATTTTCATATTAATTTATACTTTATAAATGTGTTTCGTTTGTCGAAACTGTGAAATCCTGAATGATTTTCAGATGATTTCTATGAAATAAAGAATGACTTTCTTAATTTGATGACAATGAATAATTAAAAGGATCAGTAAAAAATGTTTCGGGTTTTTATAATAAAGTCTAGACAAATGGATTAAAGGAACATGTTCCTAAGATTGGAACCGATTTTATCTAATTTGCCCACCTTTGTGTGACTTCTCCCGGTTGGTAATAGTAATATCGTAGACCTTAAATTATTTAATCTTTTCAGTAATTTCATGTGATGTTTTAGACCCACTTAAAACAGTTCGTCGAGACTTAAAACCTCACTTGTATTTCATTAGAGAATGGTACAACTTTTAATGAAAATCGTTTTAGTAATTGTTGAGAATGGCTTAAAAAAATCTCGGACAAAAGTGGCAGCCGTTTGGAAAATAGGTGAACTTTTGAATCGAAAGTCATATGGGAGTTTCTATAATGAACAAAAATGAATTAAAACTTCAATTGTTTATGGCCAGAAAGGTTTCTTAATCGTTCCACTATTGCTGACAGACAGACCAGTGGTTGACTGCAATCATGAGAGGCCATTCTCTAAGCTCAAAATAAAACCATCTGAAACTTTCTGATCGGACCTTAAGTGCAATACGGTCAATGTCTTTAAGTTTTAATTCACCCCAACATACGTTTAAGTTTACAGGTTATTAACTGATCAAGCATGCCAACTAAAAATAAATCTTGCAAGTTAAAGCAATACCTGTCATCTTGATGTGTAACAAATATTTAGACATCACATTTTTATCTTCTTTACACATGATATATTTTACGTAATTATAGATTTACTTTGCAACACTGGAATTCATTTCATTTCATTTATCGGGTCACCGCTTTATGAACACCTCGCATTAACAAACACCATGTGATAGACTCGAAAATATGAATCTGTGAGGAGCGTGAAGCACTTTGACACGTAAAGAATACCATTAATCATGTTATCAATTTATATTCGTACTCTTCGACTTGTGGCTTATGCCCCTTGGTGACATCTAGCCTTACTGTAAATCATTCATTTCCCAGTGTTACGAAATCGTTCCCAAATCGTTACGTACTAGAATATAGAATTTTTGATTGGTGCTAAATTTAGCTGTAGTATGTTTATATACTTGATTGCGATTGATAGTTTATCGTATATTCGATATAAATTGATATGTATACATACATGTATACAAGCCACCCACGTCATGAAACTAGATCAATTTCGATTGTACACTCCCCTCTAAATGTTAAAGCCGGAAGTCCCCATTTTATTATCACAGTGTCAAAGCCTGCATTTGGAGATTTTACCAGACTTTCCGTGGGGGTGTACGTTCAATAAGCTGACGTGAAGTAAGTCTGTATCTTCAATGGATATGTTAGCATAAGAAATTAGCACAATATCCATTCGGTTCCGTGCCTCTAGTTACCGTGACAACGATTTGTTCACAGAGGAAGAAAATAAAAGTACTTTGAAGTCCAGAGGCGCAAGAATTTAATAGTGAATATAAGATAAATATTATTAGAAATGTACTGTTGTTATTCGACGAGTATAACCATAATAGACTACCATAATTAGTCGAAGTTGATTAAATATTGCATGCAAATCAAATAATAGAGTGTCTTCTACAATGTACAGAAATAACATATGTAGAGAAGACAAACTACATGTATGAAAATGTCAACATTTGCTAAATTCTCAAGCCTAAAGTACATGCTGTTTATCGCATCCTACGACCCCTTAAAGTGGTCGTAGAATTCGATAACATGCTATACGTGCTATGGAGAATAGTTTAAGGCAGTCATATTTCTGATTATGGTTACATTCCGACCATACGCGCTTTCATTAAAATATGTTTCCCCGAAATAAATTTAAGCTTTTAGCACAATAAAAATATCAATCCAACTCTCCAAAAAACCATCGATTGGGATCCCTTGTGGACACATTTCCAAAATGTCGGATTTATTTTCTCAAAAGAGGGACCTCCTTTTTATATTTACCATATAAGGAATTTCTTCTGCACTAAAGGGGGGGGGGGGGGGCGCTGTTGAAATGTGGTAAAGTTGGTAAAATTTGCAATCCTTTGTTTCAACTTAATTTTGGTCACCAGATATCTCCACATCAGACTTTTGACGTATTTTCACATTCATAAGTAAAACTTATAAATGTGAAAATACGTCAAAAGTCTGATGTATGCTGTGGTCGATTGCCGTAGTGCGTGTATAGTAATGTAAATGTTCGTTCAATCATCTTCATTTGTCATTTGATCATAATAAGTTATAGTTTCCGACAATTGTTTAAGTTCCACAAAGAGAGATTATGAGCCTAGTTACAAAACTGCAAGAACCACGAGTCATGCGAGGCCTAGTTCACCCTATGCAGACAGAGCCTGTGGGAAATATTGGGTGCGGCGCAAATGAGCGGAGGGTGCGGATCTAACGGTCATTTTTGAATTTAAAATTGGGATATTTCTGAAACTAAGCCGTTTTGGGACTTCAAATATACCAAGATATGTGTATTTGACACCAAATATCAATAAAATTGTGAAAATAGTAGTGCAATTCATTTTATAGCGACGCAGTATGCCTTAAACATTTCCCAGACCTATATATTTTGAGACTATCCTTTTAATACTGCGTCCACAGCATTCATAAAAAATGGTGTTCAAGATACACTTCCCATGCAAATTATTTTTGCATCTTAGTCTGGGAGCAAAAGTCCAAATAAGAGGTTCCGTGTCCTTTTTAGAGGCGAGCTAAGCGACATACATTTTTATGAACTATACGTGATACTTACCAAGAAAAATGATGTTGGCAATTCTGGATCCGCGACGGCGTTGCTATGGTAACCAAGTGAATAAGCCATGCCCACTTATAGGGTCTCTTTTCAGTGTTTGGCCCCTATCTCCTTCATTATTGCTCAGATTTCGATGAAATTCACAACAAATGGAAGGTAATTGATAATGCAATCAAAATATATTAAGTTGGCAATTCTGAATCCGCGGCAGCGTCACTATGGTAACAAAGTAAATATGCCACACCCACTTTTAGGGGCTCTTTTCAGTGTTTGGCCCATATTTTCGTCATTATTGCTCAGCTTTAATTGAAATTTGCACCAAATGAAAGGTAATAGATAATGCAATCATATATTTTATAAAATATGCAATAAGGATGATTTGCATCTTAATTATGACGTCATAACTGTTTGTTCTTGCATATTTTATCTTAATCATGATGTATAACTCTGTGAAATTACTGTCTTTAAAATGGTCAGTAATGCTTTCAACTAGTTTATTTCTTTTAGTTGAGTTTATATGTTTATTTCATTCATACATTTATGGTCATAGAAAAATTGAATAAATGTAATGAAAGATGTCTAATTCAAATAAAAAATGTTCAATTCACACTGTTGCTATGGTAACATCATGTAGCAAAACGATCCGCTGTAAACAAGAATTCTTTAGGAAATGTTACATTTTGACCAGTTGACTGACATGTATTCTTTTTAATATTTTGATGACAAAATAATCTAATAACTATAGAAAATTATTTAATTTGGATTGTGTTATATTATTATGTCATAAGGGCAATCATTGATCAGGGGTGCAGCCAGCTTTCAGTCGAGCGGGGGGGGGGGGGGGCGATTGTGGCATAAGCAACCCAAAAATGTTTTTAAGATGAATTTTACAAAAATTGATGCAACTTCCTTCAAAATTGAGCTAGAAGCTTCAAGTCAAAAGCATTTTAACCCAATAATGACAACAGATTGAATGCATTAGTATTTTTTAAAAATAATTTTTATGTTTTTCTAACCTGGGTAGCATAACTAAAATTAGTTTTTGTTCTAGAGGCATCCCAAATATGGGACATAGACACAAGTGCGCATGATAACATTTTGGGTTAAGAGGTTATGATTTCGGAATTGTAAAACCTATTTATAATATCATAACTTTTACAAACATGTAATTTACACTGTCATTAACTTAAACTTAGTCTTTTTGTTATAATTCAATACTAATTGGCCCCAGTGACATTCAAAAGCACGGCAGTGCCCTCATATGATCCGAAAAAGCATCCCAGTGCCCCAAAGTGGCCCCCAAAAGCATTCTAGTGGCCCCTGTTGCCCCTCTAAGCATACTTGCGGCTCCTATGACTCCCAAAATCATCCTAGTGGCTCCCAGATGCCCCACAAAGCATCCCAATAGCCCCCAGATGCCCCCCAAAAGCATCATAGTGGCCCCATGTGGTCCTCAAAAGCATCCTAGTTGTCCCCAGTGGCCCCCAAAAACAAATTAGTGCTGCTATGATCCCTCAAAAGTATCCTAGTACCCCTCTGTGACCCATGACATCAACCCAGTGGCCCTCTGTGGCCCCAAAACGTTGCCCCGAGAAGCATCTCAGTGGCCCCAAGTGGTCAAAAGCTTCCCAGTTGCCCCCCAGTGACCCCCAAGAAGCATACTAGTGACACCCAGTGGCCCAAAATAGCATCCAAGTGGCCCCATTATGCCCCCTAAAAGCATCCTAATGGACCCCAAAAGCATCCCATTGGCCTCCAAAAAGCATCTCAGTGGCCCCAGGTAGCCTCTAAAAGCACTTCAATCGGCCCTAAAACCATTCTAATGGCCGCCAGTGGCCTCAAAAATCATTCTAGTTGCCCCCAGTGGCCCCAAAAGCTTCCCATTTCTCCCGCCAGTGGCCCCCAAAATGCATACTAGTGACACCCAGTGCCCCATAAAAGCATCCTAGTAGCCCCCGAAAGCATCCAATTGCCCCCCATGTGATCCCTAAAAGCATCTCAGTGGTCCCAGGAAGCCTCTAAAAGCACTTCAATGGGCCCTAAAACCTATCTAATGGCCCCCAGTGGCCCAAAAGGCTTCCCATTTACCGCCCCAGTGGCCCCCAAAAAGCATACTAGTGACACCTAGTGGCCCAAAAATCATCCAAGTGGCCCCATTATGCCTCCTAAAAGCATCCTAGTGGCCCCCGAAAGCATCCTATTTGCCCCCTGTGACCCCGCAAAGCATCTCAGTGGCCCCATGTGGCCTCTAAAAGCACTCCAATGAGCCCCTGTCGACCCTAAAATCATCTAAGTGGCCCTTAAAAGCATCCTATTGGCCCCAAGTGGCCCCCAAAACCATCCTAGTGGCCCCCTGAAGCCACCAGAAGCATGCAAATGGCTCCTCATGGCCATCAAAAGCACCCTGGTGGCCCCCTGTGATCCATAAAAGCATCCCGGTGGCCCCCAAGCCCCAAACGTATTCCAGTGGACCTCCGCGGCCCCCAAATGCATCCTAGTAGACCCCTGTGGTCCAAAAAGAAATTTAAGTGGCCTAGATGGCATCCAAAACATGCAAGTGGCCCTCAATAGCATGGTAGTGGCCCCCTATGGCCTATGGACTGATATATCAATTTGAGGGACATTGGGCCATTTCCTGTGAAAAAATTCAAAAGATGTCTGCAAAAAACAAAATGACCTTGAACTTTGGAGAAATCTACTATTCTAGTATCTTCTTTTCTAAGAAATATAAAGTACTAATGATACAGTACAAACATCTTCCAATATACTAAAAAAAACGTGCCATATTCGGGACATAGACACTAATGGGTTAAAGCTCTTCTTCTATCTAATGGTTCTATCTAATTGTTTATGGGAGGGGGGGTTATATTAATCCAATATGATGTTGCTATGGTAACCAGGTGAATATGCCAGGTGAATCAGAAAATGCATGGATAATGTAGATTAACTGACTGGCTTACTCGTTAGGGTATCATAGCTGCTTTTGTGATTATTTTCTTGAAATAAGGTAGAATTGCTCAAAATGATTCCAAATTGGTACCTTGTCCTTTGACATTCACAATAAAATGAGGCCAAAGCTGAGAAATATGATTGATTCTCATTCCATTTCTTTACAAGTATGAATATCGAAGCGTAAATGCCAAAGAGAAAGGACCAAACACTGTAAAGAAACCCAGCAAGAAAAGCAAACTTCCATTTAATGAAAATTTCATATACACCAGAGCTATCATGATGACAAAGATAGAAGCAAAACTTTGGAAAAGTCGTGAAAAATGGGAACGGCATATTCACCTGGTTACCATAGCTAACATAGGCATAGCCAGGGGGTGTAATGAGTGCATCCCCCCCTGTAACCAATAAAAATAGAACCATTAGATAGAAATAGAGTTTTAAAATGCATTTGACTCGAAGCTTCTAGCTCAGTTTTGAAGGAAGTTGCATCTACTTTTGTAAAATTAAACAAAATCTTTAAAAACAATTGTGTCGAACCCCCCCCCCCCCACCACCCCCCCCCCGACTGAGAGCGTGCTGCGCCCCTGATTAACAATTGCCCTTATGACATCATAGTATAACACAATCCAAATTAAATAATTTTCTATAGTTATTAGGTTATTTTCTGTCACCAAATTTTAAAAAGAATACATGTCAGTCAAATGGTCAAAATGTAACATTTCCTAAAGAATTCTCTTGTTTACAGCGGATCGTTTTGCTACTTGCTGTTACCATAGCAACAGCGTTAATTGGACACTTTCATTACATTTATTCAATGTTTTATGACCATACATGTATGAATGTAATAAACTAATAAACTCAACTAAAAGGAATAAACTAATTAACTGGTTAAAAGCATTATTGACCATTTTAAAAATAATAATTTCGCAGATTTATATATCATGATTGAAATAAAATACACAAAACAAAGAGTTATGACGTCATAATTAATATGCAAATCACCCTATTTGCATATCTTATAAACTGTATGATTGCTTCATCTATTACCTTTCATTTGGTGCAAATTTCATCGAAATCTGAGCAATAATGATGAAGATATGGGCCAAACACAGAAAAGAGCCCCTAAAAGTGGGTGTGGCATATTTACTTTGTTACCATAGTAACGCTGCCGCGGATTCAGAATTGCCAACTTAATGTATTTTGATTGCATTATCTATTACCTTCCATTTAGTGTGAATTTCATCGAAATCTGAGCAATAATGAAGGAGATAGGGGCCAAACACTGAAAAGAGCCCCTAAAAGTGGGCGTGGCTTATTCACTTGGTTACCATAGCAACGCCGTCGCGGATTCAGAATTGCCAACATCATTTTTCTTGGTAAGTATCACATATAGTTCATAAAAATATATGTCGCTTAGCTCGCCTCTAAAAAGGACACGGAATTACCTTTGCTCCCATACTATCTTGGAAGCCAGGCAGTATCTGTGTGATTTTATAAAAATTCGGAAATGTTCTTCAGATATGAGCTCCCTCTAAATATTGGGTGCGGAGGTACGTTTATGGAGCTCCTCCGCACCCAATATTTAGAGGGGGCACATATCTGAAAAACATTTCCGAATTTTTATAAAATCACACAGATACTGCCTGGCTTCCAAGATGCAGAAATAATTTGTATAGATAGTGTACCTTGAACACCATTTTTTATGAATGCTGGGGACTCAGTATTAAAGGATAATTTCAAAATATATAGGTCTGGGAAAGGTTTAAGGCACACTGCGTCGCTATAGAATGAATTGCGCTACTATTTTCACAATTGTATTGATATTTGGTGTCAAATACACATATCTTGGTATATTTGAAGTCCCAAAACGGCTTAGTTTCAGAAATATCCCAAATTTAAATTCAAAAATGACCGTTAGCTCCGCACCCTCCGCTCATTTGCTCCGCACCCAATATTTCCCACAGGCTCTGTCTGCATAGGGTGAACTAGGCCTCGACAAAATGTCAAAGATATTTTTAGATGTCTTTTAAAACTAAAACTGTGAAAAGGATGTCCCATAGAAGTAAAATGCAGCTCGTTTCTTAGGAGATGCCTGTTTAGGATCCAGGCTACTGGAGATCTTTAGACAGTAAAAGTAAAAATCTCGCCACATTGACTTATTCTGACTGTAGAAGAAAGCCCTCCCATAAACTCCCTCTAAACGCATCTAGAAGTATCATCATTCAAATCTTACAATAGAAATAAATAATGATACTTTTGAATGTCATTCTTACAGTGCGTTACAACTTTGATATTCTATCAATCAGAGAAAAATTGTACAATTGTCGATGAATAATTACATCCTCATCTCCTTAAGCTAGAAAGTAAAATGAAAGAACTGGACGTTAGTTACTTTTAAGTAGAACGATGACATCAGACTTTTTGATATCTTAGTAGAACATTGCAAAATAAAAGTAGATTCAGATGTCTCGATAGAGAGAGAGAGAGAGAGAGAGAGAGAGAGAGAGAGAGAGAGAGAGAGAGAGAGAGAGAGAGAGAGAGAGAGAGAGAGAGAGAGAGCAATATTCTTAACTGTAATTTGTTTTCCGGGACTGCTTGATAAATCATATCCATACCATTCTAATTGTTTGTTGTATTGTGTCTGATTTCTAAAAAACACTACACTCCAATACTACACGAATTCTTTTTAACTATTTACAAGAATAATGTGACTATCCTTACACTACAATAACAAATCAGGTCATCAAAGTATACCTATGACTCAAAAACACCAGAAATTACATTTAAATAATATCTAAACCATAATATCTGACCATAGACATTTGGCTTAATTGTCAGTTCGCGAATAAAATAACTATTATACTTTATAAAGTCTTTTGGACTCTATTTTTTCAACAATGAGCAAACCAATGACTAACGATCCCTTCACTAATCACCACTAATGACCTCATTACTTGTTGGTTGAACGCAATCGTTCGTTGACCGTAAATTGGCAATCGATTGGCATAGTTATTGTACATCCGTTGAGTCCTCGATATCCCACCAGTTCTTAACATTGTTATTTGTTTGACCCAAAATCATTGAAGTCCAGACCATGATCATCATAATTTTTTTATTTACTTTTTATTTCTGAGTAAAACATGTTATACAATTTTATACAATACAGCGTTATTTTGTTGATTTAAATGAAATATCATTTGAACCAAAAAAGGAAATATTATTTCGAATTTGACTATTTTGGAGAGCTCATTCTCACGTTTAATAGTTTCATGTAAAAGGTTTGGCCAATTTCGCTGAATATGTCTCCATATGACAGAGGTAATATCATGGTTAGGTTGGGCACGTTCCACCCTTGGTATACGCAGCTAACGAAAATTGACCGGTACGGGTCAAAAGCTGGACCGGTACGGGTTAACGGTTTCATTTGAATTTAAAACAGCCATAACTTGCTCAATATTGACTTCCTCGTGTCTAATTTGAAATATATGATGCCTCCCGATGCTTTTAAGTACCCCAATTTTTTACAGATTTTTAAACGGACCAAAACTCTCTAAATGCGCATTTATGCTCTTTTCTCTCGAGAACGACTGTCTCATTTTCACGATAACTTTTATTTAGTACTTGTAACATATAAGATCTATTTTTCCCCATCAAGGTATGATGTAAATGACATGCTATTTACATCTTGTGAGTTTCAATGACGCTCGTTTGATTTTATAAAAAATGCCAAACTTTGTGACAAAGAATTTCATCCTGCTTGCAGCGAGAAGACGGACCGGTTCGGGGCAATAGCATGAACATAATTTAGGAATCTTTATACATGTGTGTTATTGACCCGAACCGGTCCGTCTTCTCGCTGCAAGCAGGAGGAAATTCTTTGTCACAATGTTTGGCATTTTTTATAAAATCAAACGAGCGTCATTGAAACTCACAAGATGTAAATAGCATGTCATTTACATCATACCTTGATGGGGAAAAATAGATCTTATATGTTACAAGTACTAAATAAAAGTTATCGTGAAAATGAGACAGTCGTTCTCGAGAGAAAAGAGCATAAATGCGCATTTAGAGAGTTTTGGTCCGTTTAAAAATCTGTAAAAAATTGGGGTACTTAAAACCATTGGGAGGTATCATATATTTCAAATTAGACACGAGGAAGTCAATATTGAGCAAGTTATGGCCGTTTTAAATTCAAATAAAACCGTTAACCCGTACCGGTCCAGCTTTTTGACCCGTACCGGTAAATTTTCGTTAGCTGCGTATACCAAGGGTGCGTTCACGATATCCAAATAAACTGTACTGCATGTTATGTTAGTAGGCGTTCGTTTGAAGACTCGCTGACGAAGGAGAACCGGACAGATGTACACTATTTTTATTTTTATTTATTTTATTTTTTTACAGTACACTATGATGAATGTTCATTAAACTCGAACACAAAAATCTCATCACTGTTCGGTTCATCGAAACACTAATAATTCAAAAAGAATCCAGCAAAACATATCTAGGGTTGCATTTTTGAGTCAAAATGTAGTTTTGAACGAATATTTATCTATTATCTCCTTTCTTTTTCAGAACGGCAAAGTAATGGTTAATTATAAATGGCTAAAAGATCTAAGAAAACGCAATTTTGACTCTATTGACGGCAGTTCTTCATTTGCTAAGAAGTCATTCGACTCCATTAATGGAGATGCAGGATTTGTAAAGAAATCATTTGACTCTATAAATGGAGACGCAGGGTTCGCAAAGAAATCATTTGACTCTATAAATGGAGACGCAGGGTTCGCAAAGAAATCATTCGACTCTATTAATGGAGATGCAGGGTTTGCAAAGAGATCATTTGACTCTATAAATGGAGACGCAGGGTTTGCAAAGAGATCATTTGACTCTATAAATGGAGACGCAGGGTTCGCAAAGAAATCGTTCGACTCCATTAATGGAGATGCAGGGTTTGCAAAGAAATCATTTGACTCTATAAATGGAGACGCAGGGTTCGCAAAGAAATCGTTCGACTCTATTAATGGAGATGCAGGATTTGCTAAGAAATCATTTGACTCCATAAATGGAGACGCAGGATTTGTTAAAAAGTCTTTTGATTCCATAAATGGTGATGCGGGGTTTGCAAAGAAATCGTTCGACTCTATTAATGGAGACGCAGGATTTGCTAAGAAATCATTTGACTCCATAAATGGAGACACAGGATTTGTTAAAAAGTCATTTGACTCCATAAACGGAAACACGGGCTTTGTCAAGAAATCATTTGACTCCATAAATGGAGACGCAGGATTTGCTAAGAAGTCATTTGACTCCATAAACGGAAACACGGGATTTGTCAAGAAATCATTTGACTCTATCAATGGAGACGCAGGATTTGTGAAAAAGTCTTTTGATTCCATAAATGGTGATGCGGGGTTTGCAAAAAAATCGTTCGATTCTATAAATGGAGACGCAGGATTTGCAAAGAAATCCTTTGACTCTATAAACGGAGACTCGGGCTTTGTAAAGAAATCTTTCGACTCCATAAATGGAGACACAGGATTCGCAAAGAAATCATTCGACTCTATTAATGGAGATGCGGGATTTGTTAAGAAATCATTTGACTCTATAAATGGAGACGCAGGATTTGTTAAAAAGTCTTTTGATTCCATAAATGGTGATGCGGGGTTTGCAAAAAAATCGTTCGATTCTATAAATGGAGACACAGGATTCGCAAAGAAATCATTCGACTCTATTAATGGAGATGCGGGATTTGTTAAGAAATCATTTGACTCTATAAATGGAGAAGCAGGATTTGTGAAGAAAGCTGTTGGTAACTTTTTGAGAGGGCATCCCGGGTTCGCTGATGGTAAACCTAAAAGGCATTTTGATTCGATCGACAGCTTTTCGTCTTTTGTCAAAAAACTGGCAGGGAAGCACAGATATAAAAGGTCACTTGACTCCATTTCTTACCATGGTGATTTTGGTAGTCGATTTGCGAAACGTAACTTCCTTCCGTTATACAACATGGAGAGAAGAAACCCATTTGAAGAGGGCTACTACTATCATAATAATCGTCCAGTGTTTTTCAAACGGTTTGATTCCAACAGTCGCGGAAATGGAGTGTCTGGTTATGCTAAAAGACATTTTGATTCTATTAACGGACCATCAGGCTTCGCCAAGAAATCATTTGACTCAATAGATGGCATGTCGGGACTTGTGAAGAAGTCGTTTGATTCAATTGACGGAATTTCGGGATTCTCCAAGAAATCGTTTGATTCCATATCCGGTAATGCACTGGCTGGGTTTGCTAAGCGATATTTTGATTCCATTGATGGCACTGGGATGTCACGTCTAACTAAACGGTCGCTTGATAAACGCCGACCACTAGACAGAATTGATAGGCCGAATGACTGGCGGATGATTCTGTCACCCCAGTTAAAAGAAAACAGCAGAGGTAATACTTTTAAATCACATTATCTTCAAATGACGGTGCTCTAATTTTATAATTGCGTTGCATTAATCCACATGTTTGATCGAAATTAATTTAAAGTTTATTCCATCTCTACGAACCCTCAAACGTTACGTTCCATAAAAGCATAAAGAAAATGAGAATCAAAACAGAAACGTTGGCCTTACGTCTACAATTTTCATTTGAAGAAAGGAGATACAATACCATGCAAGTCATTGTGACCTACTTAGACAAAATGTAGGTCAAATGAACCTTTGGTCTAATTTAAATGACAAATTCTTGACTATTTATTAACTCTCACCAAAAATATCTTGACAATGATATACGGAGCAATTTGGGACTAGGATAAACTGATTTTATGAATGTTTGAAGTAAATGTAAAAAATATTTTAAATCCTCATTATGGACGCAAAACCGTTGCACGGTGACCTTTGAGCATTTGCGCATCTATAAGGGTCAAGGATTGTTTCCTTATATGTGTTTCTTATGTGTGTTTGCTCTGTTACGTGTTGCAGTTAAAAGAGACCAAGCAGCCGTCCTAAAAAAGAACTAATGGTACTTGTATGACCTACATTATATGTACTTGTATGACTTATTATATGTACGTGTGTTTTAGAAAGTGTATAGAACGTTTCTATGACTCCAACCATGTTGTTAGCAGTTTATTAACACGATGTATATCTTCTTTTTAGATATAAGAAAAATGGTTTCATTTCTTTTTGTTTCAAATGTGTTTGTTTTTTTGTTTGTATATTGTTTGTAAGCGTGTCATGTGTTTATATATTTGTTCGTTTCTATATATTTGTTTACCAGTTCGTATTGTACAACCGCCACTACGCTAAGAGTTAGCACAGAGCACCAAACAGGCACTGTAGTACTAGTACACCCCCTCAATAAGTTACTAAATGGTAATTCACTATTCTGACTACATGTTAACCCGTTTATTTCGTATGTACTTAATTAAACCTGCTAAAGAGTACTAAAGCAGAAAACAATAACTGGCGTTTGTTCAGATATTTTCTAAACTTATTGAGGGGGTGTATATGGCTTGGTGTATATTTGTGTTTATTCTGTGTTAAAGTCATTGTGTAGTTTCTGTGTAAAGTATTTACTCAAAAGTTACACCCCCTAAGAATGAATATTTGTATTCTCCAATTGTAAAAGTTCACCTTTCATTCTTCCATCTGGAAAAGGGGATAACGGTGAAAAACTGGAAAATGGACGACTCGTTAAAACGACTAAAATTTCAGAATCGTATAAATTCAGCTGTACCTCACTACTTGAAATCCAAATATAGGTAACTGTTATGCGATAATAATAATCTGAAGATACACCCTATGCAGACAGAGCCTGTGGGAAATATTGGGTGCGGAGCAAATGAGCGGAGGGTGCGGAGCTAACGGTCAATTTTGAATTTAAATTTGGGATATTTCTGAAACTAAGCCGTTTTGGGACTTCAAATATACCAAGATATGTGTATTTGACACCAAATATCAATATAATTGTGAAAATAGTAGCGCAATTCATTCTATAGCGACGCAGTGTGCCTTAAACCTTTCCCAGACCTATATATTTTGAAATTATCCTTTTAATACTGAGTCCCCAGCATTCATAAAAAATGGTGTTCAAGGTACACTATCTATACAAATTATTTTTGCATCTTGGAAGCCAGGCAGTATCTGTGTGATTTTATAAAAATTCGGAACTTTTTTCAGATATGAGCCCCCTCTAATTATTGGGTGCGGAGGAGCTCCATAAACGTACCTCCGCACCCAATATTTAGAGGGGGCTCATATCTGAAGAACATTTCCGAATTTTTATAAAATCACACAGATACTGCCTGGCTTCCAAGATGCAAAAATAATTTGCATGGGTAGTGTATCTTGAACACCATTTTTTATGAATGCTGGGGACGCAGTATTAAAAGGATAGTCTCAAAATATATAGGTCTGGGAAATGTTTAAGGCATACTGCGTCGCTATAAAATGAATTGCACTACTATTTTCACAATTTTATTGATAATTGGTGTCAAATACACATATCTTGGTATATTTGAAGTCCCAAAACGGCTTAGTTTCAGAAATATCCCAAATTTAAATTCAAAAATGACCGTTAGCTCCGCACCCTCCGCTCATTTGCGCCGCACCCAATATTTCCCACAGGCTCTGTCTGCATAGGGTGAGATAGGATGGTTAGGAATATTGTCATGAAAGTAGCTGTCACATTACGGCCGTGTTGGGTCACCGTTCGTCACCGTGTGAATAATTTTGGGTATTCATTCTAAAATTGATAAATCAATTTTTGTTTTTTGGTGTGAGGGAGGTATCTTGCTGTAAGACGTTGTTTTGCCCACAGTGCCATGCCATGCGACGCCCTCTGCCCCTGATTATTCACACGGTGGCGAACGGTGAGCCCACATGGCTAGCGTGACAGCTCCATGAAGGCAACATGGAAATGTTTTTATCATTAAACAAATACCAAAAAGAAGCCAAATAAAGTGTTTCAAACTTTCCACGTGACTATCAAAAAGTCTCAGGAGCAATGGAATTCTGCGTCATTGTAATTATCCTTTCTAAATATTGTATTCTATAATCTGGAACGTTGCTAAGGGAACTCTCCTGGCAAAGCCATTGTTTTATTGACCAGGTTGCTAACCAATTATCTATAACCCAGGCCAAGTAAAAATATGTGAAAAGGAGTATTCCTTTAAGACTAGTTGCCATTTAGATAAAAACAGCGCACTGCACGATTCGATCCAAGTCAATTCGACAATAGCACGTCGGTCGCTCGAAAATTAAAAATATGTTTTTCATTTTTGCAGGGATGTGCCTTAAGTCCAAGAAGTACTGTTCGTTACTTTCTCAAATGCTACTCACAACAGGTGTCGCCACATTCAGAGGGTAACCATAGGCAATTGTTGGAACGGTACTAATTGAATGGTATTTAATCAAAATCAAAATTATACAGACTATCAAATCGATGCATATATATTTGTTTATTCATTCCACATTCATGAAGCCCAACACCAGAACAAAAACAACCACAGGGCAACGTGTACAGTACGTTTAAAAAGTTGAGATACGATTCCACTGGAAGATCTTGTTTTGGAACTCAAACATTTGTTCTTCGTCCTTTTAGTATCTACATCGTTGCTCAGAATCATTGAATTCTTCTTTTCTCAATTATTGACATACTAGTATTTTAATAAATCGAAATGCGTTCAGATGTTTTTCAATGACAACATTGAAATTTATGTCCGACTCCATTAAATGTCCTAAAATACACTTCTCTTTTTGTTTGTTCAAGATCTATAGAAATAAAAGTGAAACCTTGTGGAACATTCTAAAGAAAAGAGGGATTATCTTCGTGTCCTGCCGAATTTTCCCTGTGATATTTGAGCAACGGTGTATCTATAAAAAGCATATATTTTTTTGAGAAATAAAACTTCATGCAGAAGAACAGTTCTTTGAATTGTTTCTATTTTTACATCTGGAGTTCATGCTGGATTGTGATTGATTGTATATTACCTCTTGATCTGAATAAAATTAAAGTTATTATCGTGAATTTTGTTCTGATATGTTTCATTGCACTTAACTCTCAGTCACATTTGCTCAACGTTGGCGCATGTGGGCCGTAGCCTCACAAAATCGATATAGAAAATCGACATCGCACTGCTTATCCCTATATTTTATGCTGCTGCACACATTTCTCTCGATTTTGGAAAGCTACGGCCGCCGTGCGGTTGTCGTAGATCAAGTGTGATTGAGGCTGTATGCACCCCTTTAAAGCCCCAATATAGATTTAAACTACTTTGGCTTATATTGTAGTCTTCCCCAATGTGTGATATGTGAAACTTTTTTTTAATTTCAAAGAGCGATTTTTAGGGAATTTATTTAAAACTAACTTTTAAAGGCCACACGTGTTTTCCAACAACAGAATTCACATCGATGGTTAGCATTCCTCCTCACGTGTTTTTTGCCGAAAAGTTAAGAAAATTGATTCATAAAAAAGCCAGAAATGAACTCATCAATTCATGAAAATGGTTCAGAGAAAAATGCATTTCAAAATCTTAGTTCTCGTAGAAACCAATGGAACAATCATATTTAAAACACAATATAATTTTTCCTTTTAACCTGGTTAGACGATCAACTTTGGTTTAGGTTTATTTTGAAGTAGAAAATATTTTTCTCGAAAAGTTTTTGCCACCTGAGTGACACGGGTTGTCATCGAAAAATTTGTCCAGCTTGATGGAGCATGCTATTTCTTTCATAGACACTAAGAAAACTTCACAAATTATTTTTTTTAACTCATATGTTTCATTAATATACCAACGAGAATTAGCTACTCCATGCAATGAGTATATCATTTACGGATAACCTACACTTCTGTTTGAAGTCTAACAACGCTAAGAGTAAAAGCTATTGAAAACGGCGCCGGAGTATCATACTCCAAAATGTACCATTTCTTGTTTTTACTTTTTAATGACACGATAAAGTTACATGATAATATTCATTATATATTTGCAGCTTAAATCTGAAATTAATTTTAATTTTTTTTATGAAAAATAATGTTTAATTTTTTTGTCCAGCTTGATGGAGCGCAGTTTCAAATGTGAAATACAAAACTGCAAAAAATTAAACAGTCTTTTTGATAAAAAATTATAAAGACCCAATGCATCTAGATCTTACCTTCAGAGTTATGCTGAAAATAGATATTACCATGTCATATCGTACCATTTAAAAGAAATGATACATTTTAGATTATGATACTCTGACGCCGTTTCAATAGGTTATCTGCAAATGACAGTAGAGTAGTTCATTTCCTTTGGAATAACGAAACGTATGAGTTAAAAAAAAATTGTGAAGTTTTCTTAGTGTTTTTATGAAAAATAGCATGCTCCTTCAAGCTGGACAAATTTCTCGATGTCAACCCGTGAGTGATGCCACGATGATGTCAGTTAGGTTGCAAAATATTTCTTATATGCTAAAACTTTAAAGTGGCACATTCGATATGATATTTTATCATTAGAACAGTACACATGTTAACCGCGCATGTCAATTTACCTGAGATAATGCAAATTCAAAATTTTTGAGTTGTACCTTACCGTTACCCTGCATTTTACCGTATACTACAATCTGAGTTTTTGTTGGCTTAACTATGAAATTCTCTGTCAAGTTCACTGTCTAGGATGTTATTATAGACATTTACATATAGAAATATCAAGAAACTAGACCAGATCTTTCTGAACGACACCAGTTATGTTTGCTCCGATATGGAGAACTGAATTCAACAATGTTTTTCTCTTAAATCAATCACTGAAAACATTCTGTAAAAAATTATGGTATTTTATGTAATGTTGACTGATTGACAACAATTTAATGCGAAAATTATTTAGAAATATTTTATATAACTGTTTTTGTTAACATTTTTTGTTTTTTAGTGCAATTGTTTTTGCTCCTTTCTACCAATTCTTGAGAATGAAATAAAACGTCTTTCCGAACCTTTTTGGAACAAAATAGCATATACAACATGTTTTTAGACCTCTCAATATGAAAGCTATACAAAGGAACTTTTGGTTGATTTTAAAAAAGTATTTAAAAAATTAAAACAAAATCCCCCCAAAATAGATAAAAATCAAGAAAAACCTTTTATTTCATTAACAAAATACTTTTTTAAAATCAACCAAAATTTCCTTTGTACAATTACAATATTGAGAGAACTTAACATGTTGTGTTTATGTCGTTTCGTTCCAATGAGGTTTCATTTCACTCTGGAAACATGATACCAAGAAGTTCAAGAACAAAACAGGTGTTTGATGTGTTCTTTAAAACAATATAGATGAAAGTATGTATATCTATTTCAAATTATATTGTTACCATTCAAAAGATGGCCATTAAATTGACAATTTGTAAGATTTTCAGAAATTTTTGATGACTGGTTTAAGAGAAACGTGTGTTCAAAAAGTTCGCCATATCGATACCCATTCTTTGGTCACCCTCTTGTTGTACCTTACCCCGCGCGTTCAACTGTCACGCTTAATTCACTGGTGATCAGCTCGATAAGGCTACGCTGGTTACCGAAACGGTTCGTTACGGTTACAAAATGTCGGAACGTCGAAGATTCGATTATTCAGGAGTCGTAGGCAGAATCCCCACGACATCTTTTCTCACAAACGTATAGCAGTATCATATGTTTTAGAAAATGTAAATGATTTCGAAAAAATAGCTCAGAGAATCGTCGATTTAATTCCTCACACTTAAGTTACATAAACGGTGGGGCTCAGAAAGTGAGATCTTAACTGTTTTTCGAAATACCGTTTATGTAACTTAAGTGACGAATTAAATCGACGATTCCGGCCGTATCTTCTGAACTATTTGTTCGCAAATGTGTATATTTTCTTAAACATATGATACTGATACACTTTTGTGATAAAAATGTCGTTGGAATTCTGCCTACAACGTGTGAAATAAGCGAAAAAGAAAAATCGTACCTTCGACGTTCCGACATTTTGTTACCGAAACGGTTCCAGCGTAATCGAGTGGATCACCAGTGTAATTAGTGGTACACACCCTGTGGAAATACCGGGTAGGTATGATATAGAGAATAATTTCAGACAGTCTTATCTCTGACCAGGACTATAATCTGACTTATCCAACATGTTTTGATTGAAATGCTGTTTTATTCGTAGTGAAGTTATCGCCGGGGAAAATAAAAATTTCAATTTATAATCACTGCGAAAACCATTGTTCAGAACAAATTTTCAAAAAGTCGGACTCATTTTTCAAAATAGGACCATTTCTTTTCATTTCGTCATATTAATGTATTAAAAGACCATTTTGTACTAAAGGGGACCAGTATTGAAATACGATCAAGCTCGGATCAATGATCCCATGTTAATTTCTCACAGCTGGGCCACTCATGCTATCCATATTGTTTTCACACGGTCTCATTTTGGTCACTTTTTTATGTTGCGAGCGAACCCCCCATCCCCTGACCAAAAATAGCAATAGGTCTATGGTACATTCTTAAAATTTGTTTTTGTTCTGTACAAATGATTATTGAATATGGCCTACTTTTCTACTTTTCATCGACCTTGGGCTAAAAGTGGAGAAGTGTTTCATGATTTCAGTGTACATTTTAAAATGAGTTGTAAACCATACAGTTGGGGACAAAAATAAATGACAGGTCGATTTTCGATCACCATTTCCTAATTATGGTGATCTGAAAGCCCATAATTTCCAATATTGTCTAGATACATATCCCTTAAAATTTGTATATTTTACATTTTGTATAATCTCATCCACTGATTTATGGCCTCTTGTAAATTCTCTTATTTTTAACATGGGAAATCCTCACTTCAGCAAATCCACCTGTCATTTATTTATGTCCCCAACTGTAGATCTATTTTTTAAATGTTAAGGTTCAAATTGTATTCTATTCAAATTATATCACTGTTAAACTATATATCTGCTTTAAATGGGCTTATTAGCCTTTTGCGGATTATTGATGTATTGTAGATGTAGATGTAGAGGGAAAGGATTTCCCGGGTATTTTTGCGTATACTATTTCGTTCAGTGTATACTGATCCATTTCCGGATCCGTTTTAAACAAGGAAGTAAAATATTTTAGATCAAGGCATATTTTGGCGTTTTATGGTTCTTTGTCATGGCTTTCTCCAGTTCTAATGACTCAGATGATAACTTTGACTATTTGTTTAAAATTGTCTTGATTGGTGATGCTGGAGTTGGAAAGACCTGTGTGGTACAAAGATTTAAATCTGGAACCTATATTGAAAGACACGGTAGCACAATTGGCGTTGACTTCACAATGAAGACACTCATGATTGATGGCAAGAAAATTAAGGTGAGCCACTTTAGATAACGCATAAGTTTAGCCTAACATGTATATAAATTAATCCCTGAGGTTCAACCTTTCTTGCTCACCATCAACCGCTCAAGCTTCATTCAAACACTTCATCTTCAAAAAATTTAGATCCCAGGGATCGTTACATGTACTGTACATTAGTTGGCTATTTGCTTCATTTTAATTTTATGTATGTTTATTTCATTTACTAAAACCAGAGGAAATAAAGAATCTACTTCTTATGGCCTAATTGTTATTGGGTTTTCTACATGTAGATCATTGAGCCCTGAGTGTATTCACACAGAACTTATATTTGGTAGTATCCGCATCCGGACAAAAAAAGAACACATTGGGAAAAATCAAAATCACATACAAATTCAAAAGTTCACTATGTCTACTCACATGAATGGTGTTTCAATTTCATGTTTACAGCTTCAAGTGTGGGATACAGCAGGTCAAGAGAGATTCCGTACCATAACACAAAGTTACTACCGTAGTGCCAATGGCGTTGTTGTTGCGTATGATATCAGTAAAATGGAGTCATTTGATAGTGTATCACGTTGGTTGGAAGATGTGAAAAGATATGCAGGTCCAAATGTAGTGCAGTTGCTTATTGGTAAGTAGTTACTAGCTTACATGTATGTGCTTCATATATTGCCTCCTGGGAAAGACAAAGTTAGTCTTGCTTCAAGTCTTTGAACCCCCCTTATCTACTTCACCACTTGTGGGGAGATGTGCATTGGTGGGAGGGGGGGGGTCATGAGGGCTCATAGCTAGACTAAGACCCTCATAAAAATGTGTGGCTACATTTCGAATATTTGGGCCTTTTTCTAAAATAGGCCCAACAAAATATTAAAAGAAATCAGGGATCCATATTTCACACTTTTCACCTTCTATTTTATTCCCAATTCTGCCCTTGGTTCCCTATTCATTGATCGTCAATAGAAATAGTGCCACATCTATTTTTTATATGCTCAATTGTGTCTCTTCTGCAGGAACTAAGAGAGATTTGGAACACATAAGAGAAGTCCCTCTAAAAACTGCTGAACTATTTGCCATCCACCATGAAATGCTACCTGTAATAGAGACAAGTTCCAAGGATAATACAAATATAGAGCAGGCTTTCATCAAAATTGCCACAGTAAGTCATTTATTTCATAATTTGTATTCTTGTAGAAAAATTGTTTCAGGGAGTGATATTGAAACTATAAAATTTATTTATGACTTGAAATTGAAATGTTTAAAGGTTTTCAAACCCTTTTGTGTCGATAATGTAAACAATTATTTCCTTAACATTGAGCTTACTAATAACTAAGTTTCAGTAATCTGAACCTATCTGTTAACATTTTTTAATCCCAATGATAATATTTTATTACAGCAATTTATTTTGGAAAAATGTTTGAACGCCCATTGTCCATACTTCTCTCAAAGATAATTTAAACTATAATTTACCCCACATTTTTCAGTTTTGATCAGCAAATGTATGAAGTGTTTTTGAAAATTTCTTATTGTGAACATTCTCAGAATTGTACATTATACATTAATTACATGTACATGTGCTCATTAGGCCTAGACCATACATTATAATGAAAACTTCAATGATTTTCCAGGAACTTAAAGAGAGGCATGGAGGTGGCTCAGGGCTAACAGAGGACAATTCAAATAAAATATATCTAAATACACATTCCATAGGGCGCAGTTGGGGAGCCTGCTGTGGAAAATGAGATCTGAACTGAGTTGAAATGAGAAAGGATGTGTCCGGGTATATGCCCTTTTGGTCCCTCAGTCAAATGTATGTTAAATATGTTTTTTATTACTGTCCTAGTTATATTTGATAAGTATATTTACTTTTTCACGAGTTTTGATGCATAATTAACCCCCTGCTGAGAGTCAGAATAAGTATCTTAACAAACAAAAAAATAGTCATTATCGTAGAAAAAAACATCAATGGCAACATGTATGACTTACAAAGAAGAAATAACTTAAGACCCATGAAGAATTTAAAAGAAAATCATATTTTTGAAATATATTTAAGGATTAAAATTTTTTTCAAATTTTTGAATTTCCCGCCAGTTTAATTTGAAGGGGGAAAAACAAGATGGCTGCCATTTGATGTAAGAAATATCAGAAAAAAAGTTGCTTCACTTTTAGTTTTCACAATGAGCACAGTTTTCCGGTTTAGGTTTTTTGACTGATTCTGACTCTTCATCACCAGGGTCATGTATAGAGATTATAAAATTGAAACCGTAATGTTGTGCTCAGCATGAATTTGACTGAAATATGTGTAACTTCACCAACACAATTGAAGTCTCAAAACTGGATGCTCAGTAACTTTGAGTGACTATAATCCCTTGATTACCCAGATAAACACCAATTCACTTATCCAGAAATGCCATTCAATGTCTATACAAAGAAAGTAAGCAATGTTTTGGAGGATATGTTTCAAACCTTTTGCAGAAATAATTCATTTAATATTTGCCATTGATTTTTTTTCAATTCTGACAAAGTGATATGCACTGTCTTTGATGCCAATATTCTTCATTAATTGTGATATAAATTGATATTTTTGTACTCTCAGAAGAAGGATAAGATATTGAAGTTTAATAACATGTGTGATTGAGTTGGTTTTTCAGACATTACAATTTTCAATATTTTCTAAGTCGATACCCAGACTCATTCCCAGACTCATCCTTTAAGCCCCGTGCATGGAACAATGGAAATCATGGTGTCATAAATATTTATTGACAAATGACCGACTAATACATGTATGTATGGCATCTTACAGTTGGTTAGGCCATGCTCTGTAACACAAATGTGTGCGAATAGAGAATGGTATCAAAGCATACATAATGCTTGGATTGTGTTGAAAGCTGTATGCCAAAACCAGATTTAATCAAGGGGTCAATTTTAAAATCTGGTGAATTTTGCCAGAAAATAACCATTTTTTGTTGAACGAAAATTCAGCCAATTTAAGGATTTGACTGAGCATTTTGCTCAAAATTTGACATTCTTATCTTTAATATTTGCTGCTATATTTTGCTAATTCTTATGTAGGAAGGAAGAAGTTGACAATTTTTCCAAAATTTTGCCTACAAAGATTTGCCAATTTTGGAGATATTGCCCAAAGATATTGTTTCCAATAGAAAATATTTAAAATTGGCCAGAATCTTTTTACCATATATAATTCAAAGGGACCTAGACATTTTAATAAGGGACATACGGCAGCTGGTGAACTATTTAGGATCACATTGTCACTCAATTGTTTTATATTTAAAGACAACAAATTGGTGTAATACACAGCTGTCAGACTGCAGTCCAATGCAGTATAAAGATAATGAGGAACTATATATGTAAAATATATAAAGTCAAGAAGATCTGATTATACCACTTTAAGTGGATTTGCATAGCAGCTGTAATTTGAGGCTTAAAGGCCAATCATTGACTTCTGATTGTTGTCGGATTTTTGGATACAGTCTTAAACATCTGAACTTATTTTTAGAATTTGTTGTTTTCTTTGAAATCTGCAAATTCTATGATTAAAATTTTGATGCATGGGCAAATGCACTTTACTTTCAACAAATTGGTTTTGATAATATAGAAAAACAAGTATGGTGTTGCAACTGGGGAAATGAACATGTAAAAGAAGTTAAGGTGTTTGTTGTCAAATCAACAGAATACATCTAGCGCATATAGTCTCTTGATTTGGAACATTAAAAGTTCAGTGTTGTTGTTAAGTGTAAATGTGTATCAGAATAAGTATATGTAATTAATGGTTAATATACTTGTATTTATTAATGTATGTATATAAAAGTAGTCACAAGCATATAATATTTGTATACATCTGAAACTATGTGTATCAAGAGTTCATCACTATTGACGTACTCCCACGATACTATAGTATGTTACATACTAAATTTAAATGTACAGTTATATCAATAACGGAATAGAGGAGAATATTTGTTTCATTTTTTATTTCCAAAGGTAGAATCAGAGGTAGCGGTGACAAAATTTAACATGGATAGGTGTGTAAATTCTTTAGATTGATCAATAAAAATATCATTGTTCAAAAGCTATATTTAAATACAGTATTTTAATAGACTTTATGGTTGCTTACGAAATGAACGTTAAACGTTTACTTCTGGATAATGTGTAACCTTTTAATGCTTTTGTACAAGTTCAGAGAGGAGTTTTAAGAAAAATCAAAACCATCGAAAATCATATTTGAAACCATCCCTTTCATTGGTTTGAGGATTTCACGTGATATTCGACATATATTGGAGAGTTTAAGCTTGCAATGTTTTTCACAACGTAACCGCTAACGCAAAGTCCATGACTCAATACAGTAATGAGTATAGCGCGCATACAAAACAAGCGCTAATTAGTCCAATTCAAATACCCGATCAGCTTCAGAGCTTTTTTTCAGAGTTTTTAGACATGGGCTTCCGATTTATCATTATCTAATTGAAAGCCTATGGTTTAGAACTTCACGTTGGTGGCAACGGGAATCATTATACTCATGTCTTTTGCATATTATGCTGGCAATTTTGATTTCGACGCATCAGAGAGTTGAAAGCCCATGGACGCATGTACTAGTATAATGCTTTCTGAAGAAAATGATGATGAGGCAGAACACAAACTCGTCCATAAAAATGGAACTAATCAAAACGATCTGATTTCTGTATCATAACCGTATGCAAATGTCAGTCATCAATTATGGAAACGAGGGCAGTGTTTTGTTTTCAAAGGAATCGGACGTAACGATGACAAAAATTAACATGGATAGATGTGTAAATTCTTTACTATCTTCGTTCAAGAAATAACGAACGCATGCATGTTAAAATATGTATACATAGGTTTTCATGAAGAAGATATACACTTTCTTAAAATGGAATTAAAATATTCTTCTTATATTGACACTTCGAAAACGCTCTCTATCTGTGACTACATGTAGCTATTTACCCATTATACTTTCACTGAGCGAAATCTCTCTAATACATAAACATGCGATTCTCCAAAACACTTACGACACTAATGTGATTGAGATAATCTGTAATGAATTCAAACATACGTGTACCATACATGATCATGATGGGCTGTATAAATAAATCAAGTAATTCTGTTTCTTTAGTGGTAATAAGACAGACTTTTGATTATGTTGACGCGACATATTTTGAAAATTACACGTCCATTCTTAATCAAGTTTTCTCTATCAAACTCACGATATTTATTGACATTTAACTCTTTCAGTTTCAGTACCTAACAAGTTGGCGTGCAGAAAAAATTAGGCACGTAAAACCAAAGATTGGGCCCCAAATTTTGAAAATCTAAAGCCCCATTTTTTTATAATTTGGCTTAAAATAAAAAAGGTCAAAAAGAGCCCAAAAAATGCCCCATAATTGAGGCCCTAACATTTTTTCTTGACCGGATCCTAGAGGGCATGTCTGGGCCTCAGAATGCTAGTCTTGCACTTTCTCCACAGGATAGTGTCTCAGTATCGTGTGATGGAGTATTTTTGTGCTATTTCCAGCGATTGGTGTTCCCTCGGATCCGTGCATTTGTCCTTCCTGTTTTTCACGTCTGTACGTTTGACTTGATCAGGTTTGCACTATTTTGAAAAACAAAATCCCCGGGTGAACAAAACCCCAATGATTCATTTTACTTTTTCGTTCAGTGTGATCATGTGACCTTGAACTTCGCGAATTTTCTGGAATTTGTGGAATTTTCTTCATTTTACTCGATAACATCCATTTATAAGCACACAACTTTACAGACTTGACATTTTGACGCGAGGAAGCAGACAATACAGTATATTTGTATATCTGACGTTGTTATTGGGCCTAACTGACATAAATAAGAGAAAATAATTTTATTTATTTTCACAACAACAACAAACTGAACTGTCAACACTTTTTGGAGAGAATAGAGGAGAAAACTGGACTCAAAAATTTTCTGTTTATGTAACAACAGATTGCTCAAAAGCTAATAATGGGTAAAGATTACTACAATATTCTTGGCATTGCGAAGACTGCTACTGAAGATGAAATCAAGAAGGCGTATCGCAAAATGGCGCTGAAGTATCATCCAGATAAAAACAAATCACCAGGTGCTGAAGAAAAATTTAAAAACATATCAGAGGCATACGATGTATTGCATGATAAAGAAAAACGTGGAATTTACGACAAATATGGCGAAGAAGGATTAAAAGGTGGAATGAATGGTGGTGGACCAAGTGGTGGGCCAACTGGCGGAAACTTCCAGTACACCTACCATGGTAATCCACATGAAACATTTAAGATGTTTTTTGGTGATGAAGATCCGTTCCAATTCTTCTCATTTGGTGGTCAGGGTGGAATGCCTGGAGGAACGAGCAGTAGCCGAAGGGTATTCACTAACTTGGGTGGAGAACATGAACATATGGATACTGATGATGATCCATTTGCCAGCATGTTCGGAGGTGGTAGACACGGTATGGGAGGCCATGGTATGCCAATGGGTGGGATGCCTCAGTCTCATATCCGTAAACGCCAAGATAAACCTATAGTACATGAACTGAAAGTATCTCTCGAGGACATTTATAAAGGTACAACTAAGAAAATGAAAATAACTCGCAAAGTAATACAGCCTGGTACTAACCAGCCTATGGCTGAAGACAAAGTTCTGACAATAGACATTAAAAAGGGTTGGAAGTCCGGGACTAAAATTACCTTCCCTAAAGAGGGTGATCAAACTCCTAATAATATACCTGCTGATATAGTGTTTGTGATAAAGGATAAACCACATCCTACCTTCACACGAGATGGCAGTGATCTACGCTATAAAGTTAAAATAGGACTTAGAGAGGTATGTATACAATTTTAAAATAAGTACAAATGTAGATTTTAATGAGATAACACAGTTAAAGATGTAAATTTAAGAGCAAAAATGGCATAGTAAAGAGTCGTAGAGTCACATTATTGATGCAGTGAGGCCAGGCCTATAATTGTCTCCACTCCAATATCATTAATCAGTATTTATCACAACTTTAATTGCTGATGGTTGTTTTAAACCACTATAGCTGTCTAGGCAACACAAATTAAGCTTATTTAGATGTTTTCGCAGATGAAAATACATGTATACATGTAATGTTTAATTTGGAGAAAGACACATTTTTTCATTGAATTCTGGCTCAAAGGACGATTCTCGGTTTGGAGAACAGTCTCCTGGGCTAATAATTTTTTTCATGAAAAATATAGAAATATTACCCAAATTAAACTATGAATATTCAAAAGAGGACATTTAAATCTACAAGATGTAAAAATGACAAATTGGTCTGAAGCAGGGATAACGATCAATTAGACCGATTCAATAAAATACAAGTCTCGATTTGGGGAAAGAAGTTCATAAGTGTACTGCGCTAATATTTTTTTGCGAAAAATCTAGAAATATTACCCAAATTAAATTATGACCATTCAAAAGAAGACCTTCAACTCTATATTAAGTAAAAAAATCAAATTTGTCCGAAGCAGGGATAATGCTCATTTATATTGATGAACTTCGTTCTCCAAACCGAGAATCGTCCTTTTCACAATCGTGTCAACTCCAGTTTACTCTGCAACTTGCACCACCACTGATTTTTTATTTAGATTTATGCCAGGCTGACTCCAAATTATAGTTCACATGATATTAAAAATGTTTCAAACTTTGCTCGAGATGTGAAGCATTAAGTGCTAAGTTTGGAAACAACGCCCAAGTGGAATGAATCAGCTACAATGCATTGAGTCTTAGGCTTAAATCACATATTTCATATGGATATTAAACAGTATCTGTCCGCCTTTTTTGTTGAATATATAAGAGGGAGGGAGTGAATAGAGCAGCCAACTTGAATTACGAAATTGATGTACTCTGAAAATGACATTGGGTGCATTAAAGAAGTACATTTATGTTTATGTTAATTCCTTTATTACCATTTTATTTAACACATACTTTTTCATATTTCAGGCTCTTGTTGGAACTACTCTCCAAATACCAACAATAGATGGCAAATCAAGACAACTAAGACTATCAGAAGTAATACGTCCAACAACTAAAAAACGCATTATGGGGGAGGGCCTTCCACTACCAAAACAACCAACTAAAAGAGGAGATTTAATCATAGAGTTTGACATTAACTTCCCAGAGACTTTGCCTCAATCAACCAAAGAAATATTATCAGACTGTTTACCTGTTTCACGCTATAATTAAGTTTTATGCCAGTAAGGTTGGTCAAAACATCAATTTTTTGCAAAAACATTTTAACAAGAGATTAGACCCCATCTCCATGAAGGTTGATTTTAATGTCAATTCTTGAACAGCTTTGGGTTTACTTCTTTCTATCCAATATGTCTGAGCTGTTTTATTAAAATTTATACAGATAAAAATATGGCATTGATGTCTGTATGCAATTATTACATTGAGATTTTTTATT
Organism: Owenia fusiformis; assembly: GCA_903813345.2. Lineage (NCBI taxonomy): Eukaryota > Metazoa > Annelida > Polychaeta > Sabellida > Oweniidae > Owenia > Owenia fusiformis. The sequence goes on from CAIIXF020000001.1 coordinate 54,078,623, forward strand.
GGTGCTACCTATTATTATTGAGTATAATACTAGTCCATGTACATTCTTACTAAACCACATCCGTACATGATATTGTAGTTCTAAAACAATAATTGATCCGATTAAACTGCCATCTTTTATTAATATAAACATTATTATTAGCATTATTGCAGCACATTTGTCCATTAAAGCATGGGCTTTCAACTAGAATCTAATTGAAAGCCCATGCTTAAAGCATTTAGTGATGACAAAACAAAATATTGATGTTTTGACCTGGCCTTTAGCAAATGATATACTATAGTACGTGTAAATGATTTGCAATGTTACCATGCTTGTGATAATAGCATTTTGTTTTAGTTAAAGATGAAGTTAGATTATTGAGATAACAAATATACATATTCATGTAAAATAAATTTTACATGTAGCACATATTATCTGGATTGTTTGTTTGTGCTTGTACTCTTATATTAAGAGCTACAGTGCTGTGTGTCTCATGTGTGTTCTCTCCCCTTCTCACAATTATACATCTTGCATTGCAACCATATCATCTGATTGACAATTTAATCTGGCATAAAAGTTACTTTACCATGAAATGGTTGGAAACATTTATGAAAAATATCCAGTTAACTTGTAACTATGTAAGCTAATTCATGTCTTTTAGGCAGAGTTGGGAACTGTCCATGGAGATTGACTTTTCATAATAAATAATGAGTTGACTAACACGCTTTAAGGACTGTGCAACATCTATGTTAATCTAATGTTTGTTAAAAAATGGTTAGCGAAAATATTTCAGGGAGGTTGACAGATCTGAAACACTTTTTACATGTACATAATGTATTGGATAATGTAAATTCATAAACTCTAGATGAGGATGAAGTGTATATAGCCTAAAGTTGATTTGTCCACTTTTCAGTATCATATGCCAGATGGTTGGGTCTTAGAAAGTTGTTTTGCAATATAGGCCTACAATAGACTTTACAATGAGACTGCTCAGTGTAGTTGTAGTTTTGTTTAAATTGTATGTTATGTAGACCTACAACCATACACTGTTAAAGTACAATAAATTAGTATTTTATAATTATATGAGAATTTCTGAACTTGGTATGTTTTCCCATGCAATTAAAAATGAACTGAGCATTTTATATTTTGATAAAGTCTCAAAATGGCCTTGTGCATCAAATGTATTTGATGACGTGTTAATGTGTATGTTAGCATTTACATGTAATAATAAAAAAGTATCAGCATTTGACAGTCACTTTGTGACATAGCAGTAATCCTATAATCTGAGTAGGAATAAATAAATTAAACTGTTAGAATAGTTTACAAAATTAAACTAAAACCATGATGATTTATTTGTTACTAGAATAGTATTAAATTACTTGAAGAAGAACAGTTGTATGAAAAGTAGGAAGAGTAAAGCTTTGATCCAAGACAGTTCAAATGACCCATGTACATGTAGTATGAAATGAAATTAATCATCCAACAATTATTTAGACTACAGTACAGATTCTGGAAAATCTGGAGTCTGTTGATTTTGCCTGTATTCTTATTCTTCTGAGTACGACTTCTGGGTAAATCTATTTATATGGTCAGTTGCAATCGTTGTTATGGTTTATTATGGTTTCTTTTTCATCGTGTACCTCAGAAAGATACCCTTGGAGTGTGTTCCATTCGGATTTTGATTACTCGTATGTATTTTGAAATAAAGTGTCCCAAAAAAAGTAAAAAGTTCTCCAAATCTATCGAAATTGGTATTTTAAAAGAAAATTTGCTCAATATTCCAAATCTGAAATCGAAATTGAGATCTGACTTACGGTTGACATTCTATTACCTTCTAAAGAAAAAAAGTCAATTTTTAAAAAGTTTATTTCCACTTTAAAGTAAGTTAAAACAATATAAGAGGACTAAGAAAGTCATTCAACTCAAAATTTTAAGTGTCAAGGGTCAAAATCTAGGTCATTTTTTATTCTATCTTTCGCGGTTATCAATTCATTTTTAAATTCTAAATATGAATGGAATTGTGGCAGGTACAAAAACTATTCATATTTTCAACGAGTTGCCCATAAAATAGTTGGTTAATCTGGAAGCCGACATCTGAAAGACTTTGCATTTGCGAATACTAAGTCACCATGAAAATTCATCAACTTTGAGTTTGACTTCCAAAAGGGTGGATAATCTATCATCATTGGTATTAATTTGAGAAGTCATTTGCTCAGAAATCCGAAACGAAATCGAAATTGAGATCAGAATTCTCACAACCTTCTATGAGCTTTTTCTAATTACAAAAATCACCTTTTTAATGTGACTTTTAAATAAGTTGAAGCGATATAAGAGGACTTTCAAAGGTCAGTAAATCACATTTTTGAGGGTCAAAGTCAAGGTCAAAATCGAGGTCATTTTTCCTAATTTTCGCATTTACCACACTACTGTTCAATATTTTGCTTTCTAACTTGGTAAGAATAGAACATTTACATTTTCTTTCTCATTTTCTCATGAATATCAAATGTCAAAATCGTTTTTTAAATAAAAAGTATGGAGTCTTTTTTTTGTTCTCTGTCCATCGTCTATGATGCTTTTTCTAACATCCCCAGGGGCCATATTTCATCCCTCCTGGTGGTTGTTTTTTCGCATGAAATAAGTATCTGAAGGAATGTATAAAAGATAATATGATTGTGCTAGACGTAACATAAGATTCATGTTATTGCAATGAACCTGACAATCTACCGAGATTACCTGACATTAGTTTGTTTGTGAATGATCGCGTTTTTAACTGGTATAATAATCAAAATAACATAACTGACTAGATACATTCAAGTATGTAAAACATTATTGTTAACTTTATGGATGCAGCACAAAAAAGTAAGCATATTTATTTCACACAAATGGCATCATTAAAACTATTAAAAATGTTTCTTTGTCAAAACAAGGTTATAATCCATATATATCAATATAGATAGTGTCATTATTTAAACTAATGGCAATCACTATATCACCAATCAACGAAATAAAATAATAATTAATGCTGAAATCGTTTTCTACGGGGGATGTTTTATCAGTTTTATATTGAATATTTGTTTTAATAAATACTATTTTGTGAATCTGTTGTAGTGGGATGCTTTAATATATATTTTGAAAAGACCAGGTATGGTATGGCGTATGATTTTTAGAGTCATATATTTGACCAAAACGTTATTTCTTGTTAAATTATTTTATAATTTTATTAGAATAATATGCTTTCTTCAAAGCATGGGCATTCAGCAGAGTCTCTTAAAAGCCCATGTTCAAAGTAAAGTTATCAAGATGATGACAATATCAATCCATCCGTTCGAAAAACCATTGTTTAGGACTTCATCTTCCTTTTTCCATTTCAACCTGATAAAAAGTTTTGCACTATCTCCGAGTTACTAACTTCAGAAAGAGGATCGAATGGCGTTGAAATAAGACGTAGTATCCATTGTTTTCAGGCTATTTTCTATTGACCAAAATTCAGTATCTTCACCCTTGGTATACGCAGCTAACGAAAACTGACCGGTACGGGTCAAAAGATAGACCGGTACGGGTTAACGGTTTTATTTGGATTTAATACAGCCATAACTTGCTCAATATTGACTTCCTCGTGTCTAATTTGAAATATATGATGCCTCCCGATGCTTTTAAGTACCCCAATTTTTTACAGATTTGTAAACGGACCAAAACTCTCTAAATGCGCATTTATGCTCTTTTCTCTCGAGAACGACTGTCTCATTTTCACCGGTTATATTGCCCCGAACCGGTCCGTCTTCTCGCTGCAAGCAGGAGGAAATTCTTTGTCACAAAGTTTGGCATTTTTTATAAAATCAAACGCGCGTCATTGAAACTCACAAGATGTAAATAGCATGTCATTTACATCATACCTTGATGGGGAAAAATATATCTTACATGTTAGAAGTACTAAATAAAATTTATCTTGCAAGTTTCCTGACCCATGGCCATAGAAAGAACATTTTGAATCAAATCCTAACGTAACCCAAGATGCAACCAAGATTAATCGTTGCACCATACCAGTCCAGCTTTTTGCACCGCTCCAGTCCGTTGTTGAATGCGCCATATCCAAGGGTGATAATAATTGTGGGAGTTAGACATAAGCAGAGTGCACTAATACAGAGGCTTGATAACAACTAGTAGACATGACGTACATTATTGAGATGTCGATTCTTGCCTTCATGTCAATGTCAGGTATGTAAAACTACATACACTAATATTTTAATATGACACTACTACACAGAATGAAACTTCGATAGTTTAGCATAAAAGATCTGATCAAAAAAAATTAAAAAATTGAATATTTTGAAGGTTAACCAAATGAAGAGGTTTATCCACATACGTGTATTATAAGCGGATATCCTCATACGTGTATTAAATTAAAGAATTGTCACAACTTTTACTTTTGATTTTTTTCTTTATGTCATGAATTGAAGATATGTGAAATAAATAATATACTCTGATATCCACAGCCACTGGTGATCCACTCGATTACGCTGAACCGTTTCGGTAACAAAATGTCGGAACATCGAAAGCGATTTTTCTTTTTTCCTTATTTCACAACTTGTATGCAGAATTCTCACGACATTTTTAACACAAACGTGAATTAGTAACATATGTTTAAGAAAATGTACACATTTGCGAACAAATAGTTCAGAAGACAACAGAATGGTCGATTAATTCCTCACTTAAGTTACAGAAACCGTATTTCGAAAAAACAGTGCTTCTGTTGTCTTCTGACGATACTGATACACGTTTTTGAGAAAAAAAACTCGTGGGGATTCTGCCTAAAACGTGTGAAATAGGGGAAAGAATCGTACCTTCGACGTTCCGACATTTTGTTACCGAAACGAACCGTTTCGTTTATTTGTGCTACAAACAAGATAATAAGAGATTCTTTAATTGGTTTAAGTAAAACTTTAAGATTCTTCAAACAATTTCAAACAGTTTTTCATGTATTTGTAGCCGCTCAGTGGACGTTTTCTGACCACCTACCTACAGTCAAAAATAATACTCTCGGATATTGTTTTCATTATCCTACGTAGGATCCGCTAAAGTATATGTGCAGTATGGCAAGTGATTTTAGACGGTCATATCTTTCACCATGGGTACTTTCTGGCCATCGTTATAGTGGTTTTTATTAAAACAATTACATGTTTTCTTTCAAGTGAAGTCCCCATGCTAGTAAAATATCAATCTTAACTCTCTAAAATTTATGAATTAGGACCCTACCTTGGCACTTTTTAGAAATGTTCATTTTCTAAAAAGAGGATCTTGTTTTTCTCAATTTAAACACATCGGAAGTTTCTTCTACACTATATTAACAATTTCTGAAAAGGGGATGCGTATTAAAATCTGTTAAACTTAAAAAACCCATATCCCATATTATTTTCCCATGTAGGGAAAACTCATGCTATCCATTGTTTTCAGTAAAATTTTGGTCATCGAAAATTGATATCTTCAAAACTAGACTTTCAATACCATTCTAGTTTTGAAGAAGTTTTAGATCCCTTGTTGAATGATCTTTTCATGCAATAAAAACCAGAAAAAGAAGATCATCATTTGAGTAAATAGGTTCAACATTTTTGTTGTCCCTATTTATAATTTTTGAATTGTTGATATTTTTATCATCATGGGTACTTCACTTGAAAGAAAACATATTGTTTTAAAGTTCCCATATAAAGTTTAAACCACTTTGGCTTAAATGGTAGTCTTACCCAATGTTATCAAAGTGTGATATGTGAAAACTGAGTGAGTCATAATGACATCACTAATGTTGCAAAATATTTTTGATATGGCCCTTTGAATAAATATGGCATTTTATTTTTGAAATAGTGTGTCCTTTGTTCAATCTATGCATTGATGTTAAAAAGATAATCTTTTTCGAAATGTATGAAGAAATATTTGATGAATAAAAAATTTCAACTTTTTTGAAAATGGCGGGAAATTTGAAAATTTGAGAAATGAAATGCTCACAACTTTTTTCAATTTTTTTTTCAAAAATCTCTAAAATAACTTTTCAAATTATGATAAATAGTATCATGACCTCCAATATGATTATATAATTAAATATATGAGAAATGGCACTGATTATTCAGATCTTAAATTGAAAATATTTGATTTTTAATAAATCATATATCATTCAGTGGCAGAAGTTGCTGCTGGCTCATCATGTCTCCAAGAATTAGAAAACGATATAGCTGCCATGAAGAGGGATATAGAAAAACTCAATGCAATAGCTTTCCCCGGGGTTGCAAAAAGTGAGTTAAACCAAGCCCAAAGTGAAAAATATAAATCCGATTGTTCAACACATTTATCTCTGTATAATGACATGACGTGCCTGGCAGTATATTGTAATAAGCAGTGCGCAGTTTGATAGTTGTAATAATTATTAATAAGTTATCATCAAATGAAAAGGGTCCAAACATTTTGTCTCACCCTGTAGGTGAGTGTATTGGCGAATTCTTGGTGACTAGCGAAACCCACATGATTCCTGATAGCAGCCTGACTGCTTCAACGGTACACTCCGCAGGGCATGGCACCAGCAAATTAAGACTTGGGTGAGCTGGTGAAGACCATTCTTTCTATGCCACTTACATCTCATGGCTGAGAAGAAATGAAATATCATGCGTTTATCATGCTGGTTGAAAACTAAAATACAGAGTTGAAGCTACTTCTGCACGTATTCAGTGCGTCATTTAACAATCGGACGATTGGACCTTCCTAGTTTTTTCCATGCGTTTATAGCGATGACTAAAGCATGGTTCTCATGCAATTGAAAGCATAACTGATTATTGATTCATTAAACCAATCCTAAAGATTTGAACTAATGCTTCTCTCACGTGGACCTTTTGGTTGTTTTGAAACATTTTGTTTACTTGTGTGACTATAAATATTCTACGTATTCTTTCGAAAAATTATTGTAGTAAGCGACATTCACCTCCTGTCTTGTTTATTACTTGTAGAGGAACTGGTTACTGGGCTCCGAAGGTAAATGATGAGAACCAGTGGATTCAGGCTGACTTAGGCGAAGAGATGCAAGTTTCTGGTGTGGTAACACAAGGCGCAGGTAGACTTCCCGAGTGGTTGAAATCATACAAAATTGCTTACAGCCAACAAGGGACTCAGTTTACTGTAGTTGTCAAGAACGGACATAAGGTGGGTTTGGTTGAAATAAATATCTCGGAGCGATTTGCAAAAACACGATCGTGATTTCTACAGTTGTTGAGATGCGTTCAATCGCATCCAATCAAATCCAAGACATAAATAAACCATGGAGATTCTGAATTCTGAATTCACACATAGCCAGGTACACTGTGACTATATTGAAATACTATATATATTGAATATGTATGCAATATTTCAAGACTCAATGTTTAGTAGGAACTCTAAAATCACTTACCTCGATTTGCTGTTATATTTTTGTAATGACCCCATTCCCTATAATGTACGCGAGCACTTACGATACATTACGTACATGTACATGACTGCATCCACATATTTCGACTATCCACAGTGAGGCAAGGTATGTCCAATTCTAGCCAATCAGAACGTACTATTTCATATAACTGCATTGAAATATACTACTCTAATGTACCCAAGGTCAATTCATAGTTGAATAAAAATCTATAAACAGTATCAGAGTGAATAACAAGCTGCTAAGTGCTTACGCAGGTCAAAATGTTAAGGTGCCATGATACTTAACAGGAAATGACGAAGCAGGAAGTGACAAAAAATTTTGCATTTTTTAGACATTTTTTGAACAAAGATAACACAGTTCTGTTTTGACCTCCAGACAATTTAACTATTTCCACATATCATTTACATGACTATGATCACAATGTGTATGGTCAGAATGACCCTCAACATGATGAAATAACCTTTTCAGCCCTTTGAAAATGTGACTGAAAAATAGCTAAAAGTAGGAGATAGGGAAGGTCACTGAAGAGAATCTTTTGAATTTTTCAGAAAATGTGCCCAATGTAATGCTCTAACTGGTTCAAGAAAATGTCTAAAAATGCAAAATTTTTTGTCACTTCCTGTTTTATCATTTCCTGTTAAGCATCATGTTAAGTGTTGAATGTTTCTTTTTAGTAGGAGTGTAGGATTGCAATATAACATGAACGGCAAAAACAAAAATAAAATAACATGCATTCAACAAACTAGAGCATTCAATTATATTTTAGATATTCCGTGGTAATAAGGATGCTTCTACACCAGTATTGAACATGTTTTCGGCTGTTCGAGCAAGATACATACGCATCATACCAGTGGTTTGGCAACAACATATTGTCTTACGATTTGATATCATCGGATGTCACGATTGAGAAATATGATCAGGAAATCTACATTAAACTGATATTAAATATTAAATAATAATTTGAAATTTGAGGATAACTTTGATGGAATTTATACAGGAAGGAAAGTTAGGGTGGGGATTTATATTCAAAGGAAGTCCTCCAGTTGTTTCATCGAGGGTGACTTCTGGGCCTTTTACTGTAAGGGATCTGCTCCAGTTTTTCCATACACAGGAAGGGATGTACGTGTGCTCAAGTGGTTCATAGCAGGAAACATTTGATTGATCAGATGTGTTCCAGTTGTTTCTATGATGTAGGGAAACTGATTTGATTTATTATACTGTACATGTGTTTCCGAAAGCGATCTCTTGAAGGGTAACGCATGACCATAATGGGAACTGCACCAGTTGGATGTATAGGATTAATATAGGAAGTGGTGTGCCCAGTTATTTTATATAGAGGTATCAAAGGGGTGGAAATGGAAACTTTCAAGGGGAGGGGGCAAATTTCAAGTCTGAAAAAATGTAGGCCCCTTAAACAAAAAAAAATTTAAGGTCCAGTTTCTTGAGAATTTGGCTTGAAAATTTCCGTACTTATATACCCAATCGGCCAAGTAAACAGTACAAATGGGACAACTACTCCACAGAGGATCATTATTCTACACATTCACGAACTTGTGAAAAAACGTGTATCTTAACCTTCCCAATGATATAATCTATGATGTGCTCCAATAAGAGGAGCTTCAGAGGTTTCATGGAGCTCGGCAGAAATGTATCATCTCCAGGAAATGGTAACCTCAATGACAATGAAATAGTACAATCCTGAAAGAAAGATGTCACTGCTAAAGTTTGTCAATTGCACTTTCCATTGCGTGCCGAGATGGTAAAAACGAGATATCGTTTATGGATTGATCATGCTTTTTATTGTTTGACAGGGACACTTAATTATGTACTCAACCATTCACCAAAAGGCCAAAAACGGGGACCAACATCACAGTTACATGCATTTTATTAGGTATGAACAAAATATCTCCAATAGATGAGGTATGCCACCGAGTTATATATCTCACTGGCTTTGTACCACCCCGTTACCAAGGTAACGCATCTTCAGGCATCTTGCATTAAAATCTTAAATATTTTGAAACGCAATCACTATTTGGACTAAAAGGTGGTAGTGATATGATATCAGAAGTACATCCTGATAGAACTTTGCTATTAGAATCAGAATCGAGGCAAACACTGTTTTGCGTTTCTGCATACGATTTGTGACCTATACTATTTGGTTAAGAACTGAGAAATGGACTGAAAAGTGAATTCGGATTCAAAATTGACCAGTATTGACAACGTTTGATATAATTTTAAGTGAGGTGACGGCCACTATTGTTATACATGTATCGGCTGAAAAATGAAGGGGCCATTGACAATGACACGTTGCTTTCTTTCTTTGTGCCTTGGTAGATTTATAATATTGGTTTCAGATGTAATGGTGGGATTCATTTCCTTCCATAAAGATTCTTTTTGGCTATTGCGTTTGCATAACAAAATATCATTAGATTCGGTGATTTATTTGGCTGTCGATGAGATCTAATATCTTTAAATATTGTAATCAATTCATTTCTCTTGAATAGAAGAAAATCACACAAAGGTCAAGTTCTTTAAATAATTCTATATATGATTCTCGGTATATACGAACTGTAAAAGGATGGTCTTACCCTTTCTAAGATCTGAGGTATTGCGTTTAGTAAGAGAGGTTCGCTCTTTTTGAGACAATCACAATACAGTTTATTTTTCTTTTCAGAATCTTACTGTTACACCAGTGAAGTTCTGCAGTCCATTCATTTTCTGCCTTCATAAGTAGCTGAAACCCCAACTGTGAAGGGTCAATGTTGTATCCACCGTGGCTGTTGGATCATCATGATCTTACAGGGTGAGCCAAAAATGTAACCCAAACAAAAAATGTTGATAACCCAGTCATTCTGCATCCGGTTTATGATCATATTTGGCAACCTTGTTCAATGTTCGTAAGTCTTATTGGTCTATATCCATTGTCAAGATTCTATTGCCATTTACAAAACATGCTGTAAAATGCCAGTGTCGTGTCTAGGGGCAAAACGCACACGAGCACAGATAACATGTGAATAGCTCTCGCCTTCCTTCTTATATCTTGATTCAATGTTTTACGGGTTGTTACTTGTTAGTGTAGACATGAGCCCCAAAGATAAAAATTCTGAGGGTATTTATATCCGATGGATGTGGCACATTTCGGTTGTTGGGGTATGTTTTGTAAATCGCCATAAAATCGTAATCATTAGGTAGTAGAATGATAGAACATTGAACATGGTATAGTTTGCGCCAAATAGTAAATCAATGCTGAGATATTAACAAACATTTGTTTAGTTTACCTTTTTTGGCTCACCCTGTAAAATATAGCATCTCGGACTTCCAAGGTGGTCATAACACAGCAACTGAAACCTTGAGAATCAATTTTGTTGATAAAGCCTGAAATGCAAATTAGCTAGCTACTAGTTAGATGGATTTAGTAATTACAAGCCTTTGGGCGTCGGGGTAGGCAAAGATAGATAGTGGTAAAATGACTGAGTAATCCTTCTATGATTAATGGTAAGAAATGGGTGACATTACTTCGTGCTAATAGGTGTTTTTATTCCCATGTCAGAGATGGGATTACCTTGTTCACTTGCCTATGACAGGTGGATCTAGACTTTTAGATGTTGGTATGGTTGAGCAATGTATAACTGTTTATGGGCGGTCAAATTTAGAAATACGTACATTGGAGAAGCACCCAATTAAAATGGTTTTAGGTATTTGATACGCAAAATGAAGAAAATTAACTATCTTCTTCACAAGATGTGAATCGAAATCGGGTCCGATCTTGCAATGGCTTACTATTTCTAATCAAATTAAAATCTCATTAAAAGGACAGGAGGCAACGTCCAAGTTTGGGCATACTGTTAGATGCTGGAAGCAAATGGAATGTTTTGTGATTGAGGATTTGTGAAATGTGAAAACAAGTGTTTCGTTAATTTGTTCAGCTGTGTTAACACCAGCAGATGAATTGCATGTTATTACCAAATTACTTGTAGCAATGAAAACAATGACACGTATCCTGTTAGGTTCCGATTACTCCCGAAGGAGAAATGTCATCGAGAAACAAACATGGAGTATTTTACGGGGCGCATGAAATAACGACGTTCTGTAATAATCCAGCTGATGCTGATCGTGAAGTAATACGATGAAAAAACAGCAAGAGGAGATTCTTTTTTGTAAATTAGAAACAGAATGTCAATGAATAGATGTGTCCACTTAATCTTGGCGGGCCTCCATGCATGCGACATGATTTCCCCAAAGTGTAGGGGTGATCGCTGTATAGAGAGTTCCCCAGACGGGAAATCAATATCTCTCTCATCCTCCTTACATGTATCATTCAATTTCACAAATGTTATTTGCCGAAAAATATTGTTTTGATACAGTGAGGGTGTGAGATTAAAAATGAAAGCGTATCATGCAATTTACGCGTTAATCTAATAAAACGGTACTTAGGAAAAGTACTAAAGCAGGGGAGATTCCACTCAAGTGATCTTGGTTGCTGGGTGAAAGAGACCGAGCAATTCACTGAGGCACTTCATGTATAATATGATCTATTATGCCATGGTTGAAGGGTACTGTTGAGATGATGTCGTAATCAATTCCCCTGGATCAACCCGTCTGGGATCAACATAAACTGTTTTCAATTTGATCAGCTTCTGATCGTATCATCGGGTCCTTGTTCAAGTACAGAATGTATATTTGTGAATTCAAACTCAACGCGTGAACCATTTTCGAGCAGATCAACCATGGACTGGTCCACAAACTGCAAACAATCATCTTTATCTTGGGCATTTTTCTTTTTTTAAACACGGATCGAAAATCATGAATTTATTTCATCTGTTATTTGCTGAAGCGATATTCGATTTATATAACTTTTATGCATGGTTTGTATATTTTATTATTAGCCTCTTGCAAATTATGAATGTATTTAAGATATTAAAGGACATCGAAAAATTCATATTTTGCGCGCAGAGTCTAGTTATAAACGAAGCTCTCTTTAAGGAGCGACGTCGAACGAATGCAAAGGGTAAAAACTGCATCGTAGTAGCATAGGAGGCATTATTTCTTTTAACTTTACATGTATTTAATCAAATATGCATGTAATATTTCATCAAACCGAAATTTCAGCCACTCCCGCTTCTGAAAAAGCCAAAGTAAAAAAAAGAAAAACGTCCCGTCGTTTTGCTTGCACGAAGCTGGTTTGTAGGCATGTACGAGGGGCATTTGAAAAGTTTGTTTCTTTTTGCTCCCAAAATACCGGGAATGATCAGAACAAGTCCAAATTTGCAGGATGTATAGTATGAATATTTATTATTAAGCTGTGAAAATTATAGCATGTAATATCCTATAGCCACAGTTCTACATTCATTTGAAATATACTTGTCTCGATATCGTGGAGCAGTTTGAATGTGGATACTTTTGTCACAATCAATATATCCAACCATAATGTGCAGTCTATGGACCTACTATCTTATCATTGCCACATTAAGTCAGTAGGACTAATTAGGGCTCTCTATCTCCTTCGTTCGAAGTATTCTCCCTCAAATATAATGCACTTTCTAAACCTCCGTATCCAATCCATATAGAGATTTACCTGTTCAATTATTGTCTTCACTAAATCCATGTTTTCTTTCAATATCGCTGTCCTTTTTACCTGCTTCTTGGCTCATCTTTGATGGTTGAGATACCTTTCTTGAACATGTTGAACCAGCTTCTTATCATGGGATAGGAACAACAAGTGTCTTCATATGTAGCTCTACATGTTCTTACGGTGTCCTTTAAGTCTATTTCTTGTTTTACACAGATTTTAATGCAAAGTCTCTGCTCGTTGATAAGTTCATTCACCATTTTGCTCCACTGTTTGGAAAAACCTGCTCCACCAAAAGTTTAGTGAATAGAGAGAGTCTATTTTGACGGAGGTTTATGACATCACACTGACAGCACAGTGAGTCCATTCACCTGTATAACACTATTACACCACTAGCTTTTTGCTATGGCAACACATTTTTGACAAATAACTGTCATTTTCAAAAGAACATATTAAGCTCTTTCATTGAATGCAGGTTTCATGCATTGGATTTTTAAGGTGCTCCACGTAACCAAGTCTCGCTGTTGCCATGGTAACCAAAAGTCCACTTCCTTATAACTATAAGGAATCATATTTGTATTGATGTAAAATCAAGATATATGTATATCGAACATATGCTGAAAGTTTCATAAATAGATGAGTAAAAAAAAAAGAAGATTAGAGCAAAAAGAAACGAACTATTCAAATGCCCCTCGTATATGCCCTTTTTACTCTTCCCACATTTCATATCAATTTCACTTTTTCTGTATACATACACTCTTGGGAGGAATGGATTTCTTCTTTCAACTATACTCTGTTTTTCGATCCTGTACGTAAGACACTGAATTTAAAATGGTATTAACCTTGTAATATAACAACGCCATTAAAGCCGCCCCATTAGAACGTCTATGTCAAACGTCCCTTCATTGAAGATAATCCAATTACATCCTCCTTTTACGCTTATTTAATAACACAAAAACAGGTTTAATGAAGTGGAAAATCCTAGGAATGTCTGAATTAAGGGAAATTAAGCTTCGCTTGTATTTTTACTATCGATTGGGTAGATTTGATTTTCATGAGATTACCCTCAGTTCTTTGTTGAATCATTCTGATCGACACGGGTTCAGCTTCAAGATTCCCTAAGTTCACAGTTGCGTTAGCAAGAAACATAATCCGTGACTACTAATTGGCATACAGTTGATTTGGCCATACAAAAGATTTTTTGGGGTTTCCGATTAGTTACTTGAATTTGAGTTAGAATATTATATTTCTAAAATTCTAATATGTATGAATACCCAATATTAGCCATTTCCACAGTTAAAACACATTAATCACTCAATTCTAAAAAGGTGCAATCAGCAGTTGCAGCTGAAACAATCGACACTGAGTACATTGAATGTGTATTGATGTCAACTTTCCAATGCTTGGTCTTCAATCAGTAAAATTGATCGTCCAGTCAAACAACTTCTGTATATATGATAATACTAAAGGACGCAGGTTCGATCATTCATTGCAGACATTTGTTTTGAAACTAAGAAGAAGCTATTTACCTCCAAGGACTTCTAAAATTCGCATTTATATTCGCATGCTGACATTTATGAGAAATTCTACTACTCGGCAAACATGGGTCCCCGTGACTTACAAAGACAGATGAAGCTCTTTTTAAAGAGGTGATATCAAACTTGTCAAAGTGCTGTTCAACATTTCTGAGAAGCCACTGGTCTCTGGTTTTATGGAATTCCTCAAATCATCGATATCGGACTTTACAATTATTGCATTATCTGATGAAATATAAACAAAAGGAACATCGGTACAGTATGGGAAGTGAGTCTAACTATCGTATGACGCGTCGCTGTTGACATAACCTGTAAAATTTGGAGTGCAATTTTAAATAACATTTCGTGGAGGTCATATGACGTTACTTGAGTGACATCTATGATAAAAGTATTTTGATTTTATAAATGACAAATGCGAAAGGTCTGAAGTACTATTATTAAGGGTTTAATGTAACTGTAGGAGCGCATCGTCTTCAACGCACTTTGGATAGGTTCGTGCTGAGGAGTGATGGTTACCTTATCATTTATCCCAATATTGCAGCTTACAAACAAACGTTGATACTTAGGAAATGACCTTTTATATGTATCAACACTTGTCAAATTCAAGTTTCGTTAATCATTAATATTGACAAACGTGGATCTGTTAACAACTATGTTGTGCCCTACAAACATAACGACTTATAACCGTTAACTATGAGTACATGTAAGTGAATGCCGTTTTATAAGTTCGTAGAAGTGAGCTTTACGAATAGAAAATTGCAAGAAAAACATTTTAGGTTGTATTTACAGTAGAGCTTTTCTGGAGAATTGGCATAGACGGCCTTCATCTGACATAACTTGGATATTTAAATGTAGTTCAATGCAGGTAAATATAGCTAGACTAAATTAACCTGATGGCAATTTAAAGTCAGCCGAGCCATGGATATTTAATACAGTATACAGCATCATTTAAACTTATTTCAATCATAAAGCAAATGATTTCGAGCGAAACAACATTCAAATACAACAGACTCGTATTGAGTGGAATTGAAAATATCAGGCGAATAAACATCGATGTTACTAAGACTCAGTTTTGGTTAAAACATATTTTTTATTTAAAGCTCTTTTATTTATTTTGTACTTAGGACGCGCGAGGTGATTCAGCAATGTGACGATTTCGAAATTTCCAGTTACATCGAATTATAAAAATCAGAGGACTATTTCCTATGTGAGGACGTGTAAATAAATGATAGACTGAACTCTAGGATATATTGAAGGAAGAGTGGAGGGATTATAACACCCGAAAAAGTTTAAAGATGGATTATTACATGAGTTATCTGTTGACACTGGTGGCCTTAACTGTTATGATTGTTACAGGTGAGTAACATGAGATTATACTATAAATGGTTATCGTAATTTGTGATTAATTAAATATTTGAATAAATATTGTGGGCTTAGAAGGTTTCTAAATACGTGACCTTCGTATAAGGCTGTACTTGCATTTGTATTGAAAAATTTGAATAAGTATTGAACGCAGTTGCAATTCAAAAATGGTACATTACTGACATCAATATCAATATAGCGAAATATGAATATGGAAATGATATATTTAATCATTCATTGTACTGTTTTGCAATGTTAAACACTGTTTTAATGCCAGACTCATTATCTATCTATTGAACGGTTTTCATAACATGGAACGTTAAAAAGTTATATATGTTGTTTTAACCTTGTTTATATGCTTTTCATTGTGGGTGTAAGGGGAAGGGGGTATTTGGGAACTTAACATTGTTCACCCTGAGACTTCCAATGCCTTATGGTTTCAAGAGGTGTTCTATAACCTAATAATTCTATTATCATACCTAAAGGGACAGTATTTCACAATCCATATACTTAATGCTATTTTGGACAGGGGTCGTATAAACCGTATGTTTTGGTGATTTATATACCCCAGTCCAATCTTCATAAACCTTATCTTTTATATTAAAGTTAAGTTTATGTGAAGATATGAGTTACAGTATGTTGCAATCCATAGAGTGTTCTATGCTATTTGGGGTAGGTCTCTGCTTTTGGGGAGGTGGAGGGTCTTATATACCTTATGTTTTGGGGAGTTGGGAAGGGACCCCCCTCTCATGATGAACCTTCTATTTTTTTGGTGCCAATTGTGCATTTCCGCCATGAGTGTATATGACATTTATAGCTTCTTTAATCACACATATAAAGAATATGAAAAATCACACGAATTTTTTGTTTGACCTCGACCCTTGAACACACTACAGCATATTCATTTCTGATCGAATTTAACGTTAATCATTGTAGATTCAAACTACATCATTTTTATCTTAAACTTGTCATGTTTCTTCAGGGTTCCGATGCTAAATCTTGGCATATTTATGTGAATATATCTGTCAATGTTATGCATTAGTTTTGCGTTGGAGAGATGGGAACCAAAATCAATTGAGTTATGTGTAATTTCTGTTTGTAAAGACCATATGAACAAATATGATGTTAGCTTTAAACATTCGAATGTAAACATAAACCTATATAGGTCTTGATACTTTAGTAAAATATAAATTCAAAGTAGAAAATTCACCAGAGATATTGGATTACCAAGCAGCAATGTAAGAGTTGTTTATTTTTGGATTGCAATTATATCCCGAGTGAGATGCTCAATATCGACATCCTTCATTTCATTTTATCAGTCATAATGTGTATAAGTTGATTGAAAATACCGGTTTGATTTGTATTTTATCAACATGTTTCCCAAAGGGGGGCATTAGCATGCTAAGAGTCATGATGCATTTGCCAAGTATTCTGTGTTTTTTGATAAGGCATGTATAACATGATACAGATATTCGACCCATCGGCCAAACATTTCATGAATGTGGTGATCATAGGCCATTTACATTTATCTGTTCTAGATTTTGATTACATTTTGACTTACTGACTTTTCACCTGTCAGGAGGAGTAATGTATCATCCAACTTCGTATAATATATGACCCTTGCCCATAAATTAATCATAAATCATTCCCATCCTTATGGGCAAAAACCGGAGATAGCTTTCCTTAGCAGCTCGCCACATTTAGCTTTTTAGCCACAACATCAACTACTATATCGTCTTGTAAAAGGGTTGCCCAAAGTTCATGCATTCCCTAAAACAACAGAAAATCATGATCTAACAAACTGCATGTATTGTTTTCCATGATCCAATAATACACATTTCAATTTTCTTACTGCATGTATTTACAACAATCATTCAATTAAACGAAAGTCATTTGTTTTACTGGATGTACGCAGTAGCAACCATTCAATCAAGCCCAACTCAATTTCTTCCTGTATGTATTCTTCACTATAAAAATATAGTAATCATCAAATCAAATCCATGTTAAATTCCTTATGTATGTATTGTTCACCATTGCAATCATCCAATCAAACCCAAGTCATCTTTCTTTCTTCCTGTATGTATTGTTCACCATTGCAATAATCCAATCAAACCCAAGTCAACTTTCCTCCTTTATGTATTGTTCACCATTGCAATCATCCCATCAAACCCAAGTCAACTTCCTTATTGTATGTATTGTTCACCATTGCAATCATCCAATCAAACCCAAGTCATCTTTCTTCCTGTATGTATTGTTCACCATTGCAATCATCCAATCAAACCCAAGTCAACTTTCTTCCTGTATGTATTGTTCACCATTGCAATCATCCAATCAAACCCAAGTCATCTTTCTTCCTGTATGTATTGTTCACCATTGCAATCATCCAATCAAACCCAAGTCAACTTTTTTCCTGTATGTATTGTTCACCATTGCAATCATCCAATCAAACCCAAGTCAACTTTCCTCCTGTATGTATTGTTCACCATTGCAATAATCCAATCAAACCCAAGCCAACTTCATTATTGTATGTATTGTTCACCATTGCAATCATCCAATCAAACCCAAGTCATCTTTCTTCCTGTATGTATTGTTCACCATTGCAATAATCCAATCAAACCCAAGTCAACTTTCCTCCTTTATGTATTGTTCACCATTGCAATCATCCCATCAAACCCAAGTCATCTTTCTTCCTGTATGTATTGTTCACCATTGCAATCATCCCATCAAACCCAAGTCAACTTTCCTCCTTTATGTATTGTTCACCATTGCAATCATTTAATCAAACCCAAGTCAACTTCCTGTATGTATTGTTCACCATTGCAATCATCCCATCAAACCCAAGTCAACTTTCCTCCTTTATGTATTGTTCACCATTGCAATCATCCCATCAAACCCAAGTCAACTTACTTCCTGTATGTATTGTTCACCATTGCAATCATCCAATCAAACCCAAGTCAATTTTCTTCCTGTATGTATTGTTCACCATTGCAATCATCCAATCAAACCCAAGTCAACTTTCTTCCTGTATGTATTGTTCACCATTGCAATCATTCAATCAAACCCAAGTCAACTTTCTTCCTGTATGTATTGTTCACCATTGCAATCATCCAATCAAACCCAAGTCAACTTTCCTCCCGTATGTATTGTTCACCATTGCAATCATACAATCAAACCCAAGTCAACTTACTTCCTGTATGTATTGTTCACCATTGCAATCATTCAATCAAACCCAAGTCAACTTTCTTCCTGTATGTATTGTTCACCATTGCAATCATCCCATCAAACCCAAGTCAACTTCCTTATTGTATGTATTGTTCACCATTGCAAGCATCCAATCAAACCCAAGTCATCTTTCTTCCTGTATGTATTGTTCACCATTGCAATCATCCAATCAAACCCAAGTCAACTTTTTTCCTGTATGTATTGTTCACCATTGCAATCATCCAATCAAACCCAAGTCAACTTTCTTCCTGTATGTAT
The DNA here is from genome assembly GCA_903813345.2 of Owenia fusiformis. Taxonomy (NCBI): domain Eukaryota; kingdom Metazoa; phylum Annelida; class Polychaeta; order Sabellida; family Oweniidae; genus Owenia; species Owenia fusiformis. Next base: position 54,097,989 of record CAIIXF020000001.1, read on the forward strand.
TGTTCACCATTGCAATCATTCAATCAAACCCAAGTCAACTTTCTTCCTGTATGTATTGTTCACCATTGCAATCATCCAATCAAACCCAAGTCAACTTTCCTCCTGTATGTATTGTTCACCACTGCAGTCATCCAATCAAACCCAAGTCATCTTTCTTCCTGTATGTATTGTTCACCATTGCAATCATCCCATCAAACCCAAGTCAACTTCCTTATTGTATGTATTGTTCACCATTGCAATCATCCAATCAAACCCAAGTCATCTTTCTTCCTGTATGTATTGTTCACCATTGCAATCATCCAATCAAACCCAAGTCAACTTTTTTCCTGTATGTATTGTTCACCATTGCAATCATCCAATCAAACCCAAGTCAACTTTCTTCCTGTATGTATTGTTCACCATTGCAATCATTCAATCAAACCCAAGTCAACTTTCTTCCTGTATGTATTGTTCACCATTGCAATCATCCAATCAAACCCAAGTCAACTTTCCTCCTGTATGTATTGTTCACCACTGCAGTCATCCAATCAAACCCAAGTCAACTTTCTTCCTGTATGTATTGTTCACCATTGCAATCATCCAATCAAACCAAAGTCAACTTCCTTATTGCATGTATTGTTCACCATTGCAATCGTTCAATCAAACCCAAGTCAACTTTCTTCCTGTATGTATTGTTCACCATTGCAATCATCCCATCAAACCCAAGTCAACTTCCTTATTGTATGTATTGTTCACCATTGCAATCATCCAATCAAACCCAAGTCAACTTCCTTACTGTATGTATTGTTCACCATTGCAATCATCCAATCAAACCCAAGTCAATTTTCCTCCTGTATGTATTGTTCACCATTGCAATCATCCCATTAAACCCAAGTCAACTTCCTTATTGTATGTATTGTTCACCATTGCAATCATCCAATCAAACCCAAGTCATCTTTCTTCCTGTATGTATTGTTCACCATTGCAATCATCCAATCAAACCCAAGTCATCTTTCTTTCTTCCTGTATGTATTGTTCACTATTGCAATCATCCAATCAAACTCAAGTCAACATTCTTCCTGTATGTATTGTTCACCATTGCAATCAGCAAATCAAACCCAAGTCATCTTCCTTATTGTATGTATTGTTCACCATTGCAATCATCCAATCAAACCCAAGTCAACATTCTTCCTGTATGTATTGTTCACCATTGCAATCAGCAAATCAAACCCAAGTCATCTTCCTTATTGTATGTATTGTTCACCATTGCAATCATCCAATCAAACCCAAGTCAACTTTCTTATTGTATGTATTGTTCACCATTGCAATCATCCAATCAAACCCAAGTCAACTTTCTTACTAGATGTATTGTTCACCATTGCAATCATCCAATCAAACCCAAGTCAACATTCTTCCTGTATGTATTGTTCACCATTGCAATCAGCAAATCAAACCCAAGTCATCTTCCTTATTGTATGTATTGTTCACCATTGCAATCATCCAATCAAACCCAAGTCAACTTTCTTCCTGTATGTATTGTTCTCCATTGCAATCATCCAATCAAACCCAAGTCATCTTTCTTCCTGTATGTATTGTTCACCGTTGCAATCATCCAATCAAACCAAAGTCATCTACCTTATTGTATGTATTGTTCACCATTGCAATCATCCCATCAAACCCAAGTCAACTTTCTTCCTGTATGTATTGTTCACCATTGCAATCATCCAATCAAACCCAAGTCAACATTCCTCCTGTATGTATTGTTCACCATTGCAATCATCCAATCAAACCCAAGTCATCTTTCTTCCTGTATGTATTGTTCACCACTGCAGTCATCCAATCAAACCCAAGTCATCTTTCTTCCTGTATGTATTGTTCACCATTGCAATCATCCAATCAAACCAAAGTCATCTACCTTATTGTATGTATTGTTCACCATTGCAATCATCCCATCAAACCCAAGTCAACTTTCTTCCTGTATGTTTTGTTCACCATTGCAATCATCCAATCAAACCCAAGTCATCTTTCTTCCTGTATGTATTGTTCACCACTGCAGTCATCCAATCAAACCCAAGTCATCTTTCTTCCTGTATGTATTGTTCACCATTGCAATCATCCAATCAAACCAAAGTCATCTACCTTATTGTATGTATTGTTCACCATTGCAATCATCCCATCAAACCCAAGTCATCTTTCTTCCTGTATGTATTGTTCACCGTTGAAATCATCCAATCAAACCAAAGTCATCTACCTTATTGTATGTATTGTTCACCATTGCAATCATCCCATCAAACCCAAGTCAACTTTCTTCCTGTATGTATTGTTCACCATTGCAATCATCCAATCAAACCCAAGTCATCTTTCTTCCTGTATGTATTGTTCACCACTGCAGTCATCCAATCAAACCCAAGTCATCTTTCTTCCTGTATGTATTGTTCACCATTGCAATTATCCCATCAAACCCAAGTCATCTTTCTTCCTGTATGTATTGTTCACCATTGCAATCATTTAATCAAACCCAAGTCAACATTCTTCCTGTATGTATTGTTCACCATTGCAATCATCCCATCAAACCCAAGTCAACATTCCTCCTGTATGTATTGTTCACCATTGCAATCATCCAATCAAACCCAAGTCATCTTTCTTCCTGTATGTATTGTTCACCATTGCAATCATCCAATCAAACCCAAGTCAACATTCTTCCTGTATGTATTGTTCACCATTGCAATCATCCCATCAAACCCAAGTCAACTTTCTTACTGTATGCATTGTTCACCATTGCAATCATCCAATCAAACCCAAGTCAACTTTCTTCCTGTATGTATTGTTCACCATTGCAATCAGCCAATCAAACCCAAGTCATCTTTCTTCCTGTATGTATTGTTCACCATTGCAATCAGCCAATCAAACCCAAGTCATCTTTCTTCCTGTATGTATTGTTCACCATTGCAATCAGCCAATCAAACCCAAGTCATCTTTCTTCCTGTATGTATTGTTCACCATTGCAATCATCCAATCAAACCCAAGTCAACTTTCTTACTGTATGTATTGTTCACTAGAGCAATCATCCAATCAAACCCAAGTCATCTTTCTTCCTGTATGTATTGTTCACCATTGCAATCAGCCAATCAAACCCAAGTCATCTTTCTTCCTGTATGTATTGTTCACCATTGCAATCATCCAATCAAACCCAAGTCAACTTTCTTACTAGATGTATTGTTCACTAGAGCAATCATCCAATCAAACCAATTCTTTCTTACTAGATGTATTGTTCACCAGGACAACTATCTATTTAAATTTTCTAAGCAAAATGTGATATCAAAAATCATTTACTAAATTCCATAAAAGATCTAGTCAAGGACTCGGTTTCACTATTACCATAGCATCAAATTGTATCTCACAAATGTAGCTCAGATGTATTTTTCATTGCAATTATTATATCCTTATGATATTTCATCTTCAGTAATTAGATAGCGTTCTACGTCATCTAATCTCTGACACATTGCCATTCAGTTGTGTTCACTCAGACATTTCATCAATCAGCCATGCCTTATAGCCCCCTTTACTCACTCTCATCATGAACCCATATAGAACACATTCATAGTATTGCTAAGGAATGCTTCCACGAACTACAACTTGTTGGAATTTGTAGCAAGTGTAATGGTCCCTCCAATTAATTTTCAGAACTTGATGGGGTGTGGTGCTATGTACAGAAATATGAAATTAACTGCAATTATATTTCTTTCTATCAAGGGTGATGGTATGGTTTATACTAGTGAATAATACCAGCGTTATAAAATCAATCAAAATTACTCTTGATTCCCTGAAGGATTTCGACTTTTTACTGTCTAATTTTGTAAGTTCCAGAAATTAATTGAACTTTGTATGTTTAGAACGCATTGGGAATAAGAAGATTGGTTCTTAGGGTATAAGTCCAGTAACTGTTATAACTGCGCTTTGTCAGTGGCAATTGATATACGGAGATAATCAACTTCAATGGTTTATTATTTGGGGACGTGATTTATTCTAACAGGGGGGAAATGTAATGGTCGGAACAAACGTTTGTGCATCGAACTAAATCGTGCTGAGTTGTTATTCTACTAAGCTAGCTGGTAAAGCCAATTAACGTTCCTTGCTTATCACTGATTCACAACTAGACATGACAGTGTATCTAGACAATAAGAAATATTTATTTGATTATGTATTATATGTAATCACTCTATTGCAATCGAATTCCTGAAGCCTTTGAAGTAGTTCTAGACAAGATATTGCATACTATCAATGTGGCAGCTCTTATAAGGTATAAATATAGAATATTAGATTAGATATACAACAGAAAGTGAAAATTTGAAGGACGTATGCTTAATCTAATATGATTAAAAGTGGATCAAACATTAAATTAAAACATTGCAAATTATTTACAACACACGCCATCGTGCGCTTTCACAATATGATGGTACATATTATTAGATCTGTTTTACAGATTTGTAATTATGCAGCTACATTATTAGCTTCGGGCATCATGTATTATTAACTGTTATTTCCGCACATTGTTGTTTGGGTGGTACTTTATGACATTAACTGATTTAATTTCCCAAAGGTGATGTCAATCCTAGATTTGCAAATCCTAATATTGAGTACAAAGAGAAACGTTCTCTACCTCACTTTGTATGTGGCGTTGATTATTGATGGCGTACGTAAACTGTTATATGTAATTATATACTTTCCCCCAGGTTTTGACCATTTTCTTTTATTGACTTTGTCATCATCACCTTGTCAACTTCCGGGTCAACTTCGACCTGATTAACATCCACCTCACTCTGACCAACATAGCATGTCAGTTTGCTTATATCATGCATAGAATTGCAGAACATGTAATGGGATAAGACATTGTGAAATTAAAATTACAACTTTTATAGATTTAAGTACAGACAAAGCCAATGGAAACCCATCAGATTTATAAAATGAGAGTATAGAATATGAAAGATAATGGTTCTTCTAAATGAGTTCTCGACTATAGCCACTTTATCTGATGCAGTTTCCCGAAGATTTTGAATTGAATGAAAATGGTCACAAAATGTTTTTGATGAGGGAAGACATTGAATCTGGCAATCGATTTCATTGTGCCATAATCAGAAATTTTACTTATTTGTTTGTCTGTTCATCTTTTATATTTCACTCAATCCTGATATGAAAGCAAGTTTGAAAGTGTTAAAAACTGCTTGGAGCAACTATTAACCTTCGGTAAGTAACTCTCAACTCAATACAAAGGCTTACCCCATTTGACGGGTAACGGGTGGATTAATTCCGAATGTCCTTCTCAATGAATAAGTTAACGGCGTAATTTTAGTATCCTTCAAATTACCAGTTCAAAATTGACGGCATACAAAATCATATTCAAAAGATAAGATATTGGAAAAATATTTTTAAATGTCTTTGAAGAACGGAACCCAGTTCTCAGGTTTAAGCCATAAAGGATTTAGAAAGTTAATCCAATGAATTTCCCAGCACTTGCCTCTTGACTCTGAAACCTACATTAGTTTCTCTAACCAGAGAAGAGTGTTTTGGTGAAGGGATTGAGATTACGAATTCAGTTCGGACGCCACGAGCAAACTTCTAAAAGTGTTTTCTTTATAGTTACAATCGATGAAAACATAAATCACATTTTGATAAGCCATTGCATTAGGCTTGACTTTTGCCCCCGCTTTTGCCTATAGCAAGTGACCTTGGACTATGAAACCATAAACTGTATATCCGCGAGAAAACCCTCTTGAAAACGTGTTCTTCGATAAATTGTTAATTGCAATGTAATGATACTTAGTTAAGTAAATATAATAGCATGACTCTCCTTCTGTAACGGTGAAATCATTCTTTCATCATCATTAATAATGCAAACATTAACTAAAAAGCAAACCTTACAATTAATACATAATAAACTGCAAAAACTGTGTGGATGTTAATTCACCTAGAGTATTTTATGTCAATAAATACACTACCTTGGCAGGATTTTATCTGATCTTTGTAAAAACTGTTTTGAAGAAACGATTGCATTTAAATATACCCCTAAATTGGATATTTGAAGTAAATAATCAAACTCGATATTCCCAAGGGGCTCACCTTTATTTGTTCAGTTGTAAATAATCATTTCGCTATCTGAAATACTCGATAAAGTGATTATGAATCGACCCAAGGGTGTAGTTCATAATCAAACTCAGATGTAAACCAACTCTTATGACACTTAATTGTAAATATGACATATACAAAAAGTCAAAAATTAATTCAAACGTCATATTTGGTAATTGATATTTTCTTGTTCATGTTCAAAGAAATAAATCCTTAGTTCAGATGGTGACACATGAATGGCAGACTAATCGAAATCCTTGCATAGAAACATTAAGATTAAAACCAAAGCTTGATATTCAACAAGATTGAATGATTTTCCTCATCACTCTTTTGGATCGTAGAGAGTATAGATCTATGTGTCTATCTCGTCTTAGAGAGCCTTTCCATTTTTCAGTGATGACATTTTTCTATCTGGTTAAATCCCCTGGTGATCAGGCTATAATGGAATGCATGATTATCGCATATTGATTATATTTTTGTATTTTAAAGTAGAAGAAGGGCTATTATTTTCACTTCTAAATGTGCATCATCATTACAGGAAGAGAGTGCCCCAATGGATAAGTGCCCAAAGCACTTCCATTGCATTTTGGTGGTTTGCCATCCCTTTATAAGGTAAATGGCCATAGCCTTCCCTTTGCTGGGTGAATCACCATAATTATTATTAAGATATTGTCATAGCCTTTCATTCGTTTGGTGACTATCCATAGCATTCCCTTCATAGACTAAATCTCATCTTTTTATTCAATTCGAACGACTTGTCATAAATTGTGTTTCAACTTCATCTCATATATTTGGATTTGATGACCAGAACCAATTACTAAAATGTGAATCTTTGGTTGAGCAAAACCCTGGGAATTAAAAAAATAATCGTATTGTCCGGAGACGAATGATATGCTTGATCTAAGTTAACACAAATAAGATTTCCCCCACGTTAATCAGTCTAGATTACTTTAAGAGTAGACGGGAAATCAAACAAATTGAGAGAACAAGAATATCGAGCTGCTAAGATGACAAGTATAATTGCTATAATTCAAATGTTAAAAGTTATGATAATGTACTTTTCTGACGAAGAGAAGGTGTTAGTGTATTCGGTTCCTTGACAACTGCATGGCATATTACAAATATTTTTTTTTTCGTTTGTTCACACCTTTTGTATTCAACGGTACTTCTACAAAGTAAGAACCTGCCAGTTTTTACTCTAACGTAAACCCCACTTAGGTAGCAAGCAACACAAAATAATGAACTGTAGTTTATTTTGAAGAATTAACAATTGTATCAAAAGAAGTGTACATCCTTTTTTCTATTGCTTTTAAGAATGGACACTTGGCAAGCTATCAAAAACCAATTACGGTTTGGTAGTATCCATTATTTAAAACGATATACAAATGTACATCCACTCTTCTTTTGTTACTGTACACTCTTTAAAATAAAACAATTATATTACATCACATTATTATGTTGCTATCTATGGTATTGATATAAGTTTACAAATTCTGCTTGGTCCATGGGTAGTGTTTACCTTTCAAAAGATTCAGTGTGGGGTTTAAGTCAGATAAACAATACGCCCCGGGTCTTATGAGAAAATAATAACTTCGAACCATTGACCCTTGTTTATTATTTCACCTAATACCCCAGACTCAATGTTTATCCTTTACATAATCAACAGTCATGCATCCATGGTTTGGAAATACATACTGGCCATGTGGAACATGTATATGGAGAGTGCTTTGCACATTAGTCCATGGTATGAAATATCTAGGACGTCTAACAAAGGAGATGGTAGCACACTATAGCGCAGCGATATTTGACCTAACATTAACATACCTACATATGTTCACTAATAATTTTTATTATAACCATTTAATATACTTCCGGCTTTTAGGGTGAATTATGCCTGCCATTAACAGAGGTCAAAAAATTACCAAAAAATAAAATCCCAATTTTTCACAGTTTGGAGAACACAATGCAACAGCAAATAATACAAAAATATTTTAAATATATGATCTAGGTTTCTAAGCTATACGTTTGAGGTTATTTTTCTTATCAATACAAAAACATTATGTAATCAGTGCATCGACGTTTTGTATTGTTTTTCAGGTATTAATAAGATTAATGCTAGAAATTAATCACTTTTATATTAGAATGACAAATGCTTAAATTATGTTAGATTTTCACAAAATGGGTCTCAATACGTTTTGAGATATTGACTTTTATTCAGCGGTGAACATTAAAAATAAAGGAGAGCCTATTGCTCTTCCTTGACTAATTGGGACTACAGCTGGAAATGATATTTCTCGTAGTTAGATATAGCTCAGTTGCTTATAAAAGAACACCAAGACTTGGTCGAAATCCTGAATAATTGAGAAAAATGGTTATCATTATCTTCCAAAAATCTGCTTATATCCAGCGGTAAGGTCAAAGAAGAAGCAACCATCAAAAAACTTGATGATAGCCAACAGTTACGTCGAGGAAGAATTGTAAGGCGTTCGATTGCATATAACTCTAATTGATTATTAGACATGCCCTTGGAATATATGAACATTCCAATACCTCTGTAACATTTCATTTGATATAAATCTTACCTATTTATTATTGTATTATGTTCTATAAAACATGAACAATAATTTGTTGTTTGACCCCTTGCGATTATTTGGAAAACATCTGGTAATAAAATGTTTTAAATGGTAAGAAAACTATTATATTCCCAATCATAAATTACCTAAATATTCCACACAATTTTGTTGAAACTGCTTGGCTCATATTTGAAAAATCAAACAAAATCTGAAAAACACACTTGCGTAATTACATTAATTAAACACCCACATAAATTATAGTATATTTTTACATTATGATGATCTATTTTTTGTTCTTATGCTTAGAATCCGTGTCTTATAAAATGTATCAAAGATCAAATCAAATTATTTACGTTTTTGAATCTGCTTGGCTCATATTTGAAAAATCAGACAAAATCTGAAAAACACACTTGCGTAATTAGACTAATTAAACACCTACATCCACAGTAAAATTAAAGTATATTTTTACATTACGATAATCTATTTTTTGTTCGTATGCTTAGAATAATGGTCAGAGTCTTATAAAATGTATAAAAGTTCGAATCAAAATATTAACGCTTTTGGACACCTTGTGATGAAAGACATTTTTCGACCCGAAAGCCGGAAGTTTTTTTCAGCAAATGGTATTTTAAAAGAATCAAGACATATGCACCTCCATAAATATTGCTTCAAATGTTGCTGCGCTATAGTGTGCTACGAATCCTTCACATTCGGAAGTCATACCATGGACTACATGTAGATCTTATATTTGTGGGTAGCCCATGTATCACTTTGTAACGTGGTAGACTAATAGTAATACTGAGTTAACTCATTCCAAATATGGTATGACGTGTCATTCCAGTATCCGTACTAGTGCAACAGGCAAATGGCAAATACAATTAAAGTCGCCGCTCGTTATCTTCATTTATACTTATATCGACAGAACGAGGCAATTATTTAAGATTGTCTGAGAGCTATTTTTGTTGTGGTGGTTATATTAGGTGGGAGATGTTTTTGTTGATCGATCTGTGTGTCCTGTGCGCAGATGTGTCCGATATCGTTGCAGTGTTGCTACAAACGCTGACGTTAACATTTGTACGGTATCGAACAAGACCCTTTCATCAGGCATGCGTTTTAAAAATGTTTTTATTGTGTTATTTATGTTTTCTTAAACCGTAACTTGTAGTACTGCAGATATAGCCTTATTTCAATCACTTGCGACAGGTCAGACAATGTTGAGTTCGCCCACGTGGGTTTAGAATATTGTCTTTTCTGCCTTCAAATCGATCATTAATTCTAACGTTTTCTGAAACATTCTGTATAAAATATCGCCACAATATACTGTGAGGGAAACCATTTCCCCAATCAATATACTGGCATTGAGGATCAATTGTTTCTCATCACTGACAGTTGAATAAGACAAAGACCATCACAAAAGAAAATGGAAAATTGTTTTGCACATTCCACATTGAGTGTTGATGGAGCACAGTGTGTGTAGAAAAACTTCCAATCGATTCTCATTTCCATCCAATACCAGAAGATCCCGAGAGTGACACTTATGAGTCCATACTTGGAAACAAAACAGTAACGATCAAAGAAAGGGAATGGGGTTGATTTACAAAAGGAAATGAAAGAACGTAATAATTAAGTTTACTTAGAGAGCCAAGAATATAATTGTGAAATCAAACTCATTTCATAATGCTATTCATTGCATCCTTGAACTAATAGTATACCAAATGATTGTTGCGTCAACTGTGATTGAGTTCCACTGTATATTTAGCAAATATAATTTTGCTATATTGAATAAGATTGATGTTAGCCCTGGCAAAAGAGTTTTTCTAAATCACGAGACTAAAACAAATTATCATATTTAAGTGAAAGAATGGTACATGTATATTAACCCAAGGGATAAATATCCCCCTCTCAAGTGGTGTATAGAGTGCCCACACTACTGTCTCCCCTATTTCAATCAATTAGCGCCAGTTAGCGCCATATAATGGATGGCGTCTGAAACCCTGCGTTCGAAGGATGATTATCCCGAGGACCATAATTACGTCATAATATCTGGGAATTACCGGGAGCTTGGCAAAGGCAAGACATGTTGGTTTTGGGTTATTATTTCCAACTTGAAACGCGCTTTTAGTCCAACTACACTCATACACAATGCAATGCACTTTCTTAGCCTTTCGAAATGAAGCACGATTCATCCGCCAGTATAATAAATCAACAGATTAATATCGATATAATTTAATTGTTTGAAAGATGTTTTCTGATAAGCACCAACCTATCATTGTCTTATGCTGACCAGTCCACCCATAGTTTTTCCATCATAAGGAAAAACAATTACATCTTTATTGACTTCCTAGAATTAATAAAAACTGAACCAAAAAGACCAGTCATCTTTTCATTTCTTTTAATAACACTAAATCAAAATTGGCTTATGAGATAAGCCAACAAATCGCCTGAGTTCAATCTGCAATATATAACCATAAGATCATTTTAGTGGTAGGCCATATTTGTTTTAGTGGGTGGATAGATGTAAACTATTCATCTCAAATGACCTAGTAATTGAATCCATTGACAGAACGCGATGATCCCATTCCAATCTATTTCAATATTCAATCAATTACAAAGTGTTTGAGGGATAAGATTTGTCTTTACTTGTTATAGACTCATCATACTCCTTGCCTTCATTCGTTTGGTCACATTTGGACATACTGTCGTCTGCTCATTATCATCAATTAATTTAACTTGGCGATCATCTATGCCATCAATTTTCATGAATCTCTTCTTCCGATACTTTCCTTCCGATTCATTTCCTTGCTCGGGTGATGTTTGAAGCAATGAATGAATCATAACGGTATCTTTACATGGAGGAAGGATGATGTAAGTTGCATTCGATTCAACAAGCTTCTGGTTATTCGTTTATTACAAATTGTTTTACTAGAAAGCTATGTGTCTTCATTTCTTGTACCTTTCATAAAAGCAATACGGCTGCCCGGTCGGAAACTTGGTAATGTGCGATTGTATTTTTCTGACGTTCTAGGATAAACCATATATTCTATATCATGACACAGTGATATTACGTCTAGTACCCATGATTTTTTTTGCCGACACTTGACTATTTCTAGAATTTTGAAAACAAATAGACCTAACCGAGACCAAAAGCTACATTTGCCTACTTATAAAAAGACGCATGGCTAGTATCACATGTTTTAAATACCTTGAAAACATTTTTGCATCACACTTTCCCTCCACATAGTATAAATCCGCGGTATTCATAATTCAATTTATGACAGTATTTTGCTTTGAGCTATGATTTATATCATAAGAACCATTTTCTCATAGTGGGGCTCATATCCGTCCTTTTATTCCATTCATAGCCTTCCTTTTTGTATTGCTTTGATGTAACCATAGTTTTTTTCTCGTTATGCTTGCAGTGTACAGTCAGACAGATGACCTTGAATACTGCTATTCCTGCACATACTCTAGAGTGCCTGAAGAAACTGACACCGATGTCATTACATACGGTGGAGACTTGAACAATAACTATGACACGGACGCCGAGGACAGATCATTTACTTTTAAAGAAACTGGGGATGTTTACTGCATGGATCCTTACGATGCCTCTCTCGGCAGGACCGTGATGTGTGACGGCTATTGTATGGTAAGATACAAACCACCAGTTTATAAGGAACTGTTGCCGACTCGAATGTAATTTGGGTTCCAACAAATGTGATCCCCTTTGAAGCTCCATCAGGGCCCGATGAAAATGATAACATTTTCCCCGGGGCGCTAACTTCCTTAGCTTGTCCTCATCATCGGCTCACTTACCTTTGAAATGCAATTCATTTCGTGCAGTTATTTTAGAACATTATCCTTTCTTCATCTTAGTTAAATCCCAAGTGAAAGATCAACTCAAAAATGTCAATGTAACGAAGATCAGTTCTTACAAAATACAAAAATATAGAATATGTATAGCCGTCCACATTTTCATCCATCATTTCAACATCGGTTTTTCTTAATACTTTTACACTCTCCACTTTCTTATTCAAGTTGTCATATTGATGTCATATAATGCCACCATTTCATTTGATATGTGCTTTTCAGAAAAGACTTATAACCAAAGACAATGGAGAAATACACATGGACAGAACGTGTGCGGGATCAACTTGTGAAAGTTCAGACAATAGAAATGAAGATGGCACTAGGACGTTAGTTAAGTGTTGTAGAGATAATCTTTGTAATGGGGCCGACCCAACAAACTCGAGTGCTGCCAAGCGAGCAGTTATTGGACTACTGTCATTTGCTCTTGGTGTGGTTTTATGGAATCACCAACTGTAATGATCCGTTTGCCAAGCTTATCAAGTGTTGTTTGTGGTTGATAAGATCAGCCGCTTTGGTTATATGTCTTGTGAGTAATCGTAGTGTATCAAAAATTGTGAATAATTGACCGAGACAAACATTTGAACCAATGTTATATGATTCAGTCTCAATAATGCGCTCACAGCAATCTATTTTGGGCAATTGGACTGTAACGTTACTACTCATAAGAAACGATTCAGTTCCAGTGACGGAATAGCATTGCTTAGATCCTACTTTAACCAATGATCCGTGTCAAAAGCACCTCGACATAAATGGATGATTGTACAACTGTTCAATATATTAATGTACTTGTATTAGCTTGTGTGGCATTTTGGAGTTTGCGAATCTTCGTAATACGGATAGACCAACCAAATACTACTTCTGCAAAGATGGATAATGCATCAAAGCTGCACTCTAATGAAAGACACATCAGCCATTATCATGAAAGAACATCGTCATCAAATATCTATTCATTCATCGGAGGGGTTAGCGCTGTGTATTAGGATGATTAGAAAATCCACAGATCAATTTTGTAATCAGAGTATCATTCGATGCTTCCACATCCACCTGTAACGAAGTTCCCTTTATAATCTCCCTCATCTACTCTCGTGACATGTACTTATCACGACAATTGATGGATTACGATTCTATGGAATTACAATCGTCGACATCGAGGAGCGCCGGTAATATGTAGCATTAGAAGATGAGGAAGAAGTGGGATTCCGGTCTGTCTTAATGATAGTCTTTGTATGGATTCATCCAAGTTATAAATAAGGTTATAGGGTATTCTTGAGAATTCAATTGAATTATTATGTAAAACACCTCTAATTCCATCTTATAACTGAGAATTCCACTACTCATCAACGCACTCCGTTGCTATGGTAACAATGTGATACAATATACAGTCGCATCCCCATGCATATCCTGTCTATACACGTATCACCTGCGTCTGTCGTCTGGGGGAGCAGATCATTATGGAGAATTGTGAAAAAATAATAGTGATTGTGTTCTGAAAGTCAATCAATCGACCAGTCGTTAATGGAGACAACATTGCTCACGTATGTTGATTCAAAAACAATGTATGATGGCAAACCTTTTTAGTTGTTCGGAATCAACAACGATTTTTTGAATACGAACTTAAAGACTATTCGTGTTAATAAATCAGATTTTTATGTATCACATGTTGAAATAAAAATAAAATTAGTATTGCTAGAAAAGAGATGAATACAAATTATCAATAAATGATTCAACTCATAATCCCAGACGTATTCCATGAGCTGAAGTAGTTGAAAACTGCAACTTCTCAACGGGGGTCAATAAATGCCATAGAATGAGCTGATTCACTAATTACAAAGTTCTGTTAACGACAAGAAATTGATTATACTTTTGCTGAAAGAAATATGTAATTTTGGAATGAAAGAACCTACACGCTGATTCCCAATGCAATGTCACGATTGAAATATGATTGTCTAAGTATATCAAACATATGCATTCCATTGAGTCAACAGCTATTTAGATTTGATTCATTGAAGTTACTATCGATCTGATCAATGAACTACGAATGATCATATACTCGAAGAAAGCTCAATTTGAATTTAATGGATATTTAACTGCAATAGGTCTAGATGAAATGGATCATGAAAACATTTGTGTTTCTCTGAAACAAAATTTTGGAATCGTAGATCCAAACATGTCCATATGTTTAGAAATGAGTCACTATATTCACAAGATAATTCGACTCTAAAGAAACATGCTATTGACATAGTATGCAAAGATGGAAACACCTTTACTTAATTATGTAAATAAATTGTAAATAAAATCCGTGCACATATGTTCCTGAATATTATCGATTTCATAATTGTACAATATTAAATTATGGTTTTTTATGTTGCTATGTTGCTGGCATTTTCGTTGTTTATTGATTTTTAACACCGAGATCATAAATGACATACACATCAAGATATCTATACAAGAAGACGTATACATATGTATCAGATATATCATATTAATGTTATATCAAATCATCTATCTATTGGAGAATGCTAAACTGTAGATTATGTATTAGTGCAAGCAGATATATTTAATTGTCTAAAATACATTTAAGAACACGGATAGAGGTCAATGATTGGCACAATCAAAGAACAATAGGGATGTTAAGCTCCACGTTGTTTTAAAAACTTGTACGTAAACGTGTAGAATTATGGTCCTCTTTGGATTGTTTACTCGGCAGACTAAAGTATAAAGATATACGGAGAATAATTGTAATTAGGTCCCTGGAAAAGTAACTTGAATAGAGACAGGTGTAAAAGGGTAGGAGGTCCTATCAAATTATTTTCCTACTCTCCATTGATTTATATGTTGACCTCTTTCCCTAATTATCTTATACACAATCAGGGCCAGTAAGGGCCGTTTAGAAAGGGGACCATAATCCGCAGGGGACCATAATTCCTTTCACACCGGGACAGTAATCCTCGGGGGTAGAAATATTACACACTCACTGGTTCTCTTAAAAATGTGTTGCTTTACCTCCCTAATATGTCATTCATCGTACGTGTCGATACTATATATTTATGTTACAATAGCATTGTCATATGATGTGTGCTGTATTATGTGAATAGTAATTGACTGATCGCAATTATCTAATAAAACTTTTATAATTGTTTAAATTAAAAGTTTGTTTTGATGATAGGTAACACAGTATTGATTTTAACGATGTATTTACACAAATCATATTCGCTGGGCTGTATCAAAAAGGTAGTGACCGGTACTCTGTCTTTCAAAATTGCAGATGGCCACTGTCGATTTTTAGTTTTAATTGAATTAACTACTTTGTCGTGGAAGTGTGGATTTGAAATATCGACCACACCAAGCTGATATAACATGGAAAAGTCGTAACATGATATTTTATACCTATATCAAGTGTGTTCAAAATAAGTACAACTTAAAAACATTTTTTAATACGCCTCGAAAATATTAGTGTAAACTCACTAGAATTGTAAGAGCTCTTAGTCAATCCGTATTGGACTAAGAAGTATATAGTGTAAATAGGTATTATGGGAATGATGATTTAGTTAAGCCTCATAAAACTATACTGAAAATTAGCTATTGAAATCATAAAGGAAATCTACTGCTATTGCTGCCAAGTGAACACATTTTGTCATCTATTAGAATCCCCCGCTGCTCCTCCAAAAATATAGAAATTGTCCAAAGCAAGCGTAACGTGCAGTAGCCTGATGAACTTCGTTCTCCAAACCGAGACTAGTCTTTTAGCCAATTATTCATTTCCTATTTCGGAGTTCTCAAAATACAGGTTGACATTTCTAAAGTTCTTTTGCAGCGGTATCTAGCTCATTTGTGTTTAGATTCTCCCAAATAATAAAAATGGTTACCATAATTATATAGAAAAATAATACATTATTCCAAAAATCTTGTTTTCCTGGAATAAAGTATGCACCTTGTGCCACAAAAATTAATATTGTGCTACAAAGCCCAAAATGTGCCTAAGATTTAAAGAACCTTTTTGGTCTATATCTGCAAGGGAAAATTGTTAAGACATAAGCCATGGTCCATTTGAAAGGTCTCTTTGTGCCTTTTAAGATAAACAAAAAATCAAAATATTGAAAAGACCTTTCCTGTGCCCTGGCTCAGGTACTACTCTGTCTTTTCAAATACAACTACATCATTTTAACCAATAAAAATAATTTTAGCCAACTGTTTTTGCTAAAGTGAATTAAAAATTCGGTCTAACAAATTTAAACCACTATAAAATCCACAAAACATATATTCTTAGTTTACTTTTATACTTTTCATATAATACTCGCTTTTAACTCCTTCATTACTGAGGGTTTTTGGGCATTTTATCAATAATTGTGCACAAAATTACAAAATATACTGTAATTTCCATAGTATCCATCCAATCATTACAATTGGGGTATCAAATTAAACCTTGGAGCATATACTATCCAATTTACATATAATTTAATCAATTATGCAAATTAGATGACGTCATCATGACGTCATAGGTCATCAAAAAAACAAAAATCTTCAAAATATCATGATCAATTGTGCTATGAGATTTATCTTGAAAATACCTTACAACAATAGCACAAAAATAATTTAAATCTGTTTTCTAGGGGTTCCAAGCTTTCAGATGATATATTTCCTGAATTACAACTCCAAAGAATGACGAATTGAGATCTTTTCGAAAATTTCTGGTTTTACACGAAATATTGTAATCTATCGCGAAATCTGATAATGTGCATTCTGGAGCAAAAATGACCATAAGAGATAAGAACTAATATCACAAATAAAATACTGTTATTTCCATATTATCCAAGCAATCATTACAATTGGGGTATCAAATTAAACCCAAAAGCATACACTATCCTATTTACATATAATTGAATAAATTATGTAAATGAGATGACGTCATCATGATGTCACAATTCAACGAAAAAAGGAAAATCTCGTAAGAATCTCAAAAAAATCTCAAAAATCTCATGATCAATGGTGCTATGAAATTTTTCTTGGACTTATACCTTACTTCAATATCTACAATACTTTTAATCTATTTTCTATGAGTTCCAAGCTTTCCAATGATATATTTCCTGAATTACAACTCCAAAAAGCAATGATAAAGGAGCTTTTTGAAAATTACTGAATTTATGCAAAATATCGCAAAAGCTGATAATTGTGCATTTCGGAGCAAAAATGACCATGAAAGGTAATCACTTGTTACAAATAAATGTGTGGCTTGACTTCCTCATTATTTAATAAACCGTCTTGGTACCATATGAAAGCTAAGAACATGAGAACATCTTATTTACATAGACTATACATAAATTATGCTAATTAGGTGATGTCATCACCAGTCATTTACAGGTGAAGCTTCAAAAATCGATAAAATTACCAAATCTTTACATCACAAATAACAATGTTATTTACTCAATTTCTTATCGACAGTTGTCTTATTGGTACCATATCAAACTTTAGAACATGAACTACAATACATGTACATATGTACCTGTATCTCATTTATATAAAATTGTTAGCAATTTAAGTAAATGTTAATGTCCTGATTGTTTAAGCCTATTTAGGGGTAAAGCTTAAAAAATCGATAAAAAATCTCACATATTTTCCCGTTTGTAATCTATAGATAACAACGTAACTGATAACCTCCACAATATGTAAATTGTAATCAACAGTGTTCACGCCATAACAAGAAGATCACAGAAAACTGTTTCTATGGGTATGTTGCTTTATGTAAGTGTCAGTTAGTGTTATCATGATACAGTATGATACAGTATGCCACAATATGATGTGTATCATGATACATTGTCACGATACGAGAAACAATAAGATACATGAATGCACTATACGCTATATAGTGTGCATACATTGTTTTACAGAGACATTGAATGAATAAATGAACATTTTGTTTGCCTTATCATGCATACAATAATAGCTAAAGGTTCTCTGGTAACATTGCCTCCACAGTTTCTATTGCTACACGTCCACTGGGATTTTCTTTCAACTTTGTTATTTGCGTAGCACAGGCGACAGTTTCGTGACATGCCACTGTGGACTGGCAAATGGGGACTTGGGTCAACTCTAGGAGCTAGACAACGGGGTCTTGGTACCTCCTCATTCAGCTCTATATGGGCAAATTGTCTCACCAACTCCTCTCTAAACTCAAGCTGACCGTAGCCTGGAATGTTATAAAATTTTCTTTCAATTACAAAAATAATTGGTGTTTGCTGCAATAAAAATTTAAGTTTCCTACTAGACACCTATCAAAATACCAACTTTGGTGTGCCTAACCACCTGGGAAGAAACACCTGATACGCAAACACACTATAAATGGACTTTCCTTCGCACTTCATAGTAAGATGAAACTAAATCAAATGACCCAAAATCTAATAAAAGAAATTTTCTATCATACTGTTAAAAGGGCTTAGAGGTTTTATCAATACATGTATTTAACATGGAGAAAACTTACAAGATGGTCGTTGAAGCTCAGGGACATCTAGTGGGAATTTATGCTGCAGCTCTTGGAATATAATGAATGAGTTAACCACTGATGTATCTACCATATGGAAGAAAAACACTTTCCACCACTTCAGACTTCTCCTAATGATGTTGTACCTGAAAATATGCAAACCAAATTGAACCTAAGTTTATACTCCATCGACACTACACCGATTTCTAAAACCAAATGTTAAAGATGATATATAAAAGTAGCACATGAACAAAACAGGAGCTTTAATTCCGAGGGGTAAAACATGTTAAACATGTTACCTTAAAGAGAGAATCTAAACAAAATATTGTTTCAATTTTAGAATATTTTTGGCTTATGTCATTCCTTGTCATATCTATTTTCTAAAAATCACAAAAGTGCATACTTTATTCCAGGAAAACTAAAGATTTTTACATAATGTATTATTTTTCTATAAGAATGGTCACCATTCTTATTATTTGGGAGAATTTTAAACATTTTTCACTCATTTTTGCACTTTGAATCATTAATAACTTCACCAATTTATAACATATTGTGAATGTTTTGGGAGATATTGTATTTGATATTGTAGGGAATAGATTGGTAGGTCAATTATACATGTTGCTTGTAATTTTGTCACCCCTTTAGATCAGATTCTGCCTTTAAAGAATAAAACATGAGAAAATAGTACTTACAATCCTATCAGCTGATCAGATTTGTCGACCCCACCCATTCCTTCATTGTACATGCGGACAACACTAGGCCGACGGACAATGTGCCTGCGCCACTCTCCATTGACTTTCACTGTACGACTATAAGCAAAAATAATACATCAGAATAATTAGTTTACAAGTTTAGTTTTAATAGATTTCTATTCTATGGGTTGTTTTATTGTTTGTTGCTTTCCTTTTTGTTTCCTAAATGTTGCCTGCTCATGATTTTTATCATTTCAATCAAAATACACCACCAACAGCTGGTGTTAGTTTATGGGAAACTATTCAATTCACCGAATACATTAATTTACATTGTCAATGGTCACTGTCAGTGTCTTTCACATTTCAAAGTGAGTCAAGCATGGATAGCATAGATGCCATCTATACTTAAAAGGATAAATGCAAAATTCTTTTTTCAGAGCTTGTATACAACATATAGTTTGTGATATTGCATGGTGGATATAATGGCAAGACTTACTTCACATGGTCAGAAGTAGAGGCATTCCCTAGTGTTGAAAGTACTGTCACTGTCTTATTGTCACGCCACTGAACAAAAAGCTTTTTGTCCTCCCTGACATACCTCATGTTGCCTGAAAAATATGAAGATCTCAGTTTATATCAGAAAGTATTCAGCTTTATCAGTATATTGTTAAAGGGCCTTTGACTACAAATACTCTATGAACTTCATGTATGTTATTATATTGATGAATTAATGATTGATTTGATAAATTTTATTTAGCCTATACTGTTTTATTAAATATATTGATTTTTATGATCCACACTGAAATGCGTGATGTATTTTTTTACATTTAACATGTTTAATGATCTAAGTAGTAGGGAGAATTGTGTCAACAGCTTCTACAAAAGAATAAATAAAATTAGAATTTTTTTTAGTAAATAAGATAACAATTTAGTTTAATTTTAATAAAATTAGCTAACATGAATCTGAAACCTAGTGTCAGTCGTAGGGTCTCATAGTTGTAACTGAAAACTAAATAGAAATATGAATTAATTAATTTGAAACAACATATGATCAGATGATTACTGTAATTCCTGGCATCTATTTTAAGATGATATGTAAAAAAAGTCCCTGTATTGTTCAGCATTTCAAGGCAAAGTGGAACAATTGCTTTTATATTTAAATAAAAGCTAAGAAAAATTGTAACAGAAATTAGGAAGACAGGAATTATTGCAATCATCAAATACACAGAAAATATGAATTGGGAAACAAAAAGTCAACAAATAACCAGTGGAATTGGGAACAGCAACATTGCTACCTCTCTGGACACCTCGCCATTGCTGTTTCAGCCCCTCCGGGATACCACGGCGATTGTCACGGATGGTCCCACAACACACAGTGTCATTGTCTGCAAGGTAATCCGCCAAGGGGATACTAGAATACCAGTTGTCATAAAACACTCGATACCCTTGGTTCAGGAGTCCATCCATAAGACTAACTACAGCATCATAGGCAAGTCCATTGTCCCCTATAGGTGTGTTTGCTTTCCCAGTATAAACCTTAAACCTACAGGTAAATCCTGTGTCACTTTCTGCCAGAACAAAGACTTTAAACCCAAAGCGACAAGGCTTGTCCTTGTTAAATTGCCTTATCCCACTCTTGTGCTTTGACTTTACCATGCGTTCGTCGATGGAAATGTTCTCTCCTGGCTGGTAGAGCTCTACGCAGACATTCTGTACATGGGATATGAGGTTTCGAACTTTTCTGAGCTTATCCTCAGCTAATGCTGGCTCATTTAATGGATCAGAAATATGCAGCATGGCAAGAATAGATGTAAATCTGTCTCTACTGAGGAAGCGTCTTGCCCAAAGCCCATTGTACAGGGCTTGGGTTGACCAATAACGTGAAATTGTGGCAACGTCTACAAAGCCCATATATATGAGGCAGGCCAGAAACTGTCTTATTTCATCAACCGTTGTAGGTAACCACTCTCCTTGTTGGTCGCCATAAGTTGGAAGGTTAGCAATATTAAGCCTAGCATAGGTATTCGTATTATCCACAATGGTCTGGAGGATGTCCTGGTTGAAAAAGAGGGAGAAAATTGCAAGGGGGGTAACATATTGTAATATTCCATTTCTTGTCAGCCTTCCAAGCTGCACACCAGGTGGTCTTCTTGGAGCGAATCGAACCCTGAAAGGCTCAATATCATTGTTATCATATCCATATATTACCTGGCCATTCTGGGCTGGAGCATCTCCTGCACCGACTTCTACAGGCACTTGTATATTGGGATTCCTTCCACGATGTCTCCGTTGCTGGGGCTGCTGATCTCCAATATCTACACCATCATCTGACCTAAAAGAGTTGAAAATTAATAGGGAGCACTATCATTCTGTTTCTATCTCATGATTGAAAAATAAATTGATCTAAATAAGCATGGTCATGACTTACATGTATTCATACACTGTTGAAAATCAAAGTGAAAACTGAGCTATTTCTTGACTGTTATCATTAACATGAAGGTGTATTCTAGACTTAACATTACATGAAACTTCATTCCCCAGCTATATGAAACGATAACAGAATGCAATAATCACAATTATTCAGCGTATTTCTGGAAAAAGATGATGATTGAAAATATAACGAATTAGACTACTCTATTATCGCCCACTCGGCAAATACGGAAGTATGTTACTACAATGGGTTTTGGTGTCTACGCGCCTTTATAGAAAGACATGATGCATGTTTTATATTTAAAACACCACATAGATTTACTGGGGTGTTCATTCAAATGAAAAGAAACAATTTTAGTGGCGATAATTAAATAATCATTCGTAGAATTAATTTTTCAAAAACTAAAAAAAATTACGATCTCTATTCAGTCACGAATTTTACCCAACTTACTCATCATCTTCCAACATATCTTCATCCATACCATCCTCCTCATTTTCGGACATAACATCATCGTCCCCATCTTCCCCAAACCCTCTCTGGAAGAGCTCACGAGCCCGTATTGCAGAGCCTCTCACTGGTCGTTGAGACGCCATTTCTGCTTGTATGGAGATCACGCGCGATTTCGCGCGAGAACTGCCATTTTTAAAATTCAACGGTTTGAAAATTTTCTCCAACAAAAACATAAATTTACACGATACCAATGCATTAACACTTGAAAACTTAGTCCAGGTAAGAAAAACTGAATATTTTGTTCAGTTTTGTAAATAGTTGACGGATGTTAACCCTTTTGTGCCCGACAATCAATATCATGAAATGAGGTCTTTCCATCGTAAAATATTTAACGAAAATAGGGGGTCCCGTAAAGAGAGTTCACACCTTTGAAATCCCGGAGATGACCCTTCTTTTACTATGATCAGTTTCAAATTCAAATGCAGATGTGTGTTTCTTAGGTAAATGACACTAGAAATATCAGCACCATTACATTGTGAATGTTGAGACGACAACGTTGGAGAATCATCTCTAGCATTTTGTTTAGCATGGTCAAGACATAAAAATTCGCTACCTCAGCAGACGACTTGTTTTATTAAACGGAGTGGCTCCAGGACCGACAATTGTCGGTACTGGAGACTGTCCAGGGGTATTTGCTGGGGTACCGACAATTGTCGGCACTCTATCGTCACCTAGTAGTGTCAGATAGAGAACCGACAATTGTCGGTACGCAAGTGGCTGCTACGTGTTTTTGCTAGAGAGCCGACAATTTCATAAATAAATTCACTACTTTAGATTTCGTATTTAACTTCGTCAATGGTAGTCTAGTGGTTAGCGAGCACGACTCAAACACGCTTGGTCCCGAGTTCGAATCCTGGAAGGACCTACTTTTTTCTTTTGAGGGGGGCATAGTTCTTCTTTTGCAGTATGGAATCGTACAGGCATTAACTTGTAGTGAGCCATAATTTATTTCGACAAAAATTGATTCAACTTCCATCAAAATTGTCCTACAAGCTTCAATTAAAAAACATTTTAAAGCTCTTTTCTTGTTCTATCTAATGGGTCGATATATACAATTAGGGGAGGGGATGCTTTCGCCCCCGTCGACCTCTACCCTTACTACGCCATGGCACAGGAGAAATATCTCATTTGGAATATATCACTGTTTACTTTGCGTTTGGTAGCTCTCTCATGCGAGATGGAATCGTGGCCATTAACTAAGGGAGCCAAATGCAACTTCAATCAAAAATTGTGCTATAAGGTATGAGTACCGTAATCCAACACCAAATTCGAAAATTCATAACAATACTTTTGCACATATGGCGTTCGTGACCAACTATGAAACGCTTACCCCCGATAGTGTTATATATCAAAATGCACCTGTCCATATAGGGGTTCGATTGACCTACATCAAATTATAGGGAGTCAGGTTACTTTTTGAGATATCAGCGTCCGTTTATTGTAACTCGCGTTTGCTACCACTTCCTCAATTCTTATATGACGGGCAAACGCGTAGTAAACATGCTCACGTTCGGAACTATTTTGACCTACATCGCTATTTTCGTAATTCAAATGAAAGTTGAACTCCTCTTTATTTTGATACCAAATAGTGGCATACTAGGTACCCTAGAAGCCAACTATGGGTTATTTAGAACGATACCACAGGTTTTTAAATGGACTATATACCATTTGGCGGATGGATATGGAACCTCATACCATACGATAAGCTCTAAATAAAAAACATTCTAGCTATTTTCTTCTATCTAATGGGTAGCAAACGCCCCATTCTACGCCTGATCGGCTCAGGAGAAATATCCTGTCTGTTTAGAATATATATAGCCGTTTACTCTGCATTAATAGCTCTCTAACGTCTTACTTGTTCATGTTTTTTATTGGGTTTTCAACGTTTACTACCATTCCCTGTTCCCGGGCTACCATTTTTTGACTGGGTTTGGTAATCCCCGGGTAACCGGGGCTAATGCCCTCCCCGGGTTTTGCACTTGTTCCCAAAATATCCGTATGATATCTGAAATATCCCCCCGCGCATTGCGCATGCGCCAGAAAATTCAAAAATCAATATTTGTCGGTCCTCTAGCGTGTAAACACAGCATATCTCCCGTACCGACAATTTATTTGTCGGTCCTCTAGCGTGCCACCACATCAGAGTCTAGAGTACCGACAATTGTCGGTACTCTAGCCTTTACGTTTATTAAACCGCTCTGACATCTATCTATAAAACTATTTATCAAAAGCAAAACTCATTCTCCTGATGTTTTGCAAATGCGTCGACGCAATCTTCAGGTATACCTGATTGTGACATGTACTCATAAAACATTTGGTTTATGAACGAATATATACTTACGGGAGTGGGAATGTGGAGGCGGGCCCCTAGGCCCTCGGATCCGCCACTGGATGATATGGGAAATATCTCAGGATGATATCTCAATCTCCGAGCCTTTCGTCCAGTGCAATCCGTACCTCCTGTGCCTTACCTCATGCAGTTCTTAAAATTCCCACGAAATTTACCCTTCTAAATAATTTGACCTCTATATACCGACACCCGACTAATTTATGAAATGTGGAACTAAAAAAGATGGAACGTGCGTTAGATGATAAGCGTGCGTATTCGTTCGGTTATTTTATGCAAAAGTACAGAGTCCTTCACAGTGACAAACATCATACACGTGTCTATATATATCTACAGGTATGTATACTATTTCATCGCTTTACACCTTTGATTATAATGTACCTTTTACTTCACAGCTGCACGTGGCTTGGATTTGGACCAAGAATGTTAGTTATACTCGATTCGGTTCAAAGGACGTATAATTGTGTCTCTTTTTGTATTGGCATCATTATCAGATTATGGGCCTATGACAAATGAGTCGAATGGGGATAACCGTATGGGAACCCGCGCTAGACAATGAATAAACACAGTAAGCTATCAAAGTATTGACGTTAGTGAGTACAAATAGACGCGATCGTGAGTAGTAGTGCACGATATATGACTTATTTTTTAGTAAACTTAATGTCGATAGCAAAACAAAGTGAGGCAGAGAGCAACAAAGGGGGGGGGGGGGTACACAACAAATACTGAGCACAAGCGTTTTCATCATTTAATACATGTAGGTGACAAAATGTCTGGCGTGAGAGTAGAACCGAGATAGTGAAATATATAATATAAAAAGCAAATATTCATGATTGTCGAGCAATAGGTAAAATGTCACTAAAGTAGGTAATACGAGTATAAGCTATTTGAAGTTTTTCAGAAAAGAAACCTGCTAATTCTATGATTTCCTTATTGACAGATGCTATGAAGGTGTTCAGGGGAAAGAGAGTGGTGGTTGATGGGGAGATTATACCTGCCACGGTGTTTGTAGAAGGAGGCAAGATTGTGGACATACAACGTAACATCTACTCTCAGGACTCAAATAGTGTGGAGCTTGAATCGGAGGAGGTGGGAGACATGTAACATGATTTTAGCACTACTTTAGGTAGCAGTTATGGTTTAACACATTGAGTTCTTCGCGACCGTTCTGGCGCTGACAGCCCAAGAGAGAGGACAATAGATAATTGATTTTTATTATTAACCCAAAATATAATCTACATGAAGATTTGATTTCGGTTTAAATCTAGTTAAATGTAGTTCTTGAGTTAATAATACATGAATGAAAACCAATAGCTACATTTATTTGTTCAATTGAGTCTTTTATAGATGGCATACCTCGATGTGGTTCACACATCTAACATGTGAATTATTGGCAATAAAAGCTTAAATCCATCGAAACTCAAAACAAGTATTTTACAAACTTGAGAGATTCAATGTCAATAATATATCGAATGTTTTTTTTTTTATTTTTTTATTAAAATTTTTATTCGAAAAAATATAACATATGAACATATAATACATTAAAAATATATGTACAATACAAGTACAGAAAAACACTTAACTTACTTATCGAATGTTAACACAGAGTAAAAAGGGGAAGACCAAATAAGTATTCCAAGATATTGAATGCAAAATGAACATAGAGGTTTTAGTTCTAGTTTTAGTCATTAGGAGAACAAATCCTCCATATCCAAAACGTTTTGGTATTATCGAAACAATCTGTTTTCGAATCTTGTACAGGGTCGGGCAAAACAAGTAGCTCTTTACTTTCGGAATAATTTTGTCTGTTGTGATGTAATCTTAATTTGATGTGTTCCGTACATATACGTATAAAGTGTATGTTGGATGCGTAAAACAGTGGTGCATTAAACAGCTTCAATTAAGTAATTCAAGAAATCTGTTTCTTGCCAGGTAGTGGATGCTGGTGACCTTGTCCTGATGCCAGGGGTGGTAGACAGCCATGTACATGTAAATGAGCCTGGTCGAACAGCATGGGAAGGATTCAGCACAGCAACCAAGGCTGCAGCAGTTGGCGGTATTACGACCATAGTAGATATGCCATTGTAAGCTCTTCTGCTTTATCCTTTAGTTACCAGTGATCTGTTAAGTTATCATCTAGTTACCTGTTATTGATCCCATGATGGCATGTAATGAGGAATGCTATCTTGATTGAAAGATGGCAGAATAAACTAGTCATAAAATGGTCGGTATTAGGTCGAATTTGTGAAAATATCTTTCAGTATTCTACCCACTACTAGTACTAGCCTTGCGTGCATTAAACACCAAACTAGATAGTGCCCACAGTAAGCGTTACGTACATTCGTATATTTGTTTTATAGAAACAGTATTCCATCAACTACTAGCTTGAGTTCATTGAACATCAAACTAGATAGTGCCCGGGGTCAATGTTATGTGGATGTTGGATTCTGGGGTGGTGTAGTGCCTGGCAACCAGGTTGGTTAAATTATTTCTTCGATCTTCAGATAACGCTTTTATCATCATACAAATATGACTGCATCCCAAGTAATAATGGTGAAGAAAAGATAGTTAGATTAGTGCTTGTTTGCTTGTTCGTGCTGATGAACCGCCGATCGTTCCTGAAATAATGGTCAAGAACTTCAAATTTGCAAAATGTTATATTTATGAAATTCAATGAATCTTGTTTTTAGGATGAGTTGGTCCCTATGGTTAATGCAGGAGTTGCAGGTTTTAAATGCTTCCTCATCAACAGTGGAGTCGAGGAGTTCCAACATGTTACAGAGGAGGACCTCCATATAGCTATGAAACAACTTGTCGGAACAGAGAGTGTTCTTCTGGTAAGACAATTCTACTCCAAGCTGAGGCTGTCTTTTATTAGTTTCAAGTGAAAAAACGCAAAATCATTTCGAGAAATATGTGACATTTATGTTTTTCTGTACAGTTTCATGCAGAGGTCGATTGTGCAGGTTTGGGACAAAATAATACCAAAGAGGAAACTGCGGAGTCAGCTGATGATCGCAAATACCAAACATTTCTTGAGTCGAGGCCTGACAAGATGGAAGTCGAAGCAATTAAACTTGTCTGCAAGTTATGCCTACAATACAAGTTAGTCAAAGAATCATTCAGAACATATCGATGTTACATATACGATGTACATAACACAGTAATTATGAGAATTAAAACGTACTCGGCCAAAGGAATCCTGTTTAGAAACCAATAATGACAAGCGAAGTGGGAAACAAGCTTGTTAATCTCATTCGAATTAACTTATTTCAGTTGATTACAAAACCTACGCGATATGATGCTATTCTTGACTTACTGATTACTGACTCTCCTGCCTTTGTTTGACAAGAAGGGGTTGAGCCTCCACTAGCAAACCTAGATCACAGTTACATTCATGGGGAACTTAATCTTAAACATAATGCCACCGTAAAATATCAACGTACCATTTTTGACAATAATAACACAGATTTTATTAACCTCAATGATCATCTATTAAGTGTATCATGGGAAATAATTTACTTTGAAAACGAACATACAAACATAGCTGTATCTAACTGGTATGAATTATTTTGGACGGTCATTGATAGCTTCATAAATAAGAAAATGATAAATATTTCAATAAAGATAAACCTTGGGTATCCAAAGAAATTAAACAACAAATTAACAAAAGGAACAAACTTCACTCAAAATGGAAAAAATCAAATAATTTTGCAGACTTTTACAATTTCAAGAGAAAGCGAACTGAAGTTAATTTCTTAATTTCTTAGAGGAAAAAATAGCATAGAAAACTTGAAACTAAAACTGGCAGATAGAACGACTACTACTAAAATGTACTTTAAAATTTTGAAGATGATGTATGGTCCAAAAGTTTCACAAGGCATCCCCTCTCTAATTGAAAATAATGAAACTATATATATTACTGATTTGAAAGAAAAGGCCAACCTATTAAACAATTTTTTTGCAGCTCAAACAATTCTTCCTTCAAACCTAAATGACCCCTTACTTCCTAACATGATATACAAAACTGATTCCCAGCTTAGTTTTATACAATTTGAGGATTTTCAAGTTTATGATATATTGATCCATCTTAACGTATCAAAGGCAAATGGACCTGATAATGTTACCAATCGGATTTTGAAGGAATGTGCCATTGGTTTATCACATAGCCTTTGTGGTATCTTCAATAACTCACACGCACATGTCTCGCCTATTCTCAAAAAAGAAGATAGACCAATCTCTCTTTTGTCATGTATATCCAAATACTTTGAACGTTTAGTATTCAATGAATTATATAACTTTTGTAAAATAAACAATGTCTTAACTCCAGGTAATTCTGCTGGTTTTAAACCAAACGACTCAGCAATAAATCAACTGGTAAACTTAGTAAACAAAATTTACAAAGGCTTGGATGATCGAAATGAAATTATGATAATCTTTTTAGATATTTCCAAGGCATTTGATAAGGTTTGGCATACTGGTTTAATTTACAAGTTAGAAACAATTAGAATTTCTGGTCAACTTCTAAAATGGTTGGAGTCATTCTGACTGGCGCTACATTGAAGCAGGTGTCCCTCAAGGCTCAATACTCGGACCTCTCCTATTTCTGTTTTATATCAATGACACTGTTGAAAATAAAGATACCGACACCAACCTTTTCGCTGATGATACCTGTCTACTCGAAGTGGTAAACAACCCAATATTTAGCTCAGTTAAAATGCAGAAAGATGGAAAGTTACTTTTAATGCTGCCAAGTCAAAACTTCTGATAATCTCACTTAAACAAAATAAATTTTATTATCCTGATATCAAGTTGAACAACTCTGTAATTCAATCAGTTGATCACAATACCCATTTAGGACTTACAATACAATCAAATATGAGCTGGCATCTTCATATTAACAATATTAATAAGAAAGCAAATACAAGACTTGGCCTCCTCAAAAAGAACTCGTTTAAATATAACTTAAATCAAAATGAACTAGAAACATACTTTCCAATGGTCTGATCAGCACTTGAATATGGTAGCGTCCTT
The DNA here is from genome assembly GCA_903813345.2 of Owenia fusiformis. NCBI lineage: Eukaryota > Metazoa > Annelida > Polychaeta > Sabellida > Oweniidae > Owenia > Owenia fusiformis. The sequence continues at coordinate 54,128,020 of CAIIXF020000001.1, forward strand.
TATAATAATTGCCATTTATTCCAAAGTAAATCATTAGAAAACATCCATAGAGAAGCTGCAATATTATGCTCACATGCATATAGACATAATGATATCCTTAACTTTTACACCGGGACTCACTCAAAAGAAGAAGACCATTACATATTACCACCATTTTCCATAAAATGGTTTATCAAAATGCCCTGCTTTCTTTGACTGACCTCTTAACCCCTCTCTCCCAAAAGCAGACCAGATATAGCTTAAGAAACCAAAACTCTTTCAATATACCCTTCTGTAGACTTAAAGATGTAAATTTAAGAGCATACTAAAACTTCGTTCGATGGGATTAAAAGAAGCTAAGACATTAACCTCTGTCAAAGAAACCATTATCAGATTAATCATATGCTAATTACCCTGTTGATGTTTCTTGAAATTGTTTACCTGGGAGTAAATACGATCAAGTTTAATAAATGCTCTTTTAATTTTTATTATGTCTTCGACTTAAGTATTATATAATTTCGTTTTAATATTAAAAATATGTAAATATTGCTTACAAATACAAAATAAGTTGTGGGAGGCTTATTAATTATAAATTATGTTGTTATGATTAATCAATGTGCAACAATTGATACAAAAGTATTGTCATTAAAATATCATGACAAAAATATCTGCATGAAAAAAGTTATGACCAAAACATGTTTATGGCAGTATAGCTTACAAGGCTCATTTGATTTGTATTTTTAGAACTAAAATTAAAGCAACGAAAATAAAAAATGAAAAAATTAACGATTACAGAAAATAAAAATCATTGATCGTCTTCGATGGATCATTTCTTTACTCTTGAACGTTAAATGTGTCAGCCATTGGTTATTACTTACACAGGGGATCAACTAGAAAAGAAGTTAAAAAAACCGCATAGACACGCCGGATAGATGCAGTATTATTTTAAAGAAGAATTATCAACTATTTGAAGGGTAGCCCTTGGTATATTTCCTTTGATCTCTTAAATAAAAGATCAGGTCTCACTATTTTCTTTTTGGTAATTTCTTCATAGCTGCATACATTAATATTAACACGTGATGATGTGTTTTTCAGAGTTAGATGTCACATTGTTCATCTATCCGCGTGTGAGGCTCTACCGATAATTCAAAGCGCAAGAGATAGTGGCGCCCCCTTAACTGTGGAGACGACTCATCATTACCTCAATCTAGCTTCTGAGAACATCCCAGATGGGGCAACGTATTTTAAATGCTGTCCCCCTGTCAGAAACAAGAAAAATAGAGTAAGTCCAACAGCACTCCGTCGCTTTAGCTTTCTTGTACCATTCTACTTCGGCCATTCGGCTTGATATGATACGTTTCAAGACTGGAGACCACTGAGATGAATAACGTGTCAGTATTTCCAGCTCTACTGAGAGTGGATGCAAGAACTTACCCATAGAAAACTATCAATACATCCCAGTAGAACACATCCAGTGATTTTAAAAACTGATGACTGGTTAAGTAGCCACATGAACTATAATCCATTATTGTCTACCGAGGGAGATAAATTGAATGAAGAAAATAAAAAATTAAATGCATTTGTTCACAGGATCTGTTGTGGAAGGCTGTGATGAGCAGAGAGATTGATATGGTTGTGTCCGATCACTCACCATGCACATCGGACCTTAAACACCTGGACAAGGGGGACTTCCTGGCTGCATGGGGAGGAATATCCTCTGTTCAGTTTGGTAAGAGAGTCTAGCTTAAAACCCATTGTTGATGTATCAAATAATGAATGAATGTATCAAATGCTATATTGGCGAGCGGACGTCATATCTCAAGTTTTAGTGCCCGTAAGGTCGCTAAGCGGAAATTCTAACACGGTTACCGAGAGCTATGGTCAAACTGTGATTTGACCACCATTACGCCCTCAATTCATTTTGTCCCCTTCAAGGATCAGAAGTCAGAATAAGATCAAATCACGATGTTTATGCCTAAATTATTATCATTTTTTGTAGGGTTATCCTTATTTTGGACAGCTGGTCAACAGTATGATGTCACAATACTGGACTTGTGTCGCTGTCTGTGTGAAAATACCTCAAAACTTGCAGGTCTCGGCTCGCAGAAGGGCAGCATCACTGTTGGACGCGATGCTGATTTCGTTATTTGGGATCCAGAAAAGTCTTGGTCGGTGAAAGAACAAATGATTCAACATAAGAATAAAGTGAGTAAACACATTAAAAAAGAATATTCAACAAATTTAATTGATTATGATTAATTTAAATCAAGAACGGTGGCATTTTCAGTCATGCTGTTACACTCGCCTGGTGTTCACAAGAGTCCTATACAATTTACATTAACTATTACATTTAATTTAAATCTTCATCCTAACATAATGATCTCGTACCTAAATTAATTCATTGCACGGCGTTATAATACCAAATGTAATTTAATTAATTCTATCTTCTTTGCAGCTGACTCCTTATATCGACACAACTCTGAAAGGAAATGTCAGTAAGACAATATTACGGGGAAATGTTGTTTATGACGAACACACTGGATTATCGGAGAAGCCGTTTGGACAATTGCTTTTAGACATCAAATTCTGTTGATTTTGTATTATGAATCCGTGGCATAGTATATGCGCAGCGACATTTGAACCGATATTTAGGGAGGGCCTTTTGGCCTTGCCCCCCTGGATCCGTCAATGATTATCGTTCTTACATGCCTCGAAAGAGATCCAAATCCTTTAAGTAAAATATACAAACTAAAAAGTTCAAGAGATATTTTCTCACAACTTTGTGATACAATTGAGAAGGAAAAAGTTTGCATAATTCCACAGACTTACTGTTTTCTCCCTAAAATCTAGAGGCCTTAAATAGCAATCTTGCCTCTCAGATAAGTATGGGCTAGATACCTTTACTATTGATTTTATGACATAGTGTAATATACCAAACTGTTTGAAAATAGTTAACCTTTCAAAAATGATATATAAGTCAATGAACCATATTGAACGTAACTATTTTTATCCCATACTTGGACGTGTTACGGGTACATAAAGCCGGTTTGTAAAAACCTATATTTTCATCAGCGGGCAGATATAGCTTCACGTCCCGCTCCGAGCGGGCAGATATCTGCCCGCTACGTCATAATCGCTGTTCCCGTATTGGTTCTTTTTGTTAGTTCGCATACTGTAAACGACAATGGAGAAAAACGCAGACAATCGCGATCTGATCGCGATCTGTTTGATGCTTTAGAGAAGGGAAGGAGCAGTATGCCCTGTTAATAATCAAATATTTGAACAGGAAAATCTGGCTACGGACAAGAATACAAAACTGGACATGAAGATTTTAAAATAATTCCACGGTTGGTTGCAACAATTGAACAATGTGATTGGTATGGGATAAACAGATCATCCAATAGTCGGTTCAGGATATTTGGATTATCCCTTGGCCAATATAATATATCTTCCCTCGGGACCTACGGCCCTCGGGCAGATATATTATATTGGCCTCGGGATAATCCCAATATCCTGAACCTCATATAGGATAATCTCTATTTATCCTGATTTAAAGTTGGGTATTGTTTTTTGGCCCACCATGTATTTATATTTGTCACTCACATTCGATCGATTCATTGTTTACATGATTGCCGGTGTAAAATGGTAGGAGGTCCTCTCAAATTATGGTCCTACTCTCCATTGATTTATATGGTGACCTAAATACAACCCTTTCCCTTATTATCTTATACACAATCAGGGCCAGTTAGGGCCGTTTAAAAAGGGGACCATAATCCCCAGGGGACCATAATTTCTTTCACACCGGCATTTCTCAAAAATCTATGCATTCTATCGAATGCTGGTAGTCATTTTATAAGCAACCAGTTCATGTTCAACCATTTGCAGAATTTTGAATCGCAGACGGTATAAGTCAAGGAAGAGCAACGAGTCCCCCTTTATTGGCAATTGACCCCTGAATACGGCTGTCAATATCTCAAAATGTATTACAACTAATTTAGTGAAAACACATCATTCATTTCCTCATAAATAAGTTATAAAAATGTTAGATGTTGGTTACAAATATTTTTGAAGTTATGGTTGCTATGGTAACCTCAATAACGCTATAGTGGGACAGGGTAATATTTGCGAAGTTTAAAATTAGTTAACTTTTGAATAAATGATCAAAATCCCATTAAAAGATTGATTATTTCTTCAAATGGCTGTTTTAATAGTAGCTGCTGTTTATGTCCTATTTTCATAAGTGTGAAATCATTGTAAATCTCTTATTATACAGAAAACATGAACGCCTCGTGATACATTAGACAAGACATGAGACAATGAGCGTTCAGTTCACCTACGTAAAGCAATGCGTAAAAAGCGATCGAACAGAGCCATAGATTCAAACATGTTTGACTAGGACAACACATTATGTCACAAATCTGGCATGGTCTACAATATTATCAGCAACAACTTAAATAAATATAGAAGTATTAGGACAGAAGGTATTAGGGCATTTTCCATATTTCCCAGATATACTCCCCTTAGTTGTGTTTGGACTTTGGACCAGCCCTAAAGAGGGACCCGAATATCTCATATTTTAGAACATTTGTTGAAATCAAGAATGCTGCCGACACCCGAGTAGGACTGCAAAATGTGTACTTGATAAATAGTGTTTTTCAGATTTTCAATATGTCTTATGACGTTTTTTTTACCCCTGCTAATGATAGGCATAATTCGACCTAAAAGCCCGCCGTATTTATAACGGCTATACACAAATATGACGCGGGACATATGTAGGTATCTAAATATAAGGTCAAATATCGCTGCGGATATATTATGTCACCAACCCCTTAATTAGACGTCCAAGTTTATACCATGGACTACTGTGCCAAATTAAGCGTGACAGTTGAACGCGCGGGATATAAGGTACAACACAAGGCCGATGAAATTTGAGCAAACTGATTTTTATATGTAAATGTCTGTAACAATATCCTAGACAGTGAACATTACAGTGAATTTAATAGTTAAACCTACACAAACTGCAAAGGCCAAACTGCCCTAATACGTCACTTCCGCTGAATAGAAAAGTAGTTAAAAAAATTAATGTAGTCCCAACACAATTGTGAGCATGACGAGTCAGTAAGCTAGTATGTAGGTACAGTTGTCATCTTTTTGCAATGACAACATGCCATTTCTTCTGAAAATGCGTTTATTTGGGTTATCTGAAGGGAAATTTCGAGTCAAGTGGCGTATTAATTTTGCCTTCATTTTTGTAAATTTCAATTTCTGTCGACATAGAGAGGGGGTAGTGTCACAATTGACCAATTATTTCAAAAATAAGATGTTTGGCCCCTATTGAGTATGTGTCAAAATGTAGCTTAGACATAGCTTTAGAACTTCAGATAGGCCAGTGAGGCCACATAAATCCATAACTCGAGATAAAAAAAAGTCAGGCGTTTGCCCTTTTGCCCATTGACTAGTATGGTGACGTGAATTAGGGCTGTTTTGCCAAATATAGTACACGGTATAACGCGCAGGTCAATAGACCAATCCAGTAAATCATGCCATCAGTTGGTTATGATATCATCTTCTTACAATATCAGTGCAGAAATAGGATTGCTAAAATTGCTTATTTTCATAAAACTTCTTTCAATTTTGTTTACAAACATTGCTGCCTGTAAAGTATGACATCCTAAATCTAGCTACCAATATACCCTAGTTTCCTTGGTTCACAAATAGGGGTCAGGATTTATTTGAAAGGTCTATTTACCTGAGATACGTAAATACGCAAATTCGAATTCCTCGAGCTGTACCTTACCGTTACACCGCGCCTACTACTAGGTTTAACTATAAAATTCTCTGTCAAGTTCACTGTCTAGGATGTTATTATAGACATTTACATATTAAAAATATCTAGAAACTAGACCAAATCTTTATGAAACGATGAAAACATCAGTTTGCTCAAATGTCATCACCCTCGTGTCGTACCTTACCCTGCGCGTTAAACTGTCACGCTTAATTTGGTACGCAGCCTGTGCTTAAGAAATATATAAAAAATCAAGGATACCATCTGATCGGAAATCTAGAAATAAACAAACGTCCTCCATTTGCAACTTCACTGTATACCTGTATCCCTTTTAAAGAAATACGGGCTACAGTATTAAGGTAGGGTAGTGTGTATTTATATATAACGTTAATAACTGGTTGGAAACAATGTCTCATAAACTCACTCACGATGCCCATGTCAAGCAGCGTGCCTACTAGGCACGCAGTTTGAAACTCTGACAAACTGCGCGCATATTTCAAAATGTGAGACGGGGAGGACACGACTCCCAAAAAGAGCCAAAATACGAAAAATACAAGGTTAGTCTCGTTCTAAAGATACTACCATTCTGTGAAGATCAACTTAATTTACTCATAGTACTCAATGTTTTTCCCGATGTTAACCTAGTTATCTCAATATAAGGGTCTTAAGTAACTTCTGTGCTCAAAATTTACAGTGTAAAGTTATATCTTTGTATTTTTATCGTCATATGCCGTTTATTCAGCCATTGTGTCTGTGTATGCTAGAATATATAGGATCACTCCATCTGATTAAAGCAGCATAGTTTGTGTTCAAAACGATAATACGCCATAAACGTGATTTAAACATTTTTCTTGTCAAACTGCGCGCCTATATTCACATGTATTTCCCAAACTGCGTGCCTAATATTTCCAAACTTGCCTATCCAAGCTTGTTTTGTATTATTAGAAAACGTAAGCGCCATATGTAAGGCACATATGTGTCTAATAGTAGAACCCTATAATTGAAACACTATGAGAGTCCATCCACCAAATGGTGATCTGAAAATAAAATACTTTCTTAAGTCCCAACTTAATTGTCACTTCTATTATACATTTTGACTTTCAAAATGAAAATCTCATAAAATCTGACGATAAAGCAAAATTTCCAAAGCTACATCGAAAACACCTACACGTACCTCTGTAGAAATTCCAATGATAATATGTAGTTTTAATAGTGTATGCGCACAGATTGTAATTTCTGGCTAAAATGGGCGCGCAGTTTGTGGTTTATTTCTTTTTAATCTCCTGATTATCTGTTTTATTTCGAAATATTTTGAATTAAACATGATAAATGTGTAAGGAATTAAATATGAAACGAGTCTAAAGTATTTGTCATTTATGTTTAAAGTGCTAGATCGATTTACGTATAAATTCCCATTAAATCAGTGACGAAAATGCCATTAATCTGCTTATGTTTTAAAACTAAGATTCATTTGCACACAGTTTTTGCTAGTATTTGCAAGATTCGTATATTCGCCACAGAATGAACGCATTGAACAAGAAAACAATGCAGGATAAATGTCTTTAAATAACGTTTCAAAATACAGACTCCAACTTAAATGATCCAATGTTCTTAGGCACGCAGTTTGTGATCGAAACAAACTGCGCGCCTAAGTAGGCGCGCAGCTTGACATGGGCACCGTGTCACTTTCTCTTTAAACTTAACACACACCAATGTGGCACAATTGGACGCCAATAGACTTAACATTGCGAAGGACCTCGTAGGACTTCGTTAGGCTCTGCACCATGTGACCCCGTGGGAGTCCGACACGCCTAACCATCGACAAGGTACAAAATATACCGTTGTACACTTTAGATGTACGGTGTCACTATTAACAGATTTGAAGCAAAAACTATGATACAGGTGCGATGTAGGTTTTAAAAATTAACCTTGGGAATTCTTGAAAGATTTCATGTTTAATTTCGTGTGTATTCGCTTTGGAAGACTTTTAGCTTTCTGATTACGTAAAAAGATTTTCGACCAATGCTCGTTTTTTTCGTATACACTGTACTTAGTTAATCTACCCACAATAAATATTCAAGTATTTATTGTAATTTAAAAAAATCATAAATGTACGTTGTCAATTCGAATGTACGTTGTCCATGTTATTTAAATTCATAAGTATAATATTAAACAATGTAATGATTTCATTTCAAAATTCATTTAGGTTTTTATGAGTAACAAGTGATCTTTAACGAACATGTTGAATTATCCTTTTTGCTTTTTCATTTTATGGAAGTATTGTTGTGGTGGTGGTTAACTTGTGCCCATTTGGTGTTAGCTTCCAGCCCAAACTCCCATCCAGTGTCTCCGATATGTTGACTAGCACTACCACGGAGTTTGCCTCCAGCCTCTTTGATTATTTGGTGTCTGTACGTTACATTTTGTTAGTTACATTGATAGATAGATCTACTGATCTATACTAGCTTATTGAATATGACTTTTTAAAATCCCGTTAATGATATATCTGGAAAGTTTCAAATTCTGTAATTGTTCTGTTTAAATATCAAAGCATCTGACCCCCTGTCTGTTAGTGTTATGAAAAATACATTGCCTGCATTAGGGTTAACTGTGAATTGAGTAAGTTCAATGGGACAACGTACATTCGAGTTGACAACGTACACTTATGATTTTTTAAATTATAGCCAAAACGTTAATTCTTATTAAATCTTCAACAGACCTTAATTGTGTTGTTTAAAGAAACATATTCTCATAAAAATATTCGACACACTTAGACGGCAGGGGAGGAAATCTGTAAAAACAAAACATTTTTCGACCGATCAATTAAATGGGTAGATTGAGTACGAAAAAAATCGAGCACTGTTCGAAAATCTTTTAACGTTATTAGAAAGTTAAATGTCAAAACACAAAAAATCAAACATGAAATCCTTAATGTATTCCTCAGATTATTTTTTTAAATCGTACATCAAACCTACATCATTGTCTTTGCTTCAAGTCGGTTCAATAGTGACATCGTACATCTAAAGTGTACTACGCTATATTTTGTCACTGTACCTTGTCGATGGTTAGGCGTATCCGTAGTACTCGACGGGGCATCATTCGTGGGACAAAGTCCCCGTCAAGATTGAACATGTTCATTCATTTCATTGGACACTGTGCGACCTTTGATTTGATGTGTCAGTTGAGTTGGGATCAAAGTTGAATGACATAATTTCCATGGGACTTCATGGGGCAAACTTGACACGGGGTTTTGTGACATTTTATTTTACTTTCACGGAAGATTTGGAAAAATAGCCTGGAATATTATTCTGATTTAGTTTGATGAAAGTATATGTTTTGACAGGCATGGCAAATTTTCAAAATATTTGTGAATAAAATGTTCGTCTAGAACAATTCAAGCGTTGGGTTGCGGACAGCGTTCGACCAATAAACTGGTATCTAGTTAGTTAAAATATCCCAGTTGGATTGATGAATATGGTACATTACCATATTTAACCATCTTCAAAAGGGAAAGTATAATTTACATTTTAATTTGCAATAAAATAATTAGCATTTCTATTATTTGGCTAGACAGTATGACTTATAATTTGAGTTATTCAATCGATTGCATTTGCATACCCAATACTGTAAATCACGTATTTTATCAGTTCTTGCAAATAATACTGAATGTCTCCATCAAATGCGTGCAGGCTGTTTGGTTAGTCCGTCCTAATTATATATCAATTTAGCGGTGTGAGTCTACTCTCTGGTGACGCAAAAATACTGTGTTCAAAACCTTCTCAAAACCTTTTTGTATTTTTAAAATTTAATAAGAAGTTTATTTTGACAATTTAATTAACATTTAAAACCGAAACAGTAACAATATTTTTAGTTAAGGCAGCTTGGTGTATTTTTAAAAACATTATAAAGTACGTATTTGCTAATCAATCATTTAATTTGCAACAACGTTGTAAACGTTGCCTATGCGTGAATTCTTTCTGACTTATTCGTAAAAATTCGAATCCGATATTTCTTCGATGTATGCTAGCTTTCTATGTGCGAATCGAGGATTTGCAGTAATTTGTTAACATTGTATTGTTAAATAGCACAGATTCATGAATGAATTGTTCGTTTTTTTAGTTCATCCTCACTGTTCCACAGCTGGATGACTCTAACTATGCTTAAACGTAGTAATAATAGAGAAGTTAAATTTATTTTACAACATAGTGAGTTTTATCTTACTTGCCAGGATCACTGTTCCACAGCTGGATGACTCGAACTGCAGTTAGTATTATTCAAGATGGTGGCAAAAATTATTTCGTTTTTGATAAACCAACGATTTCAGGTAAACTAAGTTGAATGTGGATTCTAAATGTTTCGCTATGCAAACTCATAAGTAAACAGCCAGGAGAAAATACTCAGAAACCCGTATTAATAGTAAATTTTAAAGAATAGCTTCACTTAGACTGAACTTGATGATACACTAACTCAAACATGATATTCACCGTTGATGACACTAACTCAGATGGCCATGCATGTTATATTCATTCCATAGAGTTAGTGTCATCCATCGTTTCAGTTAGTGTTATTCCTATTTCATCAACAAATTCAGTAAGAGTCATTCTAAGTAATGCCGTTTTCTTTTTTCTTCAATATCGTGGGTGTTTGAACGTTTTCTCGTGGCTGTTTATAATTTGAGCTTCATTAGTTTGCATGGCGAAATAATCCACATTCAATTAAGTTTAGCCGAAATCGGGAATTTATCGAAAACGAAAGAGTTTTGGCCACCATCTAAAATGATACTAACTGCAGTTCGAGTCATCCAGCTGTGGAACAGTGATCCTGGCAAGTATCCTGTTCAAACATAGAAACGAAGTTGTTGGATTTACCTTTATCTATCAAAATAATCGATATACGAAAAGTTATTAAACTGAAGAATATATTGACGATACAGCATTATGTAAATAACAATACTTTTAAACCACAGGATTTACAATTTGGATTAGTGACATTGACCTCATAGAATTTATATAGCAACGGATTTATTATACAATTCGACAAGGAAAGAATATATATCAAGTACTACAACGTATTTATTAACACCATTCGTTCATTTGGATTATAGATAACAGAAAATAGGGAAATCAGTCAATTTGATGGATTTCAACATATATTATTGTCAATATGCTTAATAGAACAAAATGTACCAATTTGCTTGTGTTACTTTCGCTCTTAAATACATGTGTCTTTCTATACGTGAGCCAAAACTATTTAATCAGGTTCAAGATGCAACCAAAGGCGGGTATACTCGAACTTAGACCAAATACAACAGCCACTATACCTAAATTAAGGCTGGATACTACAACGACCAATTCTCCTACACTTTACAAGAAAACAACAACCAGTATGATCAGTACGCATGAGCTTTATAAGAATACAACTACCAGTGTACCCAAACTTAAACTAAATACAACTACCAGTACTCAAAAACTTAAGCAGAATGCTACGATCAGTATTCCCAAACTTAAGCTGAATACAAGGACCAGCACTTCAAAACTTTACCAAAATATAACAACCAGTATACCCAAACTTAGGCTGAATACAACTACAAATACTCAAAAACTTAAGCAAAATGCAACAGTCGGTATACCCAAACTTAAGGTGAATACAACGATAAGTATACTTAAACTTTACCAAAATACAACAACCAGTATACCCAAACTTAGGCTGAATACAACTACAAATACTCAAAAACTTAAGCAAAATGCAACAGTCGGTATACCCAAACTTAAGGCGAATACAACGATAAATATACTTAAACTTTACCAAAATACAACAACCAGTATACCCAAACCTAGGCTGAATACAACTACAAATACTCAAAATCTTAAGCAGAATGAAACAATCGGTATACCCAAACTTAAGGTGAATACAACGATGAGCATATTTAAACTTTACCAAAATGCAACAACCAGTATACCCAAACTTAGGCTGAATACAACTACAAATACTCAAAAAGATAAGCAGAATGCAACAATCGGTATACCCAAACTTAAGGTGAATACAACGATAAGTATACTTAAACTTTACCAAAATACAACAACCAGTATACCCAAACTTAGGCTGAATACAACTACAAATACTCAAAAACTTAAGCAAAATGCAACAGACGGTATACCCAAACTTAAGGCGAATACAACGATAAGTATATTTAAACTTTACCAAAATACAACAACCAGTATACCCAAACTTAGGCTGAATACAACTACAAATACTCAAAAACTTAAGCAAAATGCAACAGTCGGTATACCCAAACTTAAGGCGAATACAACGATAAATATACTTAAACTTTACCAAAATACAACAACCAGTATACCCAAACTTAGGCTGAATACAGTTACAAATACTCAAAATCTTAAGCAGAATGAAACAATCGGTATACCCAAACTTAAGGCGAATACAACGATAAGTATACTTAAACTTTACCAAAATACAACAACCAGTATACCCAAACTTAGGCTGAATACAACTACAAATACTCAAAATCTTAAGCAGAATGAAACAATCGGTATACCCAAACTTAAAGTGAATGCAACGATGAGTATATTTAAACTTTACCAAAATGCAACAACCAGTATACCCAAACTTAGGCTGAATACAACTACAAATACTCAAAAGGTTAAGCAGAATGCAACAATCGGTATACCCAAACTTAAGGCGAATACAACGATAAGTATACTTAAACTTTACCAAAATACAACAACCAGTATACCCAAACTTAGGCTGAATACAACTACAAATACTCAAAATCTTAAGCAGAATGAAACAATCGGTATACCCAAACTTAAAGTGAATGCAACGATGAGTATATTTAAACTTTACCAAAATGCAACAACCAGTATACCCAAACTTAGGCTGAATACAACTACAAATACTCAAAAGGTTAAGCAGAATGCAACAATCGGTATACCCAAACTTAAGGTGAATACAACGATAAGTATACTTAAACTTTACCAAGATACAACAACCAGTATACCCAAACTTAAGTTGAAATCAGCAACAAGTATACCCAAACTTGAATTGAAGCCAGTAACCAGTACACCCAAGCTGAATACAACTCAGATTTGTCCAGAAGTCACAAAATACTTAGGTAAGACCTTTATGTTCTGTATAAAATATAGAAATCGTTCCGTCACCAAAAAAATGTACTGCAGGTCAAATTATATTTGAGTAGTATCACGCCTAGCCATCGACAACGTAGAGGGACAAAATGTACCGTTGTACACTATAGATGTGCGGTGTCACTATTAACAGATTTGAAGCAAAAATAATGCAGGTGTGATGTAGGTTTTAAAAAATAATCTTGGGAATGCTTGAAAGATTTCATGTTTGATTTCGCGTGTTCGCTTTGGAAGATTTTTTGCTTTCTGTTACGTTAAAGATTTTCGAACAATGATTAATTTCCTTGATCATTTTTCCCCTTGTCGCCCAAAAGTGTCGATTATTTTAAATTCATCTGACCCCCTGTCTGTTAGTGTTATGAAAAATACGTTGCCTACATTGGGATTAACTGTGAATTGAGTAAGTTCAATGGGACAACGTACATTCGAGTTCATTCATATTCTCATAAAAATATTTGACACTCTTAGACGACAGGGGAGGAAATGATCAAAGGAAATGTGTTAAAAAACAACATTTTCCAACCGACCAATTAAATGGGAAGATTGACTACGAAAAACGATCGAAAAATTGATGGTTAGGCGTGAGTATGGGCATGTAATGATATCAGATATGTTGATATTGAATATATAGAGGTTATTTGATGGGACGTTTTTGATACAGGGTATATCTGAGGGAAATACAATATACCAACCCGAGGGACTGTATGGACCGAGGGAAATACCCTGTATCAAAAATCCAGCATCTAATAACTGATTTATTCTATACATAGATTACGATCTAGAGTCAAGTCCCCTGGCTCAGAATCTACTCTCTGAATTTTTGACGTCGTATATCTGATAAGCGGGTGATATCAGCGGGCGATTATATATCACCCGCTGATATCACCCACTCACTTCAGATATAAAGTATATTCCTGCATGTATTGCACCTTCTATTTTTTTTAATGAATATTATGAAAAGGTAAATCATTTTGACTTGACTGTCTGTTCTATATATCGATATTGCTTTAGTGACATATGTGCATATTTATTAATTGTTTCTTTCCGTAGCTTGTTTTCATCTTTACAAAGTTTCTTGACCTAATAGCAAACACACCCGAGATTTTAAAATGAAGTCATTCACCAGCTGTTTTATAATTGAGTTACTTGTTTTTCTAGAACAGATCGAATTGGATTTGTTTTCTCGCTTCAGTTTCAACTGTATATTACGTGAACCTATAGAAGTACAGGGCGTTCAATAAGTACTGATAGAAATGCTGTAACTTTTGTAATTTTTAATATTTTAACTTTTCTACTGTACATTGTTGAGTACCCTCAATTTATGAGAGGCAAGACATGTCTGAGACGTGTACATGTAGGGCTACGACCAAGGCTGAATTAATACTACCCTGGAATAAACTTCATATTGAAAATCAAGCATGAAACAACCTTTATCTCCCGCTATGTATCTCCCTCTCAAATATTCCCGGGAAAAAGTTTTTGTTTAGTGTAGAAAGATTTCACTTTTGTGTATAAATGATATGTAATGCCAATGTAATGATGTTTTCGTGCACGCAGTTTCTTGTAAGCTTTTGCTCCAAAATCTTGGTCGTTCAATATTTTAGGACCGCTTAGCCTGGGCTAGCTCTGTAAGAAAGGGCTTCAGTACACGTACTGTCAGCTGTATTACAGTGTCACTTGTCATAGGATAAATTAGTTATGTGATGGTCCATTTTGAAAATGGGGTGTATCACTCGGAAAATAATATATTTTATCTCGGACCCTCCAGGCCCTCTGTTATGTATTTCCCTTAGGATATACCCCACATCTTAAACCTCCCATAAAATAATTTCCTATTTCCCATGATCATTAATCAGTGAGGTCCAACATTTAGGTTATATATATTTTGCAAGTGGATCCAAGAGTCAAAGTGGGCGAGTCCATTATTTTGCAGGGGTGGCAAGATACACACATTCCAATTTCCATTAATCGATTTACTAAAATCACTGGCTGGAATCTGTGTTCACAATACATAGATGTTCAATAGAGTAGACTCATGTGTTCACTGGGTACAGATCTTCACTAAAGAGGTGTTCATTATGACAGTTTTACTGTACTGAAATCACTCGCCGGGAATTCACAACCAAAATTGGAATGTGTGTATCCTGCCACCCCTGCAAAATAATGGATCCGCCCACTTGGTCTCTTGGATCCACTTGCAAAATATGTATAACCCAACATTTAAGTATTATCATGAATTTTCGAAAGGTATTTAAACGCCAGTGAATGTTTCTAACTTCATTGAATACATTTGTTAATAATGGTCCCCCAAAGGTGCTGTTCCTAGTATAACTATGAAGAGCGTTTTTTGCCAGTTGAATTTCAAGTTTTAAATTTTCCACTACTGGTACATCAGTAGTTTTTAAAGAGGTCAATGGAAAAATACAATTCTAGCTAGTATCAAAGAATGACTGGAATCATGGTGATAATTACACAATTGATCAACTTGAAATCTGATTGATTTTATTTCAAATATCAGCGCATTGTATACCATGGATAAAACAGTGACTGCATCTCGTCATTTACAGTATTTATTTGATCGTATTATTCTTCTCTGTTTTTCAGTTGGACTGCAGAATGTGTCAAAGTTATTAAGCTCAATATCCATGGAAAAACATATTCCTTACGATGTACAAAACGGCGGACTGAGTTTCCCACATGTTTGCAAAGCCCGTCAGAAGGTGGCGATAATCGTACCTTACAGAAACCGCCCTGCACAACTGGATATATTTCTGAGATTCATGCATAATTTTCTGAGGAGGCAGCTGTTAGAATATAGGATCATTATAGTTGACCAAGTATGATATTTAAGTTAAATAAAGCGTGATACAGTAAAACCTGTGTATCCGAACACTTCCAACTCTGAAGACTTTTTTCGGTCTCGTTTTTTCCTCCCATTGAATCCCATATGTTCAAAAAGGTGACTGGTTATCTCAACCCCAAGTCAACTCAATCCAGTTAAACTCAACCCCAAGTCAACCTAACCCCAGAAGAACTCAATCAATTAAAAGTAATCCCCAAGTCAACCCAACGCTGTCAAACTGAGCCCCAGTAAAACTCAATCCCATTGATTTCTGCAATTGTCTTTAGTTCTCTAGTTCATTTGCTTTGATAATCTAGCATTTTGCATATTTGAAAGTTAAACACAGATTTGTCATGGTATCAACACTTTTGGAAAAGCCTTGAATGGTCTCACTCATGGGGTTTTGTAGCATGACTAAATTTATTTGAATTTGATTTTCAATTGCAAATTGCTGGAATGACATAAAGCTACGTGGTCAAAAGGACTATAAATGTTTATTGAGAATGTGTTCACATTTCCTCAAATTCCAGAATCTTGTGAATGCAAAAACCTCGAAATGTGAGCACCTCCTAATCCTTACCCGAACGTTTTAGCCTATCCAAATGGAGTTATATGATTAGACAGGTTTTACTGTACTTGGTTTGGTGTTCGTTTATTATAATCAGACAGCACATACTGCCATTCATATTGTTACACTCATGAATAAACGTGATTAAATTGTGGAAAATGAATAGATATCTACATAACATACAGGGTGGTCCAATCTCGTATTTTAAAAATAAATATTGATTTTATTTATGAAAACATGTCATATTATATACCAGTGGATAGGGAATTTACTTATCTTTAATTTGGTATATCATAAGGTCAAATTTATTATGTCTGTCAACCAGCGTCCATGATATAAATTACGTCATTTTTGTTTCAAAACGGGTTTTCCAAAACGTGCTTATTTAGCCCTCAATTTTGGACTAACATGATCAATACCATCATTGATATGCTGTTGAGACTTTGAATGTCACTTCTTAATAATTTTGTCCTTAAACAGGCAATGCGCCTATTTTTGAAGGAAAAGGGACAAAATATTATTTGAGACGTGTCACTCACACAGTCAATCAAATATGATAAAAACTTTAATTCAGGATAATACTGAAGTGAAAAAAAATTACTCGCATAAAAACATCATTTGAAGTTCAGAGATTGAAAAAAGTGAATTTCCACTTGTGTATGTGTCTGTTTTAAATAACTCTTGGATTAAAAGATGACGTATGCCTGAAAATCCTGTCAAAAATGAATGGATAATTAATGCAAACAACAATGCCATCTTTCTATGGCATATATAAATTGATAGATCAAAAATATTTTTTCATGATCTAGAGCTTTGTTTTGTGTCAAAAGAAAGATCGGGTACTTATTAATCCATTTGAAATACTATGAAGATCAAAAGTGAGATTTCATTTACGCACTTTGTCCCTTTAAGGATTCATGGCACACCAATTCTGTTAGTTCTCCCCATACGTGGTATTCGCAGACGTTGGGTGATAGGGTGATCTGAGGAGGCAGTGATTAAGAGGGAATGAATCTAGGCATATTTTCTTTTAAACATTTGACTCTCTTGGTATATATGGCTTGGAACCCTATCTTGTTGGAAAAGGTAATGATTCGAAAATGACCTCATGTCAGGACGCATGGTATAAAAACAACGTAATTGGATCATCCGATGCTAAAGTCTGTGGCCACCACCAATTGTAAGAACTAACAGCGTTGGTTGACCATGATCCCATTACATCTACTCAGTTATACTTATGCGTTATAGAAGGAATTGTTGAGAAGTGGAATTCATAGTCTCAACAGCATATCAATGATGCTCTTGACCAGTTTAGGCCAAAATTGCGGGCATTAATTGATCAAAATGGTGGACATATTGAACGTCTGTTTATGTTAATAAAGTTGACAAAAAACTCGGTTAATCAGTATTTATTTTTGAACTACAAGTGTCCCATTTTTAGACCACCCTGTATAAAGTATGGAAACACCCGTTTTAAGTATACACGTCTTTTTAACTCTAAATCAAAGCTGTTTCATTATTATAGGTCGATGACACACCATTCAACAGGGGAATGTTGTTGAATATAGGTGCTATAGAGGCTGCGAAACTTTACAAGTTTGACTGTCTCATTTTCCATGATGTTGACTTACTCCCGGAGAATGACTACAATAGTTACACGTGTGTCAACAATGCGGCTCTCCATCTTTCAGTGCTTGTTAATACACATGGCTACAGGTATATCGTTTCTTAATTCTAACAGTATCTCCTGATAGAGTTGGATCAGCTAATTAAAATCAATATACTATGAGGTTATATAATGGTTCTTTCTGTATATCGTGTTTATACTCGAGTGAGTATATGATATATTCACAAGTGAGCGTAGCGAACGAGTGAATATATTATATTCTCACGAGAGTATAAAATGCACGATATACAGAATGAACCATTATATAATCTTATTATGCCACTCCAAGTTCAATTACAGTTGATTCGAACACAATCATAACAATTAAAAACCATAAAAATATCCCATTGACAGCCAACTCAATAATGGTGATGTTGATTTATGACGTCACTTGATTCTAGGAAATCATGATTTTTTTTCATTATCTCCCAGAATGCACTTCTACAGTGGTATACGCTGGAGTGTATACGGAGGAGTTGTATACGATGACGATATACCACTCTCCACTCTATATCGTTGTTATAGACCCATGTTATACAACTGTAATTGGACTTAGAGTGGTATAAAGTATGATACATGCGTATTTAAATGAATAAAACTAGAATATAAAATTGAGATGATGAAGGTAAACTTACAGTGTTGCGAGAGTATCCAGATTTACTGTCATCTCGTTTGTATTTAATGTAGTTTATCGCAGCAAAAGTGGTGTCCCTGATTAGGCCTAGTGATTTGGAAAATACATTTTTCATTTTTGTACGAATAAAATATGAGAGAATACGACACTTTTGACATTAATTTGGTCAATTAGAGTAGATATTCACGTAGAGAATTAACGCTCTCTAATATAATATGTCGCCCAACCCTCATGCCATTTTGTGAAATTCTTGTCCTACTTATCATTTACCATATGTAACCTGGAACCGCTTTTTATTTTTTCTTTCCCGAGACGTAAAATTACAACAATTTCCCAGAACGAAGTATTGTTGAGTTTACGTTCCCGTCAAGTACATGCAAATGTTTACTTTTGCAAAATTCAAATATATTAAGTAGTACACAATGACACTACACAGAAAGAGGAAATTTTCGTTTTTATCGTAAAATTCCTCCATCTAGTAAAAGTGGATTCCCCTTCCGAAAAGTGCTGAAATATTCCCGATGTAGAACAAAAAAAAACTCTTCGTTCTACTGATAAACCTGTACAATTATTGGTGATTCAACTGCTTAAAATAATCCTAAAATATAATACTCAGGAATGTAGCGAGGTAGGTATTTCAAATGTGCAATGCGTAGTATTTTCTTTAACTTTGTTGAAACCTTGACTGACCAATGGTTCGTGCGTACGACCACAACGTAAGTGGTGTCATAGCATACGATAAGTACGGCGAACATTTAAAGATAACAAATATTACTTATCAAAATGGTGACAGTCACGGTGACACCCATGCGGGATACTGTATTCTTCATAATGTAAATCAGACCGTTACACAACCGTGTTAACTCTGATCATTAATAATGTGTAAATCAGACCGTTATAATAATAATTCACGTTTTGTGCTAAAACTTCTTTGACTTCAGCTGACTACAAACGTATAATGTTCTTCCTTTGTATCTATAGATTGCTGTATGATAATATATTTGGTGGAGTGATGGCCATTCAACCTGAAAACTTTGTCAAGATTAACGGCTTTTCAAACCTCTTTTTTGGTTGGGGTGGAGAGGATGACGATATGTACACAAGGTAAGAAGCATAACATTTTTCTACAATTACAAGCATTAGAAACGATTTGTATTTTAGAGAGGAGGTGCTTTTCAAAGATGTCGAATTAGTTTCGGATGTTGCAATTTATTGTTTTTTTACAAAGGTATAGATAAAGGTGAAACAACAACGTCTGCTCATAAATCTTCGCATGATTTTCTGAGTATAGGAATTATGAATTTTTCGAGGTCATCGAAAGATTCGGGATTGTAACGATATTCTGGCTTTGATGGTATCGCTGCAAATTCTTTATCTTTTAATTCCTTGAGTTTATCCAATTCGGCCTTTGGCAGCTTTTTACCGCTCTCATCTTCGCCAAGCTGTTCTTTATTGTTGGGAAGGTCAAGAAGAAAGACGGTAGGTGCACCTGTCTCTGGATCGTAACTCTTAGGCTTTTTCAATAGCTCTGCTTGCTCAATTGTTTCTTTTGACATGGAATGTGGATGAGAAACCCCATCACTAGCGACAATTACGACAGCCTGGAATTAAGTAGAACAATGAAAGAGGACTGGGTATGGTCGCTTTTAATGAGAGACAATTGGGACCCTGATTTTTACATGTAAGAAAATCTCGTAAATACAGGCTCGTAGGGGTTCAAGACCCCCGAACCCCTTGGATTTTTTGGGAAATTAAAATTTTCGTTTATATAGAAGGTTCAAGTTATCAAGGTGCAAAATCCTACAGGTATCCTTTTAGGGTTTGGAGGCGAAGTCTTACGAGTTGCACGAATATAACCGAGGAAAAGCCAGACTTCGCGTGGTAATGGTAATCTTGTTGCTACCGAATTGACAATTAAGTTGAAGGTCCACTCAGTCAAACACCCGGAATTCCATGACAAACAAACTTGTCTGAACCGGGAATCGAACCCGGGGCCAATTTATTGCGGTAACCTTGAATCTGCCACTTAGCCATAGCGGATGGACTTACCAATGTGAACTAATGATTAGCGTTCTGATTGATGTTGGCAAATATCCGATCGTAAAGTTGAAATATGTAAGGAACATTTGAGCAAGTTAGGCGCAGGATTATCGTGTAAACTGCTCATGGAGTATGGGGGAGAAAAGCTATTAAATAAAGTGTCGCGTATCCAACAATTCAGAGAAAACTCTCTCCTGCGAAACACACCTTGGAGTAATTATTTTATCTGGCGATTGGGCTATCTGTGGGGAGCTCAGCATTAGAATCTGTTAAAGGATCTGTTACTTAAAGTATCCAAATATTATTCCTTACCTTTTTACCCTTTCTCCGACCACCTTTAATAGATAAAAGTATTTCTCTGGCCTCCTGCAAGGCAAGCCACGTAGCTGTTCCTCTTTTCGGATTCATTTCCATATTCGAAGCGGCCCTCACCATCTTCAAAATAATTGATTAAATGAGATAGTGTTATGGTAATACCTGTACTCAAAAAATAAATATGAACTTTTATACAGAGGACATTATCTTTAAATGCAACTCATAAACGATGGACCAGTTTTAGTCCCGATTAAATGCTCGACTTTCTAGTAACTAATAATATCACCATAATAAGGATTTATAACGTGTGTGTGTGTGTGTGATCAAATGTGATCTCTGTGCGCGGTACAAGAAATATGTTCGGAAACAAGGAAATGGTGGTGCGCGACATAAGATTTCACGTTCGCGATATGAGATTCTTGGTTCGAGTGCAAGGAACGTAGTTCGCGGTATCAGAACTGATGTTCGCGTTGTTGGAAGTCTAGGAGGCCTGATATTGGTCAAAGGAAAGACCTTGGTGCCTAACACCCAAGTCACATTTCTTGCGGCGACCGTACGGTCTATCCTTTCTGCGGTCAGTAAACATTTCTACGCTCGTCGTAGAATTTCTGCGGTCAGATACTTTTGCAGTTTCTGTTGATAAACGTTAATGTTTGTTTTTATTTTATTTACATTAGTACAATTTATTAAAGTTATTTATAGTGCTAGGATATTATATGAAATAAAAAGTGTTGATAAAACATTGACCAATAGTAACGTAATCTTTTGTAATCAATATACGCTGCTTTGTTAGTTCAGAGCAAATATATATAACAGTACACCTGACCTGAAAACTGTCCCAAAACCAAGTACTAAATCAAAACACTACGGCAGACGCAAGTCAACGTAAGCCCGACTTGCGGCCATCGCGGGACAGTTCTGCGCTGGCAACGGCCTGTTGATTTCTAGAGGGACCGTACGGTCTATAATTTTTGCGGTCAGTAACATTTCTACGGTCGCCGTAGAATCCTGCGGTCGGATACGTTTGCAGTCACAATTCCTACGACAGCCGCACGGGGAATTTTGAATTTCTAACGTTAATGCTTGTTTTTATTTTATTTACATATGTTTAGTACAATTTATAAATGAGCTAGGATATAATATCAAATAAAAAATGTTGAAACAATGGTGAAACATTGACCAATAGTAACATAATCTTTTGTAATATACGTTCAGTGACCTTACATCGTTCACAGCAAAGATATGACAGCAAACCTGACATGAAACACTGTTTCAAGGTACATACTAGCAACCTATCAAAACACTACGGCAGACGCAAGTCAAAATGTATGGCCATCGTGGGACCGTTCATCGGTCTGGCAACGGCCTGCTGATTTCAACGGGGACCGCAAATATTATAACTCCGGAAATTCAATGATTTAATTGATCTGCGGTTGACGTACGGCCGCAGTACGACAAATGTGACTGGGTTGTAAGATGTCAATCTTCATTTAATATGTTAGAGAAGTATTTTAGAATCAAAGAACTAGACTAACTTTCGTATTGCGCTAATACAAAATCAACGCGTTTTGGTATTGATACAAACTGGTGGTATGACATGCATGTAGAATGGACAAAATGTCTATCATACCTCTGTTCCCCTATTGTATGATGAAAGTTTAAGAAAATTGTGGACTTCAGCTCCATACGTTGATCCTGCCACCAGTGTAAATGCAGAGCCGAGCTTAAGACTTCTTATAATTTGTAATACAAAGGATCTTACTTTCATCTTGTCAACATCGCTAATTGATTTTGACATGTCAATTATAAAGACTAAATCAAGACCACACACTTGGACGTTTGTTTCGACTGAAATAGAAAAATTGTACATTTCAATGTATGAAAAGTGTATCAATTCAAAAATGTTCTACCGTCCCTATTCAAATGTTATTAGCTCACGTTTGAAATTGTTCAGCTTCGTCTACTGTCTAATTGGATGGAAACTATGTTTTGATTTACTTTGAATTATCCTAACAGACGAAGTTCGATAGGGATATTTTGAAGCCGTCCTTCTTACCGTCAGTCAGTCAGTCCGTCTAAAGTTTTTCATTTTAAGAAATACATAGTTTGAAATGTTGGTAGTATATACCATCTATCTATTTCACATATATATCGTGTTTTTCACCCTGGCCCCCAAGGTGAAATTTACGTTTTTTTATGTCCATATGATTTGTATCCTCCAACACATGCCTAACACATTTAATTTACTAAAAAACTAGATATAATTGAGAATTTATGTAACAGTCATTAGTTGTATTTCTCTAAATAATTATTTGAAATCGTATTGGTGCATAGCTGAAATCTTAATGTTCGGAGGATACAAAATATTGGCAGTAAAACCTAGATTCACTACAAAAATAACGATATTTTGTCTGATGTTTTCGTTGTCTGTGAAAAGTATTCTCAGGGAAACTTTCTTGCGAAGATTTCAACAGATTATGCAGCATTAACAATTCAACAATGTTAACTTAACCAGTGTTGGAGGATACAAATAATATGGACACATTAAAACGTATTCTGTTGAGCATGAAATATCAAACAATCCCCTTTTGAGAGCCAGTGTGAATGAAATGTTGGTCCCCCAGTTATTATGGTCTATTTTCTTAACAACCCTTACAGGCCCTGATTGCGTATAAGATAATGAGGGAAAGAGTTGTATTTAGGTCACCATATAAATCAATGGAGAGTAGGACCATAATTTGATAGGACCTCCTACCCTTTTACATCGGTTGCATACATTTACTTTATTAGCAAGATGGAAATTATTGACATCATGGACATCTATGGGTCCATGGTGAAATGAAGCCAAATAAGGTCATATTTTGAGATCAACGTTGATTGCGTTATTTTTAATTCTTGCATCTTACCCACGCCCTTTTCTTCTAATGTTTTTCTACATTCTACATCAAAGCGGGAACAGGGATATCGCATGGAAGTATCTATTCTTCTAAAACTTTCGGTCACACCTTTTCCATCTTCACAGTGGGCAAGCTCGTATCTATTTTCCTTGCACACTAAATAATTGCAGGATGAGTTTGCATATTTGTACTTGGAACCAGGCGTGCACTCTGGAGAAAAACAAGCATTTTTATTCGTTGATACTAATTGTATATGTTAAATTTTACTGTTTTCATTCAATCATTTGGGTCTTCTTAAAAAGTAACTCTATTGATAACATTAGAGAGTATGAGCGATTGGTCATACGTATGGGTTGCGGGGTTTCGATTTTATGTGGAAGCTTAAACTCCCTACTGACATTAGTGCGTGCGCACGACTCTACATGCGTGTGTTGACAATAAACACAGGGCTTTCATCAATGTACATGCGACGTGACATCAGAAAAGTCGTTATCAGGGTAATACTGAAATCATGACATAGAAGATGAAAAGTAAATGTGGATAGGCTTTGTCCACTTTTCAATTTTAATGAAAAAAATATTTAAAATGTCTTCTTACCTTGTTGATGGTCTCCCATTGCATAACGTACACCAACGTTCCCCCTCCTACCAGCCTTTTTGCGGGCGGCGACTGAAAAATAATATTCGTTTTCTAATACTTATCATCTCTCGATACAGGTATAAGGCATTTGATACGACAATAAACCAATAAACCTACCAAAATATATCAACATTTTCTTTCATTCTGACATATAGTTATGGTCTCCATACTTTTGTCTGTCAAAAAATCTTACAATTTCCAATAACTTAACAAGTACTGTTTAGACTGAAAATCTACAAATTCTCATTTTCAAATCAACATTTTGTCATGTTAAAGCCGTGTCTATCAGTTGATTTTGTCCTACTTCATTGAATTTGTAAACAGATCTTATCACATGGTTTCTGTAATATTTTATTTTATCCTACCTAAAGCATGTGGGCTTTAAAAGCGTTATGGTCATGTTTACATTCTGCGATACTTACAAAAGCCTCCTAGGCCGGTGGCTGTAGTTGTTTCAAGAACACAACATAGCACTATGATTACAGATGCAACGTAGGTCCTCATGTCTTAAGTAAATATTTCCTAAAATGCACATAAATTTTAAATATTTTAGAATTTTTAAATAAATCTCATTTGTTACCTCAAAAATACAAATAATATTGATGTTGGATTGTAACTGCAGAATAAATATAAATTATAGGAAAAATGATGTGTCGTTTAACTTTGCCATCTAAATATGATATTAGGGAGTTTAAGCTAGCAATGTTTTTCATAATCTAAACGTGAACAGAAAATATTTAAGCGATTTGGCGATTGGTCATACGTGTAGGTTGGCGTTTCAATTTTTATATGTAAGCCTAAACTTCCTATTCATTTTGTAAACCGTATGTTTTTTACATTGATAAATACGAAAAGTATTATTTTGTCTTCACTTTGGTATCGATTGTCTCCAATATTTGATATGTAAATTGGGATAAGTCAAAAGATATGAAAATAAAGTCATTTCCATCCCGTCTCCTAAGAGCAGTTCAATAATATAATATACAGGTTTTGTAGATAGAAAAATCTCGAAACAACTAGCACGGGCACAGAATCCAACAATGAGGTAATTTGATGACCAATTAAACTTTAGAAGAGGGCATTTATATCCAAAGAAACTTTGTAAGTTATGGATAAACGATGCGTCTTGGGCATTAGGAAAAATAATGGTTAAGAGGCGATAACTTAAGAGCCAAGACGAATAGTTTGTCTAACATAAACCACACACTATGTACTGAGTGTTATTAAAGATAAATTGTCCATGATTAAATTTTAGGAAATTTCTTTCGTATTGACTATGGGGTAAATGCATTGAGAAGGGAGTGCGTATAATTAGTTCAGCTATGCAGTGCACTGTATGTAACAGGGTTAACAGTTTACAGTTTGGTCTCTTTATGTTTACTATTCAACTATTGAAAGAGTGAATAGGGTAAAATTAGTTCAGCTTTAGTGCACAGCATGTGACAGCCAATCGTCTTTTGTGCCACACTGGTTTTGGATAATTAAAATAATGCACTCCTCTTTATTATAGCTAGAGATTCTTAAAAATAAGATACAGGACAATTTAAAGGGCAAAGGATGGGTATCGATATGGCGAACTTTTCGAACATACGTTTAAACGAGTCATCAAGAAATTCTGAAAATTTTACACATTGTCAATTTAATGGTCATATTTTGAATGGTAACAATATAATTTGATATAGATATATATATACTTTTCTCTATATATTGTTTTAGAAAACACATCGGACACGTCTTTTGTTCTTGGTATAAAATGTTCGGAATGAAATGAAATATCTTTCCGAACCTCATTGGAACAAAATGACATAAACACAGCGTGTTTATGTCTCTCAATATTGTAATTATACAAAGGAAAGTTTGGTTGATTTAAAAAAAGTATCTTGTTAATGAAATTAAAGGTTTATCTTAGTTTTTATCTATTTCTGAGGTTTTTGTTTTAATTTTTGAACACTTTTTCTTAAATCAACCAAAATTTCCTTTGTACAACTGTAATATTGGGAAGTCTAAGAAAATGTTGTTATATGCTATTTTGTTCAAACAAGCTTCGGAAAGATGTTTTATTTCATTCTCAAGAAATGGTAAAAAGGAACAAAAGAAAATTGCACTAAAAACAAAAGATGTTAACAAAAACAGTTATATAAAATATGTATAAATTTTGCATTGAATTGTTGTCAATCAGTCAACATTGGATAAAGGACCGTGTATTTTTACGGAATGTTTTCAATAATTGGTTCAAGAGAAAAACATTGTGTTGAATTCAGTTTTCCATATCGATACCAATCCTTTAGTTTCCGTATTGCATATTTCTGGCAAGTTGTCACCATGGCAGAGTTCACAGTAAAGTCCAGTAACTAAGTCAACATGAGGTGAGGTGGTTATTAAGATATCTCCGTTTTAAATAATTTTGTAAACGTTGTTCTCTTCAGGTGCCATTTTTTATAATTGAAAAACAAAATTGAACATTTTGCATTTATAAATTGATAAGTTTCTTGGAATACAACATAACTGTTAACGATTTAAGTCATTAATAATATTTCCCTCAGTGATCCCATGATAAATAGACATTAATGTTCAACCTTGTTTTCATGACTTTTAAACACGAGTCGACAATTATGTAGGAAAGTTCAATTCCAAATATCAGCGTGTAAACTCGTTTTTTCACAATATTTAGCCTTTTATCATGATAGATCGCCAAAATCTGCATGTATCTCTCAAATGGGGCGATATGTTTATAATTTAGAGATGTAAGCTCAAACAAAAATTCAAACTACCCCGGCGCTATTATTTTGATTGCACAAGACGAAATTTCGTTTCGTTCTCGTAATCGTAAGAAAGATTATTCTGCATTTTCAGTCAAGCCCTACTTACCTTAATTTTAAAAATATTTAGACGAGAGCAATTTCTCCCAAAATGTGACATTGCTGTTGTATACGAAAAAGTGAAAAACTCTTGGAACAAGAAAGGTTTTCTTATTCAAAATACTTTCAAGCACTTTAGAGACAGAAATTAGAGCTTGGATGCTTACTTAGCTTATAAGTAACAGAACGTTCTCGAAAGTTATTAAAATGGATCAAAAATCAAAACATCTCTTAATTTACAATTTCCAGGACTGGTGGTCGGAAAATGACTCCTATCTCGTTGAAGTGCATTCAGAACCAAATGAAAACATTTGTTTTTTTCTTCATCTGGCCACAATACATTTTCTCAGACTCTAATATGATACTTTCTTATCATTTTGTTACTTTCAGCGGATTTAAAATATAGATGAATGATTTAATGTCATTTTCACCAAAAGAGCTTCTTGTATATCTTAGAGATTGTCTTACCTGTGATAAATCCTAAATGTGGCAGTAGTTTCTATTATTCCAGTATTTAGAAATTATTCTCTATATTTTGATTAGGCAAAGTGAAAGACAACTTCCAGTCATCCGTATTTATATTGCATATTTTGTATCTGACTTGGCGATAATTTTTTTAATTATGAAATAGATTAAGTTCATTAATAATCAAGATGAATGATGCCTTTTGTCGTATTGTTCTATATGTCATCACGTGCATCATACAGGGGATGTTCAATAAGTTTCATCACAATAAAAATGTATATATGATTAATGATAGGTTACTTCTGTGGGAGAATTACATGGTTTAATTCCATAATGGTTTCATTTTAAGCAATTTAATTGATTTTTTGTGACTTTGTGATGTATGTGACAATACATTTTGTTACTTACAGAAATCACTTTGCATGTTGATGTCAGTTAGTCTTCTCAATTTTTTTTCCAAATCATTTTGTAAATAATACAAACCGTTAGACCAGGGTCCCGCTTCTAGTTGTAAAGGGGATCGTCGACCTTGGGAAGATGTTCCCCTTAGTAAATGGAAGTGGACCATGAAGTCTATCTGTGTCTGTTCTCTATATTCATGTTTTACCACTTGTTATCTATTTCTATGTAATAATCAATTATTATTATCTCCAAAAATGGAGGCGAAATAAATATAATAATATAATAATAATAGATAGTGACAATTCTCAAGGATCATCATTGACATGTGTAATCATGATGAAACTGGACTAAAATTCCAGCAAACAAAGAGATCACACAATTCCACACACTACAGTTTTCTATAGCTCTTCAATTATTTTCATTCTTATCTTTACACAAAGACATTCATAATTCGAATATCAACGAGGTCATTAAGATTCTGTAGGAATACAAAAACGTATTATGTATGATGTATTTTTGCCCTTTCTTTGGTATTGATAGAAATACTTTTTATAAAAATGTTATAGAAAAATGTTATCCAGTACTATCATCAGATCTTTTATCAACCTTTGTGCAAATTAAAACATATTGGGCCTTAGGAGAGGACATTTTCACATTGGGGGACAAGAAGAAGCTTTTAGGTTCGATAAATGTGTAAAGGGTCTTTTAAAATGTGTATATAAACCCCAGACCCATTAACATGTTTTAGTAACTTATATATAATGCCTAACTGATACATGCTTTTAAATGTGTTGTCAAATGTCTGGAAGAGCTTTGTACACTGAATTTATGTTCCGCTGTATTAAAAGCGTTTCAAATAAATAAACAAAAATAGATAAATAAAAATAGATAAATAAAAATGTAAGCAGCGACCGTTAATGACGATCACTAACATGAATCTAGCGAGAGAATATTCTATACAACCAAAGCCAGAGAATATGGAATACTGCATTATGATAAAAAATAGTAGAAGATCAAAATATCCGTATTGATATTACTATTAATTAATATTATTAGAGAGATTATTTCAATAAATCAGTTCCATAGTAGTCGGTAAATAAGTCGGTAAATACCTCGTCGTCAGAATATTATTAAAACGCTCATAACCGAACAATAGCTAACATTTTCGATGTACTTCAAAGAATTTGAATCAATAGAACAATGTTATTAATAAGTCGTGTCCATTTAGAAAAAGAACGAACCACTTTTACCTTTCCTTAAACCCAAAAACGAAAACGTGAGCAATATTTTATTTCTACATTGTATTAACAATATCTGACAAAAGTACTTACAAAAACAAATTAAGACACAATTATTAATGTATGAATATACTGAGTATTAGTTAATACCCAGTATAATTGTGTTCTGTTGCTTGTATAGATCTTTCTATGTGAATGGAAAGGATCCGTCACTATAAGTATATTAAAAGTGACCCCAGAGCATTCATAACTATTACGACATATAATATTGTATTTAATAAACAGTTAATCATTGCATAGTGTTCATGTACATTGTACACCCTGAGTGTTATTGAGGTCATCGTGGCCTTGTAAAGGTCAAGTCAGTGCAAATCAAACATTCTTGTGTGCAAAATCATCATTTATAAAATCTAAAATGTGAAAATATGATAAAGAATGTTGTTAAAAACTATTTTGACCTTAACCTTTGAACTTTCGAAAGTAGGTCAAACTTTCAAATTTCACAATTTTTGTTTTTATTTCTTTTATTTAGGTCCATTGTTTTAATATTAAATGCATCCAAACTATAAGGCAGACATAAAGCTTAGTATTACATACCTAGCGAAGCATTTGTATGGAAGTCAATGGAGCTGAAGGTCGGCTATATATATATTCCTGTATAGCCGCCAAACTTTTTTACCATGACAACTTTATGACGTCATAACATGTAAACAAAGTGATTTAGACTGGAATCGTGTAAAATCTTGGTCTTTTTTCATGTATTTCAACGTATTATCTTTATGAAATGTTATGTAAATGTACTTTAGGTATGTAATACATCAATTATGTCCGTATCATTGAATATATGCCTTCAGTCTGTCGTCAATATAACCCTCGCAAGCTCGGGCTATATTGACGTCAGACTATAGGCATATATTCAATGATAGGGACATAATGGCTAAATATTGTTAGAATATTCAATGTGAATATATTCGTAAACTTCAGAAAATGATTATCAAGAGAAAAACACACAGTTTTGGTAGAAAAATTGATCACTCTTGGATTGCCTGAAAACATGTTCTTGGGTTGACTTAACTTCAAAATTTTTAACATATGATCGTACGTTGGATTTATACCTTATTTATAATGACACTTAAAGTGACACATCCTTTAATTTTTATTCATAAAAATTGCATGTACTACTGTAGTATGTAGCGTCTAATTAATTTTACCAACAACTTCATAGTTTTTTGATAGAACTTTCTATTCAACATACATCCTAAAAGAAATTATCGGAATGGTACAGATATTTTTTAAATAATATGCTGTTGTAAACTAAGTTACTTTTATCAATTATGAACGTAACAAAAATGAAATTAGGTCATTGGGATTAAAACTAAGGTCATTTAGTGCATTTAAACGAATGCAAAGGGTATTCATCAATTGATATATCAAAACATCATTAAGGTAGAACACAAAGGGCAACATATCAGAAATACGAATCATAAATAATCCCTGAAATGTAAATGTCCTAATAAAGGTTTTCTCAGTATAACAGTGCCGTGATCATATCAGGTCGTATACATGGTACCGTAAACAGTACCAAGGCATTCAAGCTAGATGGTAGGATACAAAAGGCAATATCTTGAAAATAACAAAACCTACTAGGCATTAAACTCAAATGTTAAAACTCTAGTTGTGACCTTCCAATATATGATAATTATACAGGGTTGCCCGAATGTATGCCTACGCCCTAGACAGACATAAACCAATGTCTCCATAGTATGTGTAATATGTCATTTTAAAGCTCATCCGAAGTTACATTGATTTGCCAAGTATAATGGTACAACTCACAAATGGGAAAAATTTGAAGGCATTTCAAAATGAAGATAAAATAAGAACAATTTTGACCATCCAAATAAATAGAATTTTAATTCTAGTTGTAAGCCCGTTGTTTCATTTGAACCATTTATTCAATCTTTAAAATCCTATTTGTCAAACCCCATGCATCACCGAGAATCGGGATGATGTCTGCAACTGAAAACATAGACCGATCTGATTCTAATAAGCAATTTGTTTGTTCAATATTTACAACTCGAAGTTATTGACGGGAAAGAATTAAAAGTAAAGTTTATTGGCTCGGCTCCATGCGAAGCTATCTAAACAACGGATGATGAATAATATGATTTAATTACAACCTCCCGAAGTATAAATCTTGTTTCATTATTGTCTCAAAACTAGCATGGCATATTTATATATTTAGATTCTATTTTGGTGTCACGTGTTAACTTCGATTTATTTCGTTTCGATAAGTTCTTATCTTTATTATTAATTTATACAAAAATATAACCAATATTGCTTATCATCAGATTTTATACTTATCAGCTGTTACACATTTACAGTAAACAACATCATTTTACAATAATTATAAAATAAAACGATAACAATATAGCAATGGATACAGCAATTAGAAGAAAGAGGATGCCCCGTGATAAACACATTTCTACGTTTTTTACATTTTTTCTTTTATTATTCTATTCTGCGATTTTGAGGACTTCCTTTGTATGTAACGTGCACAAGCATCGATTCCGAAATTGAAAACACCATACTAAAATATTAAATATCAATGGAAGGGTTACTTATTTCAGTCTGAAACACAGAAATACTTGTGTGTATTTTTCTATCGATATTGCCTCTCATGACATACTTATTCCATACTTTAATGCATGTTGGTTGGATGTAATCGCATTTTTGTTCAATAGTCTATTTACAGTAATATGATTCTTGTCCTTAAATTCCGATTTATTTTCTACCCACACCTTTCACCTTGAAACAGTTTTCATTATTAGCCTAATCGTCATCATTAAAGACATTGTTTATCCCTCCAAACTGGAATTTTGGACAGAACGTGTTTTGGAAGTATAGAACAATGAAACAAATTAATGTTTTTCAAACTAAAACTGATTATTTCCACCTTGCTGGGCCAGTTCTAGGGGTTTTAGTGCTAGTTTAGAAGGCATTCATTTTACTATATCGACCTGAGCAATATGTGACGTCATAGTGGCGGTCAATATAGCCGGTCAAGAATGCATTTAACGACCGGCAATTTTCCCCGGGAAATTAAATATCGTTCAGTGCCTAAGATTTTCTTACTGTTTCAGTCCTGGTCATTAACGGTGTTAATAATACTTCGGCCCTCGGTCCAATATTTCACTATATTGCCCTTCGAAATGACGTTATTGTACTATTGACATCGCCTGGATAGCAGGCACAAACCTTATAAAGGTCCTCACTGCGTAGCACTGGATGTTTTGATTTTTTTCAATTCTCACAAAATGTTTTTTAAGGTTAATATTTATTTCATATGAAACACATTTTACAAGTTAAGAACAGTTAGTACATATAATATTACAAACAATGTGACTGAAACCCGAGCCTAGGTCAACAGACATTTTTGGCTTGGTATACAGCAAACATAAAAGAATATACTAAGTTAAATGTTAAAAAAGTGATAAATCTCTTTCATATTTGTATAACTCGTTACTGACACCTTTATGCTACTTTGTAGAAATCTTTAATGAAATTGAGGAATTAATTACTGAGAAAACACTTGTCAAGAAGCGATTCACTTTTTCTGGTACACCCGATATACAGGGTGGGCCAACAAACGTCCACATTTTTATCCACATAACTTTTTTGGACGCATGAATGGATTTCAATAAAATTGGGACATGACATGCAGAATAAAAATTCAAATTAAAGAGGCTTTAACACGTAGTTCAATGGGGGGGGGGGGGGGCTAAGGTTGCCAAACTTATGGAGGGGAGTGTAGGACACCAGAAATGAAATCACCTGAAATCGTTTATAAAGCTACTAAATATTTAAATATGAAAATTCAATAAAATCATTCTAATATGATACAAAGTATTATCGCTCGCCAGTAAATTTTCTTAAAACATTCAATATGGCTGACATGACTCATGATCAGCCAACGGGTCCAAAACCTAATCAGATGTAGAATGAAATGAGTTGAACAAGATATTAAAGTTTTAGAACTAATTAATAACTGTGAGGCTGTTTCCCTTAAAGTTGGCCGACAGGAAGTAGGTATTGAGTTGAAATATGATATCTATAGCGGTTTTTGGGAAAACTGCCTCTGCGTCCGGACAGACGTGCCTAGGCCGACAATATGACCCCACACTATGTGCTGGGGTCATAAAAACGATGATTTAGGAAAATCTGTCTAACTGTGAAAGCTATTGAGATCTTATTTTTGGCAAAAAAGATTAGTATGGTGCTTGATCGAGCCCACACATTAAAGAACCTGTTTCTTCATTGTCCTTTAAGACCCAGATTAATATTGATAATAAATTACAAGCCCATAAGAGAACAACATTTTTCATCCAGACTTTCGCCTACCAATTCCGTTTTCTTGATGTTGCACCAGTCTAATCTTCCTTATCAATAGCAATACACTCCCAAATGCTTTGATTTCTATCGGAATATAAATTACATTTAGTGTACTGTACATATCATACATAACATGTTTCTCTGGCTAAATGTTTAAAATACCAACATGGAAATGTATTTGAGGCATGAGTATAATCATTGTAAAATTGTCACCCTGAATTTCATCCTGAAATCTGTAATTTTTCAAATATACCCATAGTGTCTTTTTACCTTTATAATTTTAAAATCCCTGGGAATTTACTAATTCCACTTTCGGAACATTTGTAAAATTGATTTCTGCATATCTTGCAAAAATGGTCCACCCTGTATATGGAGTACGTTGTATGGTCTTTTATAGAGGAATTCGGTTTTATTTTTTCTTATTTTTTATTCAAGGCTTTCAACATGGTTAATATTATCGAAATTACGTTGACAGGTTTAAGGTATTGATAGTTAGGAACAATTTTTTGTCACATCTTGAAAAAGTACTATTGCCATCGCCTTGTACTGATGAGCGGGCGCTACATAAATCGAATCTTGTCAATCTTGTTTGCTGCTTTGTATAAGTTTTTACTTCTTTTTTTATCCATTTCATGGTAAAGTAATAACAAAATAGAATATGCTGTTATAAATTGGAAACTGTAATTTATTGTGATCGACTATGTACAAATAAAGGTTGCATTGTCCTAGCCATGAGAAAGTCCATGTCTTAACCGCTCACATGTCTTCGCATGATGTTCTGAGTATAGGATTCATAACTGTATGGAGGTCATCGTAAGTTTCAAGATCGTAACGATATTGCGATCCCGGTGATGGTATCTCTGCAAATTCGTTTTTCTTTAATTCTATGAGGTCGGCTAATTCGGCCTTTGACAGCTGTTTACCGTTCTCCCCGGTTCTAGTTTCTTCTTTTCTGTTTGGAAGTGACATTAATGCGACAACTGGTGGACTAACGCCTTCTTGGTAACTCGACTTTGCTTTTAATAACTTAGCTTCCTTAATGGTTTCAGGTGACTTCGTATGTGGGTGAGAAACTCCATCAGTCAAAACGAGTACGAAAGCCTGGAATTGAGCATAATAGAATGAGGTTTAGGTTTGGTTGCGTCCCTTGCAGAAAAATTTAATTATTTTTGATAAAAATTTGTTCCTCGTATGGCATGTGTTTCAAGTATGCATTTGGATGTTAATTCAGAAGGAATCTATACAAATTCTGAAAATAATACTTTTTGATTTGAGACAAATGTGCTTTTTGTGGGTAATAACATGTTTGTCAAATTGATCTAGTGACATCGAGCAATGTTTTATCAGTTAAAGGGCCTAATAAGATAGTGCTGGGAGTAAATTTTCGAAAGGCTTGCCACAATTCTGCAATATATTCGGTTTCATCATTCCAAGTCATTTCTTCTCTCTAAGAAGTGCAACGTTAAGTTTTTTTGGCAAAAACAGAGTTCTGATAGATTTTAGGTATTGTAAGGAAAATATTGGCTTGCTTTTGAAAATACTGCCTCCAATATTTTACAAGTTATATTTCTCTTAATCATTGAGGTAGATTTCTACATAATCTGATTCCTTGCCTTTTTGCCCCTCCTCCGTCCATTTTCAGTCGTTAAAAATTCTCGGGCCTGCTTCAAGGCAAGCCATGTAGCTGTCCCCTTTGTCGGCTTCATGTTCATTTTCTTCACGGCGTTTATAATCTTAAATTAAATTGCAAAATGTGGTGGCTAAAAGCTGAATCAATTTTTTAGTATGGTTCACATGATGGTGTTGTATTTGGTTATGAACTCAATTGTCTATGCAAAGTAGGGTCAAGAGAATGCCACTATTTGTCCTAAGGTTCCAATACACCATTGGAAAGGTAAGAATGTCAGCTTTAAGAATCTGGCCTAATTTGGAATATTTGGTATTTATACTGTATTCTGGAATGAGGATGAAATAGAGTTACTTAGCTTCACATACTTACCGATGTTCCACTATTGTACGAATCAAATTTAAGCATAGGGTGCACCTCAGCTCCATACGTTGCCCCTGCAACCAATGTGAATGCATCTCCGAGCCTTAGGTTTTTCAGCATATCTATCACAAATGATCTCACTTTCACTTTGTCTATCCATTCAATTGATGCTGACATGTCGATTATTAGAACGAGATCTATCCCACAAACTTGAGTGTTCCTGTCACCTAAAATGAACATACAATGTACAAAACCGAATGAATATTTTTAATTAATGTTTTCCCTCGAGACATTTCATCTTTTTGATCATGTCCTTACCTAAACCCTTTTCCTCTAACGTTTTCCTGCATTCTAATGAAATGCGTGAACAAGGATACGTCTCGGAAGTGCCCGCAATTTTAAAACTGTTGGTCACACCCTTTCCATCTTCACAACGGGCCAATTCATAGATTGTATCTTTGCACACTAAATATTTGCAGGATGCATTTGCGTATCTGTATTTGGAACTGTCAGTAGCCTTGCACTCTGGAGAAAACAAGCAAATCTTGTAGTTTCATTTGAAAAACAAAATAGGTAGGTTTAATTTTATTTCGTAGTCTGTGAAAACTTTGTACAGTTTCTTGTATACGCCATCAATCTAGTTTTTCTAAGATGTAGGAAGAAATATTTTGTTACTGAAAATAATTTAAATATTTCGCATTATTGAACAACTAGCGTTTTCGTTGTCAATTTAGCTATTTAATGTTTGCTCGATGTACATAGCCTAAAAACGTTCACAGACGACCAAATAAAACTACATCTACCTGTTTTTGAATAAAATGATGGTTGCCCCCGTGTCTCATTGTTTGTTCATTTATTAGAACCTGGCGCAAATTCGCAACGAGTATTCTAAACTACCAGTATATACTGCAAAGTCTCTTTTCTACTCACCAATACCAAGGTCTCTTATATCTGATTGTGGTGCACCCCTTGATGATTTTTTTGCCGTTGCTCCACCACGCTGCTTGACTAAAACCAGAATACTCATAAACATGACTTTGTGTGCAAGCCCCAGTGTCATATCAATATGACAAAGAAATAAACGACGATAAATTTACTAAATAATACAAGAGTTGTAATTGAAAAAATAATTGAGGCATTTGGATAACGTCGTTCTGCAGGGACCATGGAAGTTACTGCAATAGATTTCAGACAGTCATTTGTTTGATTGTGGCTATTTCCTTAGGATTTTAACAGGTGCATATGTTAGGCCAATGCACTATCTCTAGGAAAAGTACTCATAGAGAACATTTCAGAAAAAACAACTCAACTCAACCCCAAGTCAACTCAACACAAGTCATGTCAACCCTTAGTCAACTCAATCCTTAGTCTTCTCAACCCCAAGCTTTAAGTCAACTCAACTCTTAGTCAGCCCAACATGTCAGTCAAATGAATCGTATAAATAATAGTTTTTTTCTCATTTCAATACGAGTAGTTGATTTCTTCTCTGGTAGCTCCCGCCTGATGATATAAATGACATTTGGACCTCATCTATTTAAAAAAGGAATTAATAATGTGCTGTGTTTTGAAAAGACTTATAATGATTTTTTTGATCTGAAAAAATGTATGTATGACGTGCACGGACCTGGGGACAATTCGGGAAATGCGGGCTTATCTCAGCTTTGAACGTTAATCTCTGCCTTATTTAAAAAGCCAACTATGTGTTTTACATATCATTTTGAAGTATTTTTTATTTGCATTTCAATGAAATTATTTTTCCTTCAAAATTTTGATGGGATCCAACACATTTTTAAAGTTAAATATACTCCGACATCGTCAAATACGCTGTAAGACGTAACACTTTACGCTTACAGGGCTCGTTGAAATTGAGATAACTTTTCAAATAATGATCAAAATCCCACTTAAATTTCACAATTTATTCAATGGAACATTTGCATTTATGAAGTCACAATTGCTTTACGGCTACATTTCAAATTATCTTATACGAACGCTTTTAAAATTTTCAAAATTGTGTAAGGTTTTGAAGGCGAATGGGACGAGCAATAAGTTTACCTTCATTTAACCTTCTAATTTAGGTCTGATTTGAAAGAAAATTTAACTGCACAATATTGTCATGGCGAAATTTACAAAACAATAACCGGTTTGTTTATTTTGCAAATAATATCAAAATAAGAGCCGGTTTTCGAGACTTGAAAAAATGTGACGCATCGATTTTTTACCACAAATTCCATACATATCAATTTTTACTAACGCCCCAAGTGGATTTCTTGACCGTTTTTCAAAATTCAAAAACATTTTAGAAATATTGTCCTCGAGATCTTGCTACCCTGTAAATTTTGTAATGATTAGATAAGGATAAAGTATTTTATTTTTAGGTTGACTAAACTTGTAAAAAATGTGACGCTTGT
Source organism: Owenia fusiformis (assembly GCA_903813345.2). Taxonomy (NCBI): domain Eukaryota; kingdom Metazoa; phylum Annelida; class Polychaeta; order Sabellida; family Oweniidae; genus Owenia; species Owenia fusiformis. Next base: position 54,166,295 of record CAIIXF020000001.1, read on the forward strand.
CGTTTTTGACGTTGTAAGGCTGTTTGCGCCCTATGCTGCTCATTGTTTTGTTTTGTTTTTTTGACGCCATAATGTTACGCTAATTGTCCCCAGTATCGTGCGACGTGTAATGTTACATAATAATAATGGGATATTATATTTGCACATATTAGAAAAATAATATTTTTAAAAATTCGTCTGTTAAGAACTTAAGGACCTGTTACACAGAAGGCGAATATTCTAACTGGTTATTTCAGTTTAGCTTTACTATACTTTTATTCAGGACGATACTTACAAAAGCCTTTTATGCCTGCATTTGTTCCCAGGGCACAACATAGCACTATGAATGCGCATACGTAAGTCCTCATGTCTATAGAAAAAGTACAAATAGAAATAAGATTACAAAAGAGAAAAGTTTATTTCAACATGCGGATTTCAAAAATGGGTGACATCTCCCATCGACTTATAAATGATCTTATTCCAATTTATCCACAAGGGAAATAGATATATAACTTGTTACAGTGAAATGCCTGATATCAATGTCCAATCATCAAAATTTCGAACATTTAGTGCTATCGAAATAAAGAAATTGTGTGAATGTGACCCATATACAGCACCTATACAACCAGATAAGTAATACAAGAATATACTTCACATCTTAAACAAGCCGGCCAATGAGATTTTATCTGTCCATGCTTAAAAATTGATTTCGTTCCATAAGTACATTAATTCCGAAAGGACTATGTGAGGTATGGGAAGTGATTTTAGACGGTCACATCTTTCACCATGAGTACTTTCCGGCCATGAATACAATGTTTTTTTAAAAACCGTATGTTTAGTTTCAAGTGAAGTTCCCATGATAGTAAAATATCAATTCACCTCTCTGCAAAATATGGATTAGGACCCCACCGCCTTGACACTTTTTAAAAAATGTTACGCTTATTTTCTAAAAAGCATCATCGTACAAGTGTCCAGGATCCGTACTTCCTTGTTACCCCGGTAAAAAGAAAAGAGGTATTCTGGATTTTGAAGCCCTGCGTACTGAGGATGTCTAAAAAGAGGATCTTGTTTTTCTCAATTTTAAAATATCAAACGTTTCTTCTACACTTTATTAACAATTCCTGAAAAGAGGAAAGTGATATCTTTAAAACTAGACTTTCAAACCATTCTACTTATGAAGAAGTTTTAGACCCCTTGTGAATAATCTTTTCATGCAATAAAAATCAGAAAAAGAAGATCCTCTCACTGATGAAACTTTGAATTCTAAATTGTTCAATTTTTTAAAAAAGAGTAGTTTGACACTTAAACATGTTTGTTCAAAGGCTCTTTCATTACACTAGAATAACTTTTAATAAAGTTTAAAACCATCGAATTCACAAAGTTGATGCCTTGGTTATGAAATGATCAATTAGCCAATTTTGTAACGAGTGAACCTCAGTAAGCAGTCCAGATTGTGATGAGAGTTGACATTCTCATCTTTCAAAGGGTATATTCCAACCTTTGGACAGATTACGTTACGTCATTTATTTTCCATTAAGGAACGGACGCTTCCTGATGCTCTCGTCTGTTCAGCTGGACACAAATAGATAGGAATCATGATATCAAAGCGGATGTGTTCATGAATGACTCAATTATTATATCATTTATAAGATGTCTTTGTTCATCTTATCTAATATCAAGCCGTCTTACCTGTTGTTTTTGATATCACCTATTTCTATTATTCCAGTAACTAAAAGTGGAAGAGCTCCGCATGTCTTGGGTATTTATATGACATCTCTCCATCTCGCCTTCTCATTATTTCTTAATTGTGAAATAAATATGAAGCCCATAAACAACTATTCTAATATCTGCAGATGCATGTTCAATAATCGAATATTTGCCATTGGCCTTTTATCTTCTTGTAATGCATCAACCGAACTAATGTTCAATAAGTTTGGACATTATGAATTATATATTAGATAAAATAGATTTGTAATGTGGTTAATATGATTTATCCCGTACTTACGAATGAACTTGATACTTCTCTTGGGCAATGTTTTCTGCGTTTCACTCGAAAAAGATACTCATAGAGCACAACGTTGGCACAACTTTAGTTCTCAACCACAGTTCATTCTGGTAATTCATTCTGGTAGAAAGTATATTTTTTGTATTTCTTTGGAAAGGTTTAATGTGCTAAAAGATACATATAATTGCATTAGGGTGTTTCATTTTTCAAGAATGTTCTCAGATCACAACGGCCCTTTATGGTGCTGGTAGTTCACTGATTTTTTCAACATAATCGGAATACGTAAAAACTGGTACGTCGGTCATTCTTTCCGTCCCATTGAATTACAGTGTGGGCGACGCCCACTTTTCAATGGAAACATTATTTCGCACGTTTTTGCTAATCATTTGCCGGGAATGGTTTTAAACCAATTTTCCTGTTATAAGCATTTGAATATAAACCAAACCACTCTCATTGATGTAAAATAGACTGTTCTAGAATTTTTATCGCCGAAATATTGTTATAAAATCACAAAGAGTGAAATATTTTTTATTGTATTGGACAGATAATATTTTCTTTTACTGAAAATGTTTTAATTTGCATAACTATTAGATACATAAGGATGATATGAAATTTGAACCACTAAAACAGATGTAGTTTAAGTTAAAGGGACCTTTTTCTATACCCGCGATGCTATCTGACCCGAACGAGCCACCTGGTGATGAAGCTGGTAACTTCCTACTCGCATCTGAGCTATTGAAATATTTCATGTAGAAACCTGAGATTTTATAAATGAAATGGGATATGATTTTCAAATTAGGATTTTGAAATATCACATGCAAGTCAATCGAGCATTTCTTGATTGATTTATCAATTAGAGAATGACGAAGATAAAAATGCAAGGTATACTCTATTCCAATTCTGACAAATCAGAGTAAAAATCATTTTTCTAATAAATCTATCTTGTGATAACAGGAGCAGTTTTAATTTACTTGAATGATCCATCTCAAAAGAGCAAATAAAAAGGAATGCTGAACGTCATGATAAATTACTTCTTGCAATGATTAACAACAAATTAATGATTGAAATATATTTATGTTATTACAAATACCAAGGATATAATGTCTATAGGTCACGAATCATCGTAGCCTATATAGAGTTTGAGGTTCAATATTCTAAAACAACGTAGTGTACTTTCCCCTCGTTCCTCGTTCTCAGCTTCAATTTGCACTATATAACGTACATGTACAGTATGTCTAACCTTCAGAAAAGACGTTGATATTTTTTTGCCAAGGAAAGGTGTTTTTCATCTCTGGACACAAAAAGTCTTAAAAACAAAATCCCATGGTGTTTCTGCAGGAAAAATGCAACATGATTCTGAAAAAACATGTTGAATCTTTGGTGAAAAAATCATGCCCAAATAAAACTCTAAAGTAATTTGCTATACTGTATCTGGACCCTGATGCTGATGTTGCAGTTGATTTTTAAAACACCCAACAGACATTTACAAAAGATGCATTGTCTCTATTGTCTTCAAATGTTTTTCATTGATCTACACCTCTGAAGCATATTAGTTAAAACTTAAAATAGGTTCAACTAAGTAGTCGAAAAGGTGCGATGCAACATTAACTGGAATATCATTAAATTGTTATTGCTGTTTAACTTTAAACAAATCTTCTTGCATGCTCTTTTAAGTAAAATACATGCTGGTCGAAATTCTTCTTTTTACTGAATACACATCCAAGGTATTTGTACTGCCCAACATTTTCTATAGCACTATCATTGGATGTGGAAACCGCATCAACTTTTGAGTTAAAAACAATTGAAAATGCCCGCTAACTAAGTATTCGCGTTATGAGTCTGGGCTGTATTTATTCAATATTCTGTGAATATCAAGAATAAACCCCTTCTTCGTTGATGTTGTAATTAGAATTGTGTTTTACAAAAATTTTATATTTGTATTCAGTAGTTTAGTCTTAGGTCAATTTTGTATATTGTAGTTTTTATTTTTTTCGTGACTAATATGTCATTGTAATGACATCAAAGAGTCAATAAAAGATTCTAGTATCAAATGCTCTGGTGATAGAAATGTACTCCCAAAACGTTGAGCCTGCTGAAACATTTATGTTGACCATAGTGCTTTTATTAGACCATGTGACAATGTACTTAAACGACGAGATGGAATGACTAAGAACTGATACTTTTCATGGGGGTAACCATGAGGGAGGGAGGGGGTGCGATTGGTGCATCCCAGAAAAAGGAAAACGCGGCTTTGTTTAATTTGTCGAAAAAACATTAACAAGTTATACTTTGAAATTCTTAGAATGCACTATATATAACAATGTAATTTTTCCAGGGGTGAACCACCATACCCTATTTTGGGGATCGCTTTGCTCGCAACGATTTAAACCCAAAATATCGCGCATCCCTTGACAATTGCTGGCTAATAGCTACCGCCCCTGTTTTTATCCTACCGATGAAGAGTTATATAGAGCACGTATTGGCAACGAGGTTAAATTTGACTACGATAAAAATTCACCTTGAATCTGACATTTTAAACCAAATATAAATGTACACGTTTTTTCTAATTTATACCTCGCATATTATCGCAATTCTGTATTACACCCAACGACGACCTGGTAACTCATACTGATAGTCAGATATAGAATTATAGATTAATGAAAAATTATAATTGAAAGTGATAAATCATGGCGTTTCAATCAAACGCTCGTCTTCGGTTGATATAAAGGGGAACTCAGAAGAATATTGTCTACCACTGGATACACAGACCAATCTGACTCTAATGAACAAATTGATTTGTCCAATATTATTTATACAGCAAAATCCCTACCATGACATGGCTTCTTCCTGAAAATTCGTAAGAAATGTGTTTATTAAGTTTTTAAGTCTGTTGTGTTAGGTTCACTTTTTCTGATCGATTCCTTTCTTCATTTATTCCTATATTTCTTCCTATTATTTATGCACAACACTATGACCAGTCCTGCTATCAATCAGCGCCGTGATTCCGGATGTTTAGTTTCCAGTGAACGTGAATTTAATTGAATTAACGTCATTCTGATCAATCACACCTTTCTGTTTTTCAAATAGAAAGGAACTATAGAAGAAGCCTTGATTTCTCACAATGTCTCATAAGCGAGTGGTTCTCTATTTGCAGTAATCAACTATTGGGTAATAGCTGTCAAAAATCCTACTGGCCATTTTGTTTCATCACTGCATTAAATTTTGAATTTTCTAAACTATAATCTAAAACTTCAGAGATACATAATAATTTATTAATTTTGTGTCCCATCACTCGCCATAGTTTGTAAAATGTATTTTTGTATTTTCGTCAATACCAGTGACAATGGTTTTACAATGTAATGATCATTGGAGTCCTATGTGATTATCAAAAACAAAACTTTTTATGTATCTAGGTTGTTTTGATGGTAAGCAAGAAGTCTGCGAGATTCTTCAAGAAAAGGCACATGAATTGAAATCGCAGTAACCATTAATCTTGAAAAGCTTGTGGATAATCATACTGTCTCTTTAAAAAGTTTTTCATTTTTTCCTATTACTTATTGAATGAACTGTAATCTGTATTTTTGTCAATAATAAGTTTATTTACAAGTATTTACATATAATAGAATAAATTGAACTTAGCGATCGACCAGATACATATAAATTGCTTGATTTAGTGCCATAAAAATCTCGTAGTATTAAAAAGTTATGAGATAAGATCAATTAACGTACAAAAGACTCATTGACGTCTTATCTTCATTCCATCTTGTTTATTCATTTTCTGTAAATACAACATTATCGTCAGAGAGTAATAATTTGTCCATCGCTTTTAAAGGAATGTTTCAAGACATTTCTATACGATACAATAGTAAACATTACAATTTTAGCTTCTTCAAACGCAATTATAACTATGCAATATATAACCTAGATTATCAACCACCCTTGACAATCGATGACCTCCTAGAATACTTGTGTTATCTGTGTCTAATTTAGTTCTCAACTAGGAAAGTAGCATGATAGCGAAATTTCATTTCATTTTCTTACGTTAAAAATATTTTTTGTGTGTTCTTGACACCATTCCCTACCAAAGTAAAAATCTATTTGTAGTGTACCATCAAAAACACAATATGAAACAGGTGTTATTATAATACAATAATGTTTTCACATCTGTAATTCAATCTTAGCCGACTGAGACTGGCATATAATATAGACATATCGTAATTCCTGGGTGGATCCATTTGGATATAACTAAGTATAAACACGTCTCACAATGAAAGGATTGACTATATATGTTCTGTTCTGTTGCAGATATTCATAAAATATTTGTAGAATTATGAAAATTGATATTCATATGCGCATTATTGTGTCCTTGTTTGTTATTGTCTCTCGTTTACCGGCGTACACACTACAAATATCGTTAAAGCAAAGTATTCATTCGTATTTATACTGTGAGTTAAAAATAAATAAATAAATTGACTACACAACGTTACCCTTTGCATTCGTTTGACTTCACTTCTTAAAAGAGAGCTTCGTCTTCTGTAGTTTAACTAGACTCTGCACGCAGGGTAACACAACGTGTATGCATCTATTTCTATATATATATCTGTAAACATGTGACAAAAATGTAGCTGTTCTTGACTTAAATATATATTTTAAAAAAATAGTTGAATTTGAAAAATATAGAATGAATTGAAAAAAGTAACATCAGAATTATGGATCTTTGGAAACACTACAAGACAGTGTAATGCTTGTAGACATTTATCGTAATAGTGAGAGATAACTAACATGACAATGATTGCTTTATTTTCAGAATCAAAGTCTCCAAATTAAAGGCAGGCCATGCTCATCGATGGAATAGAACAATACCACGATATACAATGCTTGGTCATTCTCAATCTGAGATACGTAATATGGCAAGGTAAAGTATGTGTTCGCAGGTGGTCAAAAACGAAATTTGCAGAAAAAAACGATTTTGGTCAGCTTTTTGTGTCAAACGGTCAAATTGTAGCCTTATTAACAAATATATACAGACTGTTAAATATTTTATTTCAATGAGATGTTGAGCTTTTGAATTTAATGTTACCTTTACTTTTCAGGTGGAAGCTTTTAGAAAATTCAAAAGTTCGGCACCATTGTGATGGTCTCAACTCACTCACGTACAGATTAAACAAAGTTGAATTAAAGCCACTCTATACAAGCGTTTCTATCAGTATGGATTTAGATTTCCTGAACTCGACATTGTTTACGAAATGTAACATGACAACCTTCTACGAGGAAATCAAATTTGTCGAGGAAATAAAAAGACTACAACGATTAGGAAACCCCTCTGGGAATGACACACTAGACAAAAATATATAAAAACATCTGGAAAAATATATATTGCTGAAAGTGAAATATGTTCAATATATCAACTAAAATCTTGTATGAGTATCATCACTAAAATGTATGCAACACGGATAGGATAGTCAATTAATAAATAACTGTTCGCATAGATAGTTGTAAAAGATACGGGATTCACTGTATTGCAGGTAATCCAATAAGACACTTTTCTTAAACAATTCACGCGTTCTTGCCATCTATACGAGAATAAGTCATCCATCCACTACCACTTCTAAAATATCACATGATTTTATAATGCGTAACAATGTCATGTTTTATTTTTGAACACAATTAGTTTAAAAAATCGTGATATTTACTTTGCAGAGACCACTGTTGCATTTAAATGATTTTATTCATTCTGATTTATCAGAGTCCCTCTTTACCTAACGCTTTTGAGCAACTATTCCAAAAGGATAGTAAAGGCTGTGGATCCCACAATGGATTTTATTCTCATGACATTAACTAGAACCATTATCTGCTGTAAATGGTCTTAATGGCTTACTGAATCGCCCCATTGAATAAGCTAGAAAGGACGAGTGGGGAAAATGGACCTTGTTATGCAAGTTGAGCGTTGGTGGGTGAAAACACGGACCGTGGTTAAAACCGGGGTTAAAATAGGATCAGAATAAGACTGTCCTTGAACAATCATGCTTAACCATTGTAATCTGATAGCACGCATGATGGAAGACAATGCTGTTTTTATTTTCAGATTTTTCAGACTTGCATGAAACATAAAACAACTTTAGTATATAATATGTAGTGATGTTTATTACATACAGGAATAATAACACACAGCTAAATTTTTTGAGAAAATCACTTCATAAATATGATGATACTGCACATTTACTTGAATATGTATTCTGTATTATTCTTATCTACTGTATAACATGTACATGTATAATGAACTAATAAAAGCTATAAGCACATAAATTATAGTATCACACAAAAAGCAATCAAAGAATCTATTGCAGTATTTGATAAATTGTTAAGACTGATTTCACTGCACCAATCAAACCCGTTTTTCCAAAGAAAAAATAAAATATATACTTATACAAAATATGTCCAGGTATCAGCCGAATAGTACAGTTAGTTTGACGGAGGCAAAATATTGAATCAACTGTTTTTAAAAAATGTCTGTGTTTAAAATGAAAAAAAACTTGGACTGAATTTACAAAGTATATTGCTAGCTTCAATGATAGTTTGTAATTATTTGCCTGAAGACATGAAGACCATTCATAGTTTTACACTCTCAAATATATGATGCAAATGGAATTAATCTTCACTTCAAACAGATCAACTGTAAAACGTGAAGAATTCAATTCATTTTAAATCCAAACATAAGCGATGCAAGTGTTTCTAAACAAGAGATGCCCTTGTGTTGTTATCATTTCTTCAATTCTTCAAAACATTAAGATATATTATTTATATTGTCCATGCACAAATACATGTCCATATTAGAACCTGGTAAAAATTATATACAAAATCCAATGGAAATAAGGTATCCATATTCTTATCATACATGTTTTAGCCCCAAATATAATACATAATAACTATATGCAACTAGAAAACTGTATGCTACTCCACAGAGTAGCAATTACCACCAAATAAAACACGTTTTCTCAAATCATTTTTCATCCCATGCTTTTTGGTTTATTTTACCAAAAATGAAACCTTTGACATATAACTATTTCAAATATGCATTAGCAAAATATGTCAATCAGTATTTAAGTTATTGGCAAAAATGTCAAATTGAACAGGTTTTCATTTAGAACGAAGACATCATTTTGGCAGAGTCACCATTTGGAGCATGGGGCCTTAATCGTAGGCTCCATGCTCATAACTTAGACAACCAATAAAAATTCTAACCAAATCTGAAAACCGATGTTTGTGTTATTGCCCAGTCAGACAAAAAGCTTCTCCATATCCTTACATAAACTTAATCCAATGGGATAACTAAATATACAATACTAAATTTGCATACATATGGATATGATGAAACTATGTAGTACTGTCTTATTAGACTACCCTCTATACTCTCTATCACAAAACACATTGTGAATGGTCATACCAAATGCTCAAAGATCAAAGGTCAGGTTACTATTATACATAATGCAATGTTATCATTAACATTAAATACATTAATTTAACTTTGGTACCAGGCCAACTAGAGGTATAGCCAATGGACAATGAAATATTGGTAGTCTTCGGTTTACAGAATGAAGCAATACACCATCAACTATAGCTCCTTCCTCATTCAGCTTTCAGGTTGCAAAATTGAATACCTAATGCATGGGTAAAATCTCGTAAAATGTCACCATATACTTGTACAATATGAGCCACATTTCTATTATGCATTAAAAGTACAAACTGATTACAGTATGAAAAGTAAGTAGAATTATCAAATCAGTTTTCTTGGCTGCTTTATTGCATGAATAGTTTCTATTTATACAGAATTCAAATGATGCAAAAAACTATATAATAAGTACAGGGTGTCAAATAAGTCCCTTCCCCCTGCTACAGCTAAAACCTTAATAGATGGTACCTAGTGTGATATACCATTGGGAAGATCATCCAAAGTTATGTTAACTTACCAACTCTCAAATATTTTGGATGAAATTTACCTATATTTTTATGATGTCCTTTATGGCTAACGTATAGTCCTTTAAGCAGTTTTTTTGCGTCAAAATGACAAGGATATGACCTCAGAAATATGTCAAAAAGTTAATCTTTTTCGCATTCCACTTGTTAAAAAAGGTTTTCAGCATTTTCCTTGCACCTCTATTTTCTACACATCTAACCCTACCAGAAATTGGTTAAAGTCATTGCCATATACATGTTTAATCAAGTTTCGGTCCTTTGACCTTTCTTATATCTGATTCTTAAAATCCTGCCAAATACGCCAAGTTGCCATGTTTCTAGGCCTATGGTCTCCTCAATTGATACAATGTAAAAATTTGTGAGATTGATTGACATGTGTCAGATATATGCCAATCAACGTAACTTTGGAAGACCTTTCCAATGATATATCACACTTGGTACCAAATATCTTGGTTTTGGCAGTAGAAGGGTGGGGGGGGGGCGGGACTTATTTGACACCCTGTATTATCATTAATATAATATACTTAGTACTAAATGAAAGAATATAATGTTCATACCATATCAGTAATCATAAAATATTCAACACAGCACTCTGAATAAAATATCTCAATGCAGGGCATTCAAAACCCATTACTGGTTAAATTTTCACATAATGTACTCCCAAGTACTGCGATTATAGTACTGCATTTACCAGCATTTTTCTCATACAGACTATACACAAGAAAGTGACATACATGATAAAACAGATATTAGAGATGACACGGAACAACAAAAAATCAGAATGGTTCAGAACAGAGTGACTTTGTGTATTTGTGTTTTGGTTCTGGAACGAAACCGAAATTCTTAATTTTTGTTTTATGTTCCATTCCAAGAGCGTAATTCCGCGGGTCGGAAAACACAATAGGGTATCCGTGACACCTCTAACAGATATGCTACGATAGTAGATCATTCAAAATTCATCATCTATGACATAATCTAGTTTTCATGATTTATTTTTACAAAGGGCTACAGTTATCATTATAATGGTGTGCACGTATCCTTTCATTCATAAATATGTTGATTACCCTTTGGCCTTGCCCCCCTGGATCCGCCAATGATTATCGTTCTTACATGCCTCGAAAGAGATCCAAATCCTTTAAGTAAAATATACAAACTAAAAAGTTCAAGAGATATTTTCTCACAACTTTGTGATACAATTGAGAAGGATATCATAACAGATGGAAGAACCAAGCGATTGGCAGATATTTTGGGCGAATTTATTTACGAGCATGCATTCACCCAACAAAACGATATTCGATGAATAAAAAGTTTACATAATTCCACAGATTTACTGTTTTCTCCCTAAAATCTAGAGGCCTTAAATAGCAATCTTGCCTCTCAGATAAGTATGAGATACCTTTACTATTGATTTATGACAAAGTGTAATATACCAAACTGTTTGAAAATATTTAACCTTTCAAAAATGATATATAAGGCAATGTACCATATTGAACGTAACTATTTTTATCCTGATTTAAAGTTGGGTATTGTTTTTTGGCCCACCCTGTATTTATATTTGTCACTCACATTCGATCGATTCATTGTTTACATGATTGCCGGCATTTCTCAAAAATCTATGCATTCTATCGGATGCTGGTAGTAATTTTATAAGCAACCAATTCATGTTCAACCATATGCAAAATTTTTAATCGTAGACGGTATAAGTCAAGGAAGAGCAACGATTTCCCCTTTATTGGCAATTGACCCCTGAATACGGCCGTCAATATCTCAAAATTTAGTGAAAAGCTAACATACAAGGGCTTAAAAGTTTATCGTTCATTTGCACAATATTTATAAAGTAACTGAATCATTCATTTCCTCATAAGTTATAAAAATGTTAGATGTTGGTTACAAATATTTTTGAAGTTATGGTTGCTATGGTAACCTCAATAACGCTATAGTGGGACAGGGTAATATTTGCGAAGTTTAAAATTAGTTAACTTTTGAATAAATGATCAAAATCCCATTAAGGGTTGCTTATTTCTTCAAATGGCTGTTTTAATAGTAGCTGCTGTTTATGTCCTATTCTCATAAGTGTAAAATCATTGTAAATCTTGTAATATACAGAAAACATGAACACCTCGTGATACATTAGACAAGACATGAGGCAATAAGCTTTCAGTTCACCTACGTAAAGCAATGCGTAAAAAGCGACCGAACAGAGCCATAGATTCAAACATGTTTGACTAGGACAACACATTATGTCACAAATCTGGCATGGTCTACAATATTATCAGCAACAACTTAAATAAATATAGAAATATTAGGACAGAAGGTATTAGGACATTCTCCATATTCCCCAGATAATCCTCCCCTTAGTTGTGTTTGGCCTTTGGACCAGCCCTAAAGAGGGACCCGAATATCTCATATTATAGAACATTTGTTGAAATCGAGAATGCTGCCGACACCCGAGTAGGACTGCAAATGTGTACAAATAGTAGGTGGATAAATGCCAGAATGTATAAATGCAGTGTTTTAATGCAGAAGGACATTATTTTGAGTATCTTCAATCAAGAATCTTCATTGAACTTTATCTCAAATAGGATTTCACAGTTGGATTAAGTTTTTCAGATTTTCAATATGTCTTATGACGTTTTTTGACCCCTGCTAAACCCGCCGTATTTATAACGGCTATACACAAATATGACGCGGGACATATGTAGGTATCTAAATATAAGGTCAAATATCGCTGCGGATATATTATGTCACTAACCCCTTAATTAGACGTCCTAGTTTATACCATGGACTACTGTGCCAAATTAAGCGTGACAGTTGAACGCGCGGGGTAAAAGGTACAACACGAGGCCGATGAGCAAACTGATTTTTATATGTAAATGTCTGTAACAATATCCTAGACAGTGAACATTACAGTGAATTTAATAGTTAAACCTACACAAGCTGCAAAGGCCAAGCTGCCCTAATACGTCACTTCCGCTGAATAAGAAAAAGTAGTTTAAAAAATTAATGTAGTCCCAACACAATTGTGATCACGACGAGTCAGTAAGCCAGTATGTAGGTACAGTTGTCATCTTTTTGCAATGACAACATACCATGGCCATTTCTTTTGAAGATGCGTTTATTTGGGTTATCTGAAGGGAAATTTCGAGTCAAGTGGCGTATTAATTTTGCCTCCATTTTTGTGAATTTCAATTTCTGTCGGCAGAGAGAGGGGGTAGTGTCACAATTGACCAATTATTTCAAAAAGTAGATGTTTGGCCCCTATTGAGTTAAGTGTCAAAATGTAGCTTAGACATAGCTTTAGAACTTCAGATAGGCCAGTGAGGCCACATAAATCCATAACTCGAGATAAAAAGTCTAGCGTTTGCCCTTTTGCCCATTGACTAGTATGGTGACGTGAATTAGGGCTCTCTTGCCAAATATAGTACACGGTATAACGCGCAGGTCAATAGACCAATCCAGTAAATCATGCCATCTGTTGGTTATGATGTCATTTTCTTACAATATCAGTGCAGAAATAGAATTGCTAAAATTGCTAATTTTCATAAAACTTCTTTCAATTTTGTTTACAAACATTGCTGCCTATTGCTGTTATTACAGACATATAGAAATATCTAGAAACTAGACCAGATCTTTATGAAACGATGAAAACATCAGTTTGCTCAAATGTCATCACCCTCGTGTCGTACCTTACCCTGCGCGTTCAACTGTCACGCTTAATTTGGTACGCAGCCTGTGCTTAAGAAATTTGAAAAAATCAAGGATACCATCCGATCGGAAATCTAAACAAACGTCCTCCATTTGCAACTTCACTGTATACCTGTATCCCTTTTAAAGAAATACGGGCTACAGTATTAAGGTAGGGTAGTGTGTATTTATATATAACGTTAATAACTGGTTGGAAACATTATCTCATAAACTCACTTTCACACCAATGTGGCACGATTGGACGCCAATAGACTTAACATTGCGAAGGACCTCGTAGGACTTCGTTGGGGTCTGCACCATGTGACCCCGTGGGACTCCGACACGCCTAACCATCGACAAGGTACAAAATATACCGTTGTACACTTTAGATGTACGGTGTCACTATTAACAGATTTGAAGCAAAAACTATGATACAGGTGTGATGTAGGTTTTAAAAAATTAATCTTGGGAATACTTGTAAGATTTCATGTTTAATTTCGTGTGTATTCGCTTTGGAAGACTTTTAGCAATTCTGATTACGTAAAAAGATTTTCGACCAATGCTCGATTTTTTCGTATACACTGTACTTAGTTAATCTACCCACAAAAATTGATCGGTTGGAAAATGTTGGGTTTTTCACATTTCCTTAGATCATTTTTTCCCCTGTTGCCTAAGAGTTTCGATTATTTTTATGAGAATATGTTTCTCTATACTACACAATTTAGGATGGGTGGGGATTATAAATATTCAAGTATTTATTGTAATTTAAAAAAATCATAAATGTGCGTTGTCAACTCGAAAGTACGTTGTCCATGTAATTGAAATGCATTAGATATACGTAATATTAAACAATGTAATGATTATTTGGCGTCTGTGCCATACGTTTAGTTACATTGATAGATAGATCTACTGATACAAGCTTATTGAATATGACTTTTTAAAATCCCGTTAATGATATATCTGGAAAGTTTCAATGGTTCAATCAAATTGAAGTAATTCTGTAATTGTTCTGTTTAAATATCAAAGCATCTGACCCCCTGTCTGTTAGTGTTATGAAAAATACGTTGCCTGCATTAGGGTTAACTGTGAATTGAGTAAGTTCAATGGGACAACGTACATTCGAGTTGACAACGTACACTTATGATTTTTTGAATTAAAGCCAAAACGTTAATTCTTATTAAATCTTTAACAGACTTTAATTGTGTTGTTTAAAGAAACACATTCTCATAAAAATATTCGACACACTCAGACGGCAGAGGAGGAAATGATCAAAGGAAATTTGTAAAAACACAACATTTTCCGACCAATCAATTAAATGGGTAGATTGAGTACGAAAAAAATCGAGCACTGTTCGAAAATCTTTTAACGTTATTAAAAAGTTAAATGTCTTCTAAAACGAACACACAAAAATCAAACATGAAATCTTTAATGTATTCCTCAGATTGTTTTTTAAATCGTACATCAAACCTACATCGGTTCAATAGTGACATCGTACATCTAAAGTGTACTACGCTATATTTTGTCACTGTACCTTGTCGATGGCTAGGCGTATCCGTAGGAATCGACGGGGCATCATTCGTGGGACAAAGTCCCCGTCGAGATTGAACATGTTCATTCATTTCATTGGACACTGTGCAACCTTTGATTTGATGTGTCAGTTGAGTTGGGATCAAAGTTGCCGCGGCAGAACCTCCTAAACTGAATGACATTATTTCCATGGGACTTCATGGGGCAAAATTGACGCGGGGTTTTGTGACATTTTATTTTACTTTCACGGAAGATTTGGAATAATAGCCTGGAATATAATTCTGATTTAGTTCGATGAAAGTACATGTTTTGACAGGCATGGCAAATTTTCAAAATATTTGTGAATAAAATGTTCGTCCAGAACAAGCGTTGGCTTGCGGACAGCGTTCGACCAATAAACTGGTCTCTAGTTAGTTAAAATATCCCAGTTGGATTGATGAATATGGTACATTACCATATTTAACCATCTTCAAAAGGGAAAGTATAATTTACATTTTAATTTGCAATAAGATAATTAGCATTTCTATTATTTGGCTAGACAGTATGACTTATAATTTGATTTATTCAATCGATTGAATTTGCATACCCAATACTGTAAATCACGTATTTTATCAGTTCTTGCAAATAATAGTGAATATCTTCATCAAATGCGTGCATGCTGTTTGGTTAGTCCGTCCTAATTATATATCAATTTAGCGGTGTGAGTCTACTCTGGTGACGCAAAAATACTGTGTTCAAAACCTTCTCTTAAATCCCGGCCTTTTTGTATTTTTAAAATTTAATAAGAAGTTTATTTTGACAATTTAATTAACGTTTAAAACCGAAACAGTAACAATATTTTTAGTTAAAGCAGCTTATTCGTAAAAATTCGAATCCGATATTTCTTCGATGTATGCTATGTGCGAATCGAGGATTTGCAGTAATTTGTTAACATTGTATTGTTACATAGCACAGATTCATGAATGAATTGTTCGTTTTTTAGTTCATCCTCTCTGTTCCACAGCTGGATGAATCTAACTATGCTTAAAGGGTTCCGTTTAGCATCCCGTATAAAAACAATATGGCGGCTCCAGGCGAATCAACTGGATCAGTCCATTTTTAAGAAATAAGGGGAGTTCTGTAAGATCCAGTTTATTGAAATTGTCTTTGAGATAAAGTAATCCGTTTATAATGATTTTGAAAACGTTATCAAAAGAGTGATTGCGTTCAAAGAATGCATGTACAACAGCCAATATAAATCCTTGTATTAGAACTGCTTTGTTTCATTTGTAGGATATTTCATATGCCAAGCTGTGTGCTATTACGTTATGGGGAAATTTAGATGCCAATTTTTCCTTATTATACACAAATAGAAGATCCTGAAACTTCACCCATAAATGTGGAATTGATTTGTCAAAATAAAAATCACCCTTTTATAAATGTGTGACGATCTATAATATACTTATGCTATATAACAGTTAGAGGTGTTGACACAACGACCTCGAACCTGTGAACCCTTGAGTATTATTCCGGGATCGGGCCTTTTATACTAAACGGTGAGCAACACCAGAAACGAGCGTTCGATTTGCTAAACGATATGCGTCACCCTTTAAACATAGTAATAATAGAGAAACTAAATTTATTTTACAACACAGTGAGTTTTATCTTACTTGCCAGGATCACTGTTCCACAGCTGAATGACTCGAACTGCAGTTAGTATAATTCAAGATGGTGGCAAAAATGATTTCGTTTTTGATAAACCAACGATTTCAGGTAAACTAATTTGAATGTGGATTCTAAATGTTTCGCCATGCAAACTCATAAGTAAGCAGCCAGGAGAAAATACTCAGAAACCCGTATTAATAATAAATTTTAAAGAAAATAGCTTCACTTAGACTGAACTTGATGATACACTAACTCAAACATGATATTCACCGTTGATGACACTAACTCAGATGGCCATGTATGTTATATTCATTCCATAGAGTTAGTGTCATCCATCGTTTCAGTTAGTGTTATTCCTATTTCATCAACAAATTCAGTAAGAGTCATTCTAAGTAATGCCGTTTTCTTTTTTCTTCAATATCGTGGGTGTTTGAACGTTTTGTCGTGGCAGTTTATAATTTGAGCTTCATTAGTTTGCATGGCGAAATAATCCACATTCAATTAGTTTAGCCGAAATCGGGAATTTATCGAAAACGAAAGAGTTTTGGCCACCATCTAAAATGATACTAACTGCAGTTCGAGTCATCCAGCTGTGGAACAGTGATCCTGGCAAGTATCCTGTTCAAACATAGAAACGAAGTTGTTGGATTTACCTTTATCTATCAAAATAATCGATATACGAAAAGTTAATAAACTGAAGAATATATTGACGATACAGCATTATGTAAATAACAATCACAACGAGAAACACTATATAATAAACATCAATACGACGAGATAATAGATTAATTATCCAAATTGAATAATAACCAATAAGATCAGTTACTGTTGAATAACATTCTGCCCGGGATTTGTTATTAATCATATAGAAATGTCTTATCCGAACAGCTTACATGTACGTATTATCCGTTGCGGCCATTAACAATTTTACATATCTAATTAGCTAAGTAAATAAACATGCGTCGACACAGTCGCAGTTGACTATGAAAAGCTCAATCATCAATCTTATTTTTATTTTCTTGATTTAAAGATTTATTATGTTTAAAAAAGAAAATGTTTGATTTTTAAGCTCAACCTTTAATTCTTATTATCAAGAACGCGCATGCAAATTCGCCAACCATGTACATTGTTTGCAGTCTGAGCAATTTAATGTAAATCATTGTATATTTTTCGATATACTGTAATACTATTCATTATTTGTAAAATTGAACCGAATATAATCTAAAATTAAAATTTAAAATAGCTTTAAAATAGCTTTAAATACATTATATTTCATAAAAGTTGCCTTAAAACAATACAATTCGTGTGTTTGTAAATGCTCTAAAGCCCCGCTAGTATATGAACGAATCCTAAATAGAAATGAGTAAAATTCGTTCCCATTAGTGTGTACACGTTCTACACCGAGACTTCTCCTTTAAATCAAATCAGTCCACTAGTATGAGTTAAGAATGGACAGAGGGACGGATGGCTTCATTCAATGGGATAATTAAGATATTTCAAAACCAGTGTCATTCTTCTATGCATACATCACTCCAATCATTAAACAAGCTGTTTATTTTAAAACTATTCTTTACGAATCTATGATAAGTGTATAATGTTCAATCATACAAATCGCAGTCAGTGATTGTTCTCCACACTCACCCATCCCCCTTCCTGACATGAACTATTTTGTAAAACCATTGACAGTGTGGAAAGGATTTTTACACTCGAGTGTCAAGGGGGGGGGGCAGTTACAGAAATATACAAGGCGATGGTTCAAATTGGACAATTTTCAAAACTGCTCAACATGGTGAAAACTTCACGTTTTTAAAGAATGCTTGCCCGGCGAGTGGTTTGCTCTGGATTGCGAGAGAACAAAAACTTTGAGTTAGGATTTTTCCTAATACTATCTATACCACCCTTGGTATACGCAGCTAACGAAAATTGACCGGTACGGGTCAAAAGCTAGAATGTTCGTTTCTGTGCCCCCCCCCCCTGTCCATGGCCAGTAAGTAAGCTATGTGTATATATCTGTATAAAACCAGATGCAGGCATAGACATTGACAAGGCGAGGGGATTTAAATATAAAAATAGTCTTGTTTTTGGCTCCGACTTATATATTTTGGCACTGTTTAACGAAGCCGGTTTAAGGAATGAGAGGCAGAAATAATTCCTAGAAATAAGATGGCCTCATCGCGATAGCCGCGACCCCTTTGTCTTTATCCTTCCACAATCGGCAGATAAGAGTGGCTCTGGCATACCAGAATGAGATGGCCTGTCTTTACCGTAATCAAGATATGGTACCTAACCGCAGTTATTTTGGTTTTATAACGGGGATATTGCTCGAGCTTGAATAACAAATAAAAGGCATGTTCTTATTTCTGTATTCTGACCTTTGATTGTGTATTAAGTTGAGCTGCACGCCAAACGTTAAGATTGTTAAAATGCTGAAAATAAAACTTTATTCCTCTCAATTTACATAAAAATGAAACAGATTAGATTCGAATCTCAGTCACACCAGCACCACTGGTCAAAGGAAGTACAAATATCTATATTAATCAAATGTCTGAGAATTTGATAACTGTCTGGGATCCAATGTTAATTTTATTGAAGCAAACTAAGAAAAGATGAATTTTAAACGTTTAGAGGGAAAAGTCAAATATGCATTGTAACCCTAAAAATAATTCATTTAAGTGTCGTACACATTTTATAACATTTATATAAATAAAACAAATAAAGCACAACCCTAATGCCCTATAATGAATTCATATCGGCGCCAAATGGCCCTTGCAATAAAAACGCATCGAAGCAGGGAATGCTTGGAAAATTCTTCCGAGACTGACTTTTGTTATTTTAAAATTGAAATATGCCTAATTCCTATGAACACGCGATCTTTTTCCCTGGGTTTTACTCTATTTTAGATTTACTAGAAAAATGTTTATATGATGATTGCGTTTGCTTCTCACGAGTTCATTGAAACGTTCAGTCGTAAAACTTTAGAGATCAAAAGACTAATTAGGCACCTGATTGCGAAAGTTTGATTGCATTTCGATCGCCGGGATTTTACAAACGTATTGTTTAAGTAGCGATCGTGTTCTTGGGATCTTGATAACTTCCTATTTTAAGTTTTGGGTTGAAAGCAATGAGTATGTCGGACTTTCTCAAGTCCACATAATGAAACAATATCCCTTTATATTAGTCCAATCGGAATTTGCATAAACATACCAGTTTTATATTGCAAAAAGAACTGTAATTAATAGCCTACATAAAAGCATCATGATAAATAAAACATTAAAGCATATACAGGGTGTCAAATAAGTCCCGTCCCCCCCTCTACAGCCAAAACCAAGATATATGGTACTAAGTGTGATATATCATTGGAAAGGTCTTCCAAAGTTACGTTGATTAGCATATATCTGACACATGTCAATCAATCTCACAAAGTTTTACAGTGTATCAGTTGAGGTGACCATAGGCCTAGAGACATGGCAATTTGGTCTATTTGGCAGGATTTTCAGAATCGGGTATAAGAAAAGTCAAAAGACCTAAAGATTTCAATATATGTATATGGCAATGAATTTAACAAATTTCTGGATAGGGGAAGATGTGTAGAAAATAGAGGAGCAAGGTAAGTGGTGAAAACATTTTTGTAACAAGTGGAATGTGAAAAAGATTAACTTTTTGACGTATTTCTGGGGTAAAATCCTTCTCATTTTGACGCAAAAAAGCTGCTTAAAGGTGGGTATGCTAACTATAAAACACATCATGAAAATATAGGTGAAGTTCATCCAAAATATTTGGGAGTTGGTGAGTTAACATAACTTTTTATGATCTTTCCAATGGTATATCACACTAGGCACCATCTATTAAGGTTCTAGCTGTAGCAGGGGGGACGGGACTTATTTGACACCCTGTATAAAGCCTTTTGTTATCGCACCCATCGCACCCCCCCCCCCTCCTGGCTACGCCTATGGATATGTTGGCAACTTTCACGTTTACCCCGCCCCCTAATAATTCTTGCGCCCCCTCTAAATATCAGACCCGTCAGGCGTTGAGGCATGGATCAGGATACCCTGACTCCCAAGCTGTGCGACTTCTGGCAACCGCTACACCTATATTCCCGGGGAAAACGCTTTTAGAAAAATTGTCAAATATGGTCGTGTGTGGGCAAACACGGAGGAGGAGGAGAGGGGTGCGTGCATTGTGTGCGACCCTTCATCAGTTGTGTACCTTATTTTTTGTATGAATTTCTTCCGAATAGTTATGCTAGAGGGGTTCTGATATTTATTTCTGTTTTCAAATGAAATAATTTCACCCTTGCCCGACTGACTTGTAGATAATGCACGAATCAAATAGCATGGAGATCAGATAATCAGATTGATTCGTATTTTCGCAATCAGATGAATTAACTTATTGTTTTCTCTGATTAAAAGGCGGTTTGAAGCTACTTTTACAGGATTTGTAAATTCGCAATCAGACTAGCTTATTTTAATATTTAGTCAGTGCAAGAGGAGGGGACTATAATGTAGAAAATTGTTTTGGTTTCGACTCTAACTGAATAATTTATCACAATTGTTAAATAAGCAAACAGAAACAGGTTTAAAAATGAGAATAGAGGCAAAAAGTCTATACATAAAATGTAATCAAAACCCGGGAATTAAAAGCAATTTTAGACTGTTAGATGATCTCTTCTGTACCCTTTGCATTCGTTTGACTTCACTGTAGTTTAACTAGACTCTGCACGCAGGGTATCTCTTCTGTAATCAAGGTGATGTTGGTACACTTCCGCCGTTAGAAAAACAAAGACTAAGACAAAGACTATATAGCAATTAATCCTTTTGTAATTATTAAATGTTAGATTCTTATTATTTTGTTGGACAATGTTCAGACTTCTGACCAAGATTAAATCATTTATGTTTGTATTTAAAAATAGTATTTCAATCAGACAGACGTTCTAATGAGTTAGAAAAATACATTTGTCCATTTCCTCTCAAGAAGTTTTCAAAGGTAATCAAGTCGATTTGTTTGAGTGTTTAGCATTGTTTTTCATAACTTGACGCTTCCATGAACAGAATGACTTTGAAATGAGTTTTTATAATTTTAGCTTTTATACGGACATGCTTATTGTATATTTCTATATGAACGTTGTAGTTATGTGATGTAACATCGCCCCCCCCCAATTACAGGTATACAAATTTTGGTCGGAATGCATTAACTTGCAATTAAAAGCAATTTTAGACTGTTAGATGATCTCTTATGTAATCTAGGTGATGTTGGTACACTTCCGCATTTAAGAAAACAAAGACTAAAACAAAGAGAACTAAGCAATTAATCCTTTTGTTATCATTAAATGTTAGATTCTCATTTTTTATTGGACAATATTAAGACTTCTGTCTCCGATTGTTATGCAGGTATGTGTATAAAATCATGTGAACAACATTATCGTGGAAACTCCCATATTCATTCTCATAATGTCTTACAGCTATTTCGCAAATGACATAATCCTAAACAACATATGGAAATAATAGTGCAGAACTGAGCGAAAAGAAAGGTGGAACAAATCAGATTAAGATATTTTATTTTTGAAATGCACAGAGGGCAAAAGTTAAAGGCGTTGTGAAATAGATCGTGCTTTTATATGATCCCCTTCTATAGTACCCTACCCTTTGCATTCGTCCGACTTCACTTCTCTAATGAGAGTTTCGTCTTCTCGTAGTTTATAATTAGACTCTGCACGCAGCGTAATAGTTCCCCTATTATCCATGTTCATGTTCTCATTTGATTTTTCATCAGTTATGACTTGGTAACATTTGTTCCGATTTTCATTACGGCGCCCGGCCGATTGAGTATTTTGTTCAGAATTGAATACAATTTTGAACAAAATACTCAACGGCCGGGCGCCGGTGCTGAAAATCTGAGCAAATGTGACCACGGCATTATAAAAGCATACTCTTTAATACACGAACAGATTCAAAATGAGACTTTATCTATCAGAGAAATAAAAATGGAAAATTTGTATTCTGAAAATACTAACTGATGCATTGGTTAGTATTAAATATTAAGTTTTACAGTCGGAAACCTCAAGGGGCGGGAAATTTGATTAAACAAAACGCCGGATTAATATGTGGACAACTTGCAAATGAAATGTAAGTAACATGACAGAACGAGTATGTACGTCCAATAAATACTTTTATAGTTTTAATGTGCATTCAAAGGACCCCGTTTGTAAAATTGATAGAAATGAATAGTTTTATTACCGGAAAAAACTGAGAAATATCTACCCGATTCGCCAGAATAGTCATCATCATATCAGTGCGAAAAATTAGCTATATTTATTTTCTATGCGATATACACCTGATATTGATAGCCTTCCACGATCATGGTCCGTTGACATCATCAACCTTGTGATTTGCCATAAGTGATTAACCAACATTTTAAAACAATTTAAAGTCGGGGTTGACGTTTCTTGACTTTTCAGACTGACATCCAAACAAAACATAATTTGAAAATAAAAGGCATAAAATGGCCATTAAAAGTACATTTTTGAACAAAAGTATCAACTTATATTACACTGCACGCAAATACAAAGTGAAAAGAACGTCTTCCCGGAGATTGAAATACGGATCGGTAAGTCAACAAATCTAACTGTTAAATAAACAAGCTTAGCCTATGTCTGCGATTGTTTGTCTGAGTGGCCAGATGTTATCCGTTTCGGATAATAAATTTCTGAGAATACTACTGATATCTAGAATACATCTTCCGTGATATTTTTCATAAAACTACCCTTTGCATTCGTTTGACTTCACTAAAAGAGAGCTTCGTCTTAGTGTAGTTTAACTAGACTCTGCACGCAGGGTATCGTAAAACAGGCATCTTAGCTGCAATTTTGAATAATAGCGTAATTCATAGCACAATATAAATTAACCCGCCTCTGTTTAATTCAAATATGCATTACCCTTAAGAATCATATACTTAGACACCTTTTCATTCTTGATTCGAATTTTTATCTTGTCTTCATCTAAATTTGTGGATTAATAACAGTTTTTAGTATACAAATTAAACATACAAAATGTAGCGTATTGATTACACGTTACAGTGGCGTAGCCAGCTTTCAGTCGGGGGGAAGGGGGGGGGGGGGGGGGGGGGGGGGGTGCGATCGTGGCATAAAAAATGTTTTTGAAGATTTGTTTTGAATTTTACAAAAATTGGTGCAACTTCGTTCAAAATCGAGCTAGAAGCTTCAAATAAAAAGCATTTTAAGACTTTTTTCTTCTACCTAATAGTTCTATTTTCATTGGTTATGGAGGGATCGCACACATCGCATCCCCCTGGCTACGCCTATGCGCTATATTAATATAACAAGGTTATCATATCATGCCAATAGTTATATGGTTAACTAATAATAACACAAAATAATAATACACGATAATTAAAAAAATAAACCTCGGTATTCGGGCCTAAAATCCAAGGATACGTGTACCATTACTTAAAGGGTGACGCATATCGTTTAGCAAATCGAACGCTCGTTTCTGGTGTTGCTCACCGTTTAGTATAAAAGGCCCGATCCCGGAATAATACTCAAGGGTTCACAGGCTCGAGGTCGTTGTGTCAACACCTCTAACTGTTATATAGCATAAGTATATTATAGATCGTCACACATTTATAAAAGGGTGATTTTTATTTTGACAAATCAATTCCACATTTATGGGTGAAGTTTCAGGATCTTCTATTTGTGTATAATAAGGAAAATTGACATCTAAATTTCCCCATAACGTAAAAACACACAGCTTGGCATATGAAATATCCTACAAATGAAACAAAGCAGTTCTAATACAAGGATTTATATTGGCTGTTGTACATATTCTTTGAACGCAATCACTCTATGGATAATGTTTTTAAAATCATTATAAACGGATTACTTTATCTCAAAGACAATTTAAACTGGATTTTACAGAACTCCCCTTATTTCTTAAAAATGGACTGATCCAGGAGCCGCCATATTGTTTTTATACGGGAAGCTTATCGGAACCCTTTAAAGGGACCCAACACCATGGTCACATGATCAGTCGTGTGGAGGTAAGCTCCCAGTTGAAATAAAATCACTGTCCTCCTTTGGTTTCTGTGAAAAGTAGCTAATACCCTCATGTATTGGTCAGTTTGTGTGTCACACGACTAATCCCCACCATATGCTTCATTCAACATATTTTATGCTATTGAGCTGCATATATAAACAGTACTTTGCAACTAAGGTCATACAGTATACTTACCCCTTGCAAATTGTAATTTATTGAATTCACAGTAAACCCATCAATTTTTAAGAAAACAAAGAATATTGTTCTCATGGATCTATTATTTATGTTAGACTAACTATGAAAATATAAATATGAAATAATATGTTAGCTTGAAGTCATATATAAGATGAAAATATACTTGTGTTCATGATTTGCATTTTTCCAAAGGGAATATTCCCATGTAAGTAAATACAGATGCAATATATAATTTATATGTATATCTATGTCATCTGTCTATACATGCGCGTATAGCCTAGTGTTACATGTGAACAAGATGGTTCTGGAAAGAAATGAGCGTGGCAGATTTGCTAAAATGCCACATACACCACAAAAGCAAGACCAATTTGAAAGTAAGTTCATTATTCTCAAGGGTACACTTCAAGTGAAAGCTACATTGCTACAGGGTGGCCTATCATTCTGAGACAAATGTATTATCCAACGATTGTGATTTTCGAAGCTAAAATATGATATCTTGAGCAGATGGAAATACATTCCCATGAGATATGTATATATAGTCAAAAGTGATAACTATTTATTGAGTGTAATGAAATGTATCCTTCGCTAACTGCTTTTGTTTGAGATAATTATCATGAAATGTTTTTAAATCAATTTTTATGTGTGTCATTGATTCTAATCCACCCTGTAGTCTGGTGTTTATAGAGCATTGCGACTCGTACAACTTATTCTCACAAATATCAAACCTCATTTACTAATTAATTTTTTGTGTGAATATGAAGAGTCCAAGCATTGCTTTTTTATGTTTATTGTATAGCTATATTTAGCCTTGATATCCATGATTTTTTAAAACAAAATCTCACCGTTAGATTTCGGGCTATTCATGTTTACTCATTTGTCTAATTGGAAAACAATGCAAATCTCATTTTTTCAAAGGAAAAAAATTGAAATTCTAAGACGGTGAAAAATCATTAAAAAATACACAGATTCAGAATCCGGCAAGCATTTTCCCTTATTCCTCTCCGTTAAGAAGTTTTGCAAGGTGTTGGATTCCTTTAAGTGTAAGCTGCAATACCATATCGAATACCTGTACCATTACTCAATATTAAATCCCACTTGGGTAGCAACACAATAGAATTTGCTGTGGTTTATTTTTAAGAATGTATGGTTTTATCAAAAGGAAAGTGCATTATTTTTCTATTGTTTTTAAAGAATGTACACTTGGCAAGCTATCAAAAACAAGTGAGACATAAATGACCATTGACAGTTTTTGATAGTTTTCATTCCCTAAAAACAATATACAAAAATACATGTACCCTTCTCTTGTTACTGTGCATTCTTTAGAATAAAACAATTTATCAATTTTTGTTGCTATCTACATCATTGATTTTATCTTACTTACAAATATTCTGCTGTATTCAAATTCAATGTTCTGGACTGGACAGTCGCCTGTAGTGCACTGAAGCTAGACTAATTATAGCCCACTCAGTCACTTAGATCAACTCACACTCATGAGGTCAATGCAACCAACTCTTTTTGTTGTTACAATTAATTGGCTACACATTTTAACCAATAAGAGCCAGGGTCATTGTGAGCCTGGCAAAATTCACAGTTTGAATAGTCAATACAAAAGAAATCACATTTTTCCGGATTAAAGACCTTTTAACTGTAGTATAATAGACCCTTTGCCTGTGATAAGAGTCTGTGTGATTTAAGTAAGATAAAGCATTCGAATTCGATTTGATAAGAAATAACAACCTCAGGCCTTCGGCCTTCGGTGTATTATTTCTTATAAATTCTCATTCTTATGCTTTATCCAGTACATAACCACTAGTAAGACCATAATAACAAGCTTAATAACTAGCTTATCGCAAATTATTCCATACGATTTTGTCTTGTGAATACTTTTAAACTACAGGATTTACAATTTGGATTAGTGACATTGACCTCATAGAATTTATATAGCAACGGATTTATTATACAATTCGACAAGGAAAGAATATATATCAAGTACTACAACGTATTTATTAACACCATTCGTTCATTTGGATTATAAATAACAGAAAAAAGGGAAATCAGTCAATTTGATGGATTTCAACATATATTATTGTCAATATGCTTAATAGAACAAAATTGCTTGTGTTACTTTCGCTCTTAAATACATTTGTCTTTCTATACGTGGGCCAAAACTATTTAATCAGGTTCAAGATGCAACCAAAGGCGGGTATACTCGAACTTAGACCAAATACAATAGCCACTGTACCTGAATTAAGGCTGGATAGTGCAACGACCAATTCTCCTACACTTTACAAGAAAACAACAACCAGTATGATCAGTACGCATACGCTTTATAAGAATACAACTACCAGTGTACCCAAACTTAAACTAAATACAACTACCAGTACTCAAAAACTTAAGCAGAATGCTACAGTCAGTATTCCCAAACTTAAGCTGAATACAAGGACCAGCACTCCAAAACTTTACGAAAATATAACAACCAGTATACCCAAACTTAGGCTGAATACAACTACAAATACTCAAAAACTTAAGCAGAATGCAACAGTCGGTATACCCAAACTTAAGGTGAATACAACGATAAGTATACTTAAACTTTACCAAAATACAACAACCAGTATACCCAAACTTAGGCTGAATACAACTACAAATACTCAAAAACTTAAGCAAAATGCAACAGTCGGTATACCCAAACTTAAGGCGAATACAACGATAAGTATACTTAAACTTTACCAAAATACAACAACCAGTATACCCAAACTTAGGCTGAATACAGTTACAAGTATACCCAAACTTGAATTGAAGCCAGTAACCAGTACACCCAAGCTGAATACAACTCAGATTTGTCCAGAAGTCACAAAATACTTAGGTAAGACCTTTATGTTCTGTATAAAATATAGAAATCGTTCCGTCACCAAAAAAATGTACTGCAGGTCAAATTATATTTGAGTAGTATCACGCCTAGCCATCGACAACGTAGAGGGACAAAATGTACCGTTGTACACTATAGATGTGCGGTGTCACTATTAACAGATTTGAAGCAAAAATAATGCAGGTGTGATGTAGGTTTTAAAAAATAATCTTGGGAATGCTTGAAAGATTTCATGTTTGATTTCGCGTGTTCGCTTTGGAAGATTTTTTGCTTTCTGTTACGTTAAAGATTTTCGAACAATGATTAATTTCCTTGATCATTTTTCCCCTTGTCGCCCAAAAGTGTCGATTATTTTAAATTCATCTGACCCCCTGTCTGTTAGTGTTATGAAAAATACGTTGCCTACATTGGGATTAACTGTGAATTGAGTAAGTTCAATGGGACAACGTACATTCGAGTTCATTCATATTCTCATAAAAATATTTGACACTCTTAGACGACAGGGGAGGAAATGATCAAAGGAAATGTGTTAAAAAACAACATTTTCCAACCGACCAATTAAATGGGAAGATTGACTACGAAAAAACGATCGAAAATTGATGGTTAGGCGTGAGTATGGGCATGTAATGATATCAGATATGTTGATATTGAATATATAGAGGTTATTTGATGGGACGTTTTTGATACAGGGTATATCTGAGGGAAATACAATATACCAACCCGAGGGACTGTATGGACCGAGGGAAATACCCTGTATCAAAAATCCAGCATCTAATAACTGATTTATTCTATACATAGATTACGATCTAGAGTCAAGTCCCCTGGCTCAGAATCTACTCTCTGAATTTTTGACGTCGTATATCTGATAAGCGGGTGATATCAGCGGGCGATTATATATCACCCGCTGATATCACCCACTCACTTCAGATATAAAGTATATTCCTGCATGTATTGCACCTTCTATTTTTTTTAATGAATATTATGAAAAGGTAAATCATTTTGACTTGACTGTCTGTTCTATATATCGATATTGCTTTAGTGACATATGTGCATATTTATTAATTGTTTCTTTCCGTAGCTTGTTTTCATCTTTACAAAGTTTCTTGACCTAATAGCAAACACACCCGAGATTTTAAAATGAAGTCATTCACCAGCTGTTTTATAATTGAGTTACTTGTTTTTCTAGAACAGATCGAATTGGATTTGTTTTCTCGCTTCAGTTTCAACTGTATATTACGTGAACCTATAGAAGTACAGGGCGTTCAATAAGTACTGATAGAAATGCTGTAACTTTTGTAATTTTTAATATTTTAACTTTTCTACTGTACATTGTTGAGTACCCTCAATTTATGAGAGGCAAGACATGTCTGAGACGTGTACATGTAGGGCTACGACCAAGGCTGAATTAATACTACCCTGGAATAAACTTCATATTGAAAATCAAGCATGAAACAACCTTTATCTCCCGCTATGTATCTCCCTCTCAAATATTCCCGGGAAAAAGTTTTTGTTTAGTGTAGAAAAATTTCACTTTTGTGTATAAATGATATGTAATGCCAATGTAATGATGTTTTCGTGCACGCAGTTTCTTGTAAGCTTTTGCTCCAAAATCTTGGTCGTTCAATATTTTAGGACCGCTTAGCCTGGGCTAGCTCTGTAAGAAAGGGCTTCAGTACACGTACTGTCAGCTGTATTACAGTGTCACTTGTCATAGGATAAATTAGTTATGTGATGGTCCATTTTGAAAATGGGGTGTATCACTCGGAAAATAATATATTTTATCTCGGACCCTCCAGGCCCTCTGTTATGTATTTCCCTTAGGATATACCCCACATCTTAAACCTCCCATAAAATAATTTCCTATTTCCCATGATCATTAATCAGTGAGGTCCAACATTTAGGTTATATATATTTTGCAAGTGGATCCAAGAGTCAAAGTGGGCGAGTCCATTATTTTGCAGGGGTGGCAAGATACACACATTCCAATTTCCATTAATCGATTTACTAAAATCACTGGCTGGAATCGGTGTTCACAATACATAGATGTTCAATAGAGTAGACTCATGTGTTCACTGGGTACAGATCTTCACTAAAGAGGTGTTCATTATGACAGTTTTACTGTACTGAAATCACTCGCCGGGAATTCACAACCAAAATTGAAATGTGTGTATCCTGCCACCCCTGCAAAATAATGGATCCGCCCACTTGGTCTCTTGGATCCACTTGCAAAATATGTATAACCCAACATTTAAGTATTATCATGAATTTTCGAAAGGTATTTAAACGCCAGTGAATGTTTCTAACTTCATTGAATACATTTGTTAATAATGGTCCCCCAAAGGTGCTGTTCCTAGTATAACTATGAAGAGCGTTTTTTGCCAGTTGAATTTCAAGTTTTAAATTTTCCACTACTGGTACATCAGTAGTTTTTAAAGAGGTCAATGGAAAAATACAATTCTAGCTAGTATCAAAGAATGACTGGAATCATGGTGATAATTACACAATTGATCAACTTGAAATCTGATTGATTTTATTTCAAATATCAGCGCATTGTATACCATGGATAAAACAGTGACTGCATCTCGTCATTTACAGTATTTATTTGATCGTATTCTTCTTCTCTGTTTTTCAGTTGGACTGCAGAATGTGTCAAAGTTATTAAGCTCAATATCCATGGAAAAACATATTCCTTACGATGTACAAAACGGCGGACTGAGTTTCCCACATGTTTGCAAAGCCCGTCAGAAGGTGGCGATAATCGTACCTTACAGAAACCGCCCTGCACAACTGGATATATTTCTGAGATTCATGCATAATTTTCTGAGGAGGCAGCTGTTAGAATATAGGATCATTATAGTTGACCAAGTATGATATTTAAGTTAAATAAAGCGTGATACAGTAAAACCTGTGTATCCGAACACTTCCAACTCTGAAGACTTTTTTCGGTCTCGTTTTTTCCTCCCATTGAATCCCATATGTTCAAAAAGGTGACTGGTTATCTCAACCCCAAGTCAACTCAATCCAGTTAAACTCAACCCCAAGTCAACCTAACCCCAGAAGAACTCAATCAATTAAAAGTAATCCCCAAGTCAACCCAACGCTGTCAAACTGAGCCCCAGTAAAACTCAATCCCATTGATTTCTGCAATTGTCTTTAGTTCTCTAGTTCATTTGCTTTGATAATCTAGCATTTTGCATATTTGAAAGTTAAACACAGATTTGTCATGGTATCAACACTTTTGGAAAAGCCTTGAATGGTCTCACTCATGGGGTTTTGTAGCATGACTAAATTTATTTGAATTTGATTTTCAATTGCAAATTGCTGGAATGACATAAAGCTACGTGGTCAAAAGGACTATAAATGTTTATTGAGAATGTGTTCACATTTCCTCAAATTCCAGAATCTTGTGAATGCAAAAACCTCGAAATGTGAGCACCTCCTAATCCTTACCCGAACGTTTTAGCCTGTCCAAATGGAGTTATATGATTAGACAGGTTTTACTGTACTTGGTTTGGTGTTCGTTTATTATAATCAGACAGCACATACTGCCATTCATATTGTTACACTCCTGAATAAACGTGATTAAATTGTTGAAAATGAATAGATATCTACATAACATACAGGGTGGTCCAATCTCGTATTTTAAAAATAAATATTGATTTTATTTATGAAAACATGTCATATTATATACCAGTGGATAGGGAATTTACTTATCTTTAATTTGGTATATCATAAGGTCAAATTTATTATGTCTGTCAACCAGCGTCCATGATATAAATTACGTCATTTTTGTTTCAAAACGGGTTTTCCAAAACGTGCTTATTTAGCCCTCAATTTTGGACTAACATGATCAATACCATCATTGATATGCTGTTGAGACTTTGAATGTCACTTCTTAATAATTTTGTCCTTAAACAGGCAATGCGCCTATTTTTGAAGGAAAAGGGACAAAATATTATTTGAGACGTGTCACTCACACAGTCAATCAAATATGATAAAAACTTTAATTCAGGATAATACTGAAGTGAAAAAAATTACTCGCATAAAAACATCATTTGAAGTTCAGAGATTGAAAAAAGTGAATTTCCACTTGTGTATGTGTCTGTTTTAAATAACTCTTGGATTAAAAGATGACGTATGCCTGAAAATCCTGTCAAAAATGAATGGATAATTAATGCAAACAACAATGCCATCTTTCTATGGCATATATAAATTGATAGATCAAAAATATTTTTTCATGATCTAGAGCCTTGTTTTGTGTCAAAAGAAAGATCGGGTACTTATTAATCCATTTGAAATACTATGAAGATCAAAAGTGAGATTTCATTTACGCACTTTGTCCCTTTAAGGATTCATGGCACACCAATTCTGTTAGTTCTCCCCATACGTGGTATTCGCAGACGTTGGGTGATAGGGTGATCTGAGGAGGCAGTGATTAAGAGGGAATGAATCTAGGCATATTTTCTTTTAAACATTTGACTCTCTTGGTATATATGGCTTGGAACCCTATCTTGTTGGAAAAGGTAATGATTCGAAAATGACCTCATGTCAGGACGCATGGTATAAAAACAACGTAATTGGATCATCCGATGCTAAAGTCTGTGGCCACCACCAATTGTAAGAACTAACAGCGTTGGTTGACCATGATCCCATTACATCTACTCAGTTATACTTATGCGTTATACTTTGGGAATTGTTGAGAAGTGGAATTCATAGTCTCAACAGCATATCAATGATGCTCTTGACCAGTTTAGGCCAAAATTGCGGGCATTAATTGATCAAAATGGTGGACATATTGAACGTCTGTTTATGTTAATAAAGTTGACAAAAAACTCGGTTAATCAGTATTTATTTTTGAACTACAAGTGTCCCATTTTTAGACCACCCTGTATAAAGTATGGAAACACCCGTTTTAAGTATACACGTCTTTTTAACTCTAAATCAAAGCTGTTTCATTATTATAGGTCGATGACACACCATTCAACAGGGGAATGTTGTTGAATATAGGTGCTATAGAGGCTGCGAAACTTTACAAGTTTGACTGTCTCATTTTCCATGATGTTGACTTACTCCCGGAGAATGACTACAATAGTTACACGTGTGTCAACAATGCGGCTCTCCATCTTTCAGTGCTTGTTAATAAACATGGCTACAGGTATATCGTTTCTTAATTCTAACAGTATCTCCTGATAGAGTTGGATCAGCTAATTAAAATCAATATACTATGAGGTTATATAATGGTTCTTTCTGTATATCGTGTTTATACTCGAGTGAGTATATGATATATTCACAAGTGAGCGTAGCGAACGAGTGAATATATTATATTCTCACGAGAGTATAAAATGCACGATATACAGAATGAACCATTATATAATCTTATTATGCCACTCTAAGTTCAATTACAGTTAAAACTGGTCCTCCGTACTTGAATCTTAAAGATCTAATAGCAAAGGTTTTGCAAAAATAAATCAATGCAGTGTAAAACAAATGTATGTATAATGAAGAAATAAATATTTAATGAAAAAAATAGATATGTGTTTGTAATATTGGTATTAACTTAAGATTAAAAAGTGTCACTATCTCTTTCATTTTTCAACAAATATAGGCTCACGTGACATATGACGCGGGGCAGTCAATTTTGATCTATCGTAGACCATATCAGTATCAAACTGCCGATATTTCAACCTCGTCTTGCGAGGCCATTTTTATTTGAAACATCTTGAATTTGGTGTCAAAATAAAGCTGGTCACGCCCACTTTCAGAGTTATCAATGAATCATTTACTACGACTACTATATTCATTTAGGAGGCGTGTAAAGTTAACCAATCAGAAAGACAATTGCTCCATATATGACAGTTCATTAACATATTCAGTGTTTACTATTGTTTTTCGCGTCATGACAACACGAGTAGTAACCAATCAAAATGCCGTATTTTATCACGTGAGTTCAGAGTGACATGCACGACATGTAAGTTTAGTCTGAGCTGATCGCGATGTTGAACAATTTCTTCTCGGAATTTGTCCAGAGAAATCAGCGATTCTAAATTAAGGTAGGATCTCCCATTTCTTCCTGTACAAGTTTTAACTTATCTCTATCGAATCCTAAAGTTTTGGATGAAGATATGAAGCATACGTTTAAAAACGAAGCGATTAATTTGACGATCTGATTTTGCAATTTGCAATGGCCAATTTACTGCAAGTCTGCGTGTATTTGACAAGAGATAGGGCCAAGTCTTGTATCCGAATGCTTGTTAAGCCACTCAAAAACAAGATCCATATTTTCTAAATTTGATAACTTTGCAGAGAGCCCGTTTTCATAACCTGTTTTCCGTGTCTAAATTCAAACTGAGTAGGATTATAGGATCGCTGGGATTCTCAGTCAATGGCAACGGGTCTTCATTCCAGAACGCACATTTTTTTAGTTGATTCTCCGTCATAGTACTTGTCTAAAGTCCATATCTGCTCTTTTACTGGCATACTTGGACATATTTCCCCTCCTTAAATTGTCCTCCTTAAATAACACCCTCTCGCCGATTTATATATAGCCATTTCCCAGAACCCGGGAGTCAGAATCGCTGATGTTTGCAATATTGAACACGTTGAAATATGTACTGTAATATCTGTAATACTAGGCATTGCCTGCTACGCGTAAGGGTCACGTGACTAGCGCGATACAGGAAAAATGGGGAATTTCGAAACAACAATTTTTGGGCACTTTTATTGCAAATTTCAGGTATTTATAAGTGTTTGTGGTATAAAATATAATCCACAGACATAAATGAACATCCAAACTACATATTTTATTACGTTTTGGAGCCTTTTTTGCTTTTAAAATGACATCTTTAAAAGAACACAACCACCATATAAATTTGCATTGGCTCTTATGTGCCGCTATGTCGCTATTTATTGGCCTATGATAATATCGTACATACAAACTCCGCATACACAATGACCCTTTGGGCAGCACCTCGGAGGTGTCCCGGACTTATGATCGGATCATAATCCTGGCATACAAAGCCATATATCATTAATATTCTGTAATCAACTTCTAAATCCCTCAGAGGTTAACGTTTTATATCAAATATTGTGCAGATGCCCCAGAGGCAAAATTCAATAATAGTCCAATGACATGATCTTAATCCCGGCATTTAAAGCCATATCATTAATATTATTTTATAATTTTTCTAAAATGGATTATTCCTCAGAGGTAAACTTATAATATAAAACAATTCTTATCTACAGATGCCCCGGAGGCAAAATTCAATAATATTACACAATGACCCTTTGGGCAGCACCTCGGAGGTGTCCCGGACTTATGATCGGATCATAATCCTGGCATACAAAGCCATACATCATTAATATTCTGTAATCAACTTCTGAATACCTCAGAGGTTAACGTTTTATATGAAATATATATCATATTTTCTAACTTCTAAAGTGGATTATTCCTCAGAGGTAAACAGTCATATAATATAAAAACAATATTTATCTACAGATGCCCCGGAGGCAAAATTCAATAATAGTCCAATGATCTTAATCCTGGCATATGAATCCATATTTTGTTAATATTATATTATCAACTTCTAAAGTACACATCCCTCGGAGGTAAACTTTTAATATTAAATATTACTTATGCACAGATGCCCCGATGGGCAAACTTAAATAATAGTTCAATTGATCTGATCATAATCCTGGCATACAAAACATTTTGTAAATATTATATTTTCAACTTCTAAAGTAGATTATTCCTCAGAGGTAAACTTTTAATATTAGACAATCCTTATCTACATATGCCCCGGAGGCAAAATTCAATAATAGTCCAATGATCTGATCATAATCCTGGCATATATTAAGATTCTATTAACTTCTAAAGTACGTGTTCTCCAGAGGTAAACTTATAATACCAAATATTCCTTATCTCCAGATGCTCCTGAGGCAAAAACTCCATAATAGTCCATTATTGATTCATGGGACTTAATTCTTTTGACAAATTTCAAAATGAAATCATTATTTAGCCTCGGAGGCAAATATCTCAAATCTTATAATGTATAAATAGTAATCTTTTATAGCTCCACAAAGGTCTCAGAGACGAGTCTCGTATGAAATTATAAATAATCAAATATATGGTCACTCCTTGCCCAAACATTAAACTCGTTCCATATGCCTCGGAGGCAAAGCTTTTTATCCAGCTTTTTATCTCAGTTATGAATTATTGTAAATAATTTACATTTTATATTCATGTGGTTTCGGAAACCTTGCTTACATACTCTGTATACAATTTCTTAGTATTATATTTACAGTACTTATGCCCTGTAGGCTAATAATTGAATTCTTTGATGCCAACCTCGCGGCGACCCCTTTTGCAAAGTGCGAAAGGTACCTTGTACATTTTGTTTTTTATATACAAGGAGGTCCATCTACCCCTAAGATGAAATTGGCGTTTGTAGGATTTAAGAATTCGAAACACACAATTTACTTAAAACAAAAACTATTTCTAACTTTATATCAAAGTAAAAATACATTTGACAAAATATTTTAAAACAGTTAACCTTAAAGTTGTTTGGTAAAAATGCTGCCGTGTTAGCGTCACAAAGCCGAATGACTCAAAACCTATTTCCTAAACATAAATCACTCATAACTCATTCAATCAATACCACCGTTTGTCGTCACTTAAATAGAACAGAACATACTCAAATATACACCCCCGTAACAAACTATAGAACACCTTCTCCAAATCTGATATCAAAACAGTGTGAAGTACCTGTATTAAATAATTTTCAAACTTATTCGCTACGCTCAATCGTTAGAAAATATCATTGATTCGAACACAATCATAACAATTAAAAACCATAAAAATATCCCATTGACAGCCAACTCAATAATGGTGATGTTGATTTATGACGTCACTTGATTCTAGGAAATCATGATTTTTTTTCATTATCTCCCAGAATGCACTTCTACAGTGGTATACGCTGGAGTGTATACGGAGGAGTTGTATACGATGACGATATACCACTCTCCACTCTATATCGTTGTTATAGACCCATGTTATACAACTGTAATTGGACTTAGAGTGGTATAAAGTATGATACATGCGTATTTAAATGAATAAAACTAGAATATAAAATTGAGATGATGAAGGTAAACTTAGGGGAGAGCGGGGTAAGACGGAACGAGGGGTAAGACGGAACGATGGCTTTTAAACAGAAACTGTTTAAAAATGGTCGCTGAAGTTAACTTTTTTTGAAAATATATCACGTAATCTTTCTATTCAACTGCCAATTCCTCGTCGGCTGCAAGTAATAATTTTAATAAGGGTAGATATATCATTTTTTATCCATTCTTATAACATTTCATATGGTTTTGATCGCCTGTAGAATCAAAAACATACGTGTAATACATAGAAAATTATATATTTCTAAATAGACAATTCAAAAACCTGTAATTTAAGAAAAATTATAGCTTTTAGCTGTCTCATTTTGATAGCAGACGACATTTTGTAGATTCACGTGGTGGTGGGGTAAGACGGAACAGTCGTTCCGTCTTACCCCATTTTCATTTTCAAGGTCAAGGTCATTCCAAGGCCAAAGGTCATTATCTAGGTATTTGGTGATTTAAGGGTCATTGGGGCTGTTGTTAACCTCTGTGACCCATGATTAAGGTCATTCCAAGGTCAAAGGTCAGTATCTAGGTATTCACTTTTTAATACCTATGGGGCTGCTGTGACCCTTGGCAACTCATAATAACGTGACCTGACGTCAAGGTCAAGGCTTATGAGCCAAGGTCATCTCAAGGTCAAAGGTCAATATTTAGGTTTTTGGTGTTTCAAGGACCTTGGAGGCTGTGACCCTTGGCGACCCATGATTAAGTGACATGAGGTCAATGTCATTCCACTTATTTGGAAACTTTTCATGTGTTAATGCAAAGAGAAAACGTTTCCTACCTAGTGTTGATCTGTGTATGAGCATAGTCGACAGGTAAATCTTTATGTTAACTTTTCTTAGACTTAAAATATGATAAACAGTGTACCATCTTTACATGGGTAGCAAGTGCTTTTTGGAAAATCGTTCCATATTGGTTATGTTACAAAAATACCGTCACGTGTGCTATTGAACTTAAAATAAAAGTACTAGTATAGTCTGTATAGTACTAGTATAGTACCAGTATATGAAAAAACATCAAATCAGAGCATTTTATTTAGATTTCTTTCAGATAATATCTACCGTTCCGTCTTACCCCACCTGTTCCGTCTTACCCCACGCCTGGTAAAGTTGACCCTGTTGACACGGGAGACGGTTTTGATATGAAATTGTCTGTATAGATAAATTAAATTAATGTTAAAATCATTTTCAGTAGCTCTGCATTGCAAAATAGTATAAACATTTTCAAGGAAACCAATGTTTAATGAACAGTAGCCTATCAAAGATAGGTGTAGATTTTCGTTCCGTCTTACCCCACTCTCCCCTACAGTGTTGCGAGAGTATCCAGATTTACTGTCATCTCGTTTGTATTTAATGTAGTTTATCGCAGCAAAAGTGGTGTCCCTGATTAGGCCTAGTGATTTGGAAAATACATTTTTCATTTTTGTACGAATAAAATATGAGAGAATACGACACTTTTGACATTAATTTGGTCAATTAGAGTAGATATTCACGTAGAGAATTAACGCTCTCTAATATAATATGTCGCCCAACCCTCATGCCATTTTGTGAAATTCTTGTCCTACTTATCATTTACCATATGTAACCTGGAACCGCTTTTTATTTTTTCTTTCCCGAGACGTAAAATTACAACAATTTCCCAGAACGAAGTATTGTTGAGTTTACGTTCCCGTCAAGTACATGCAAATGTTTACTTTTGCAAAATTCAAATATATTAAGTAGTACACAATGACACTACACAGAAAGAGGAAATTTTCGTTTTTATCGTAAAATTCCTCCATCTAGTAAAAGTGGATTCCCCTTCCGAAAAGTGCTGAAATATTCCCGATGTAGAACAAAAAAAACTCTTCGTTCTACTGATAAACCTGTACAATTATTGGTGATTCAACTGCTTAAAATAATCCTAAAATATAATACTCAGGAATGTAGCGAGGTAGGTATTTCAAATGTGCAATGCGTAGTATTTTCTTTAACTTTGTTGAAACCTTGACTGACCAATGGTTCGTGCGTACGACCACAACGTA
This sequence comes from Owenia fusiformis, assembly GCA_903813345.2. Lineage (NCBI taxonomy): Eukaryota > Metazoa > Annelida > Polychaeta > Sabellida > Oweniidae > Owenia > Owenia fusiformis. Next base: position 54,205,405 of record CAIIXF020000001.1, read on the forward strand.
AGTGGGGTCATAGCATACGATAAGTACGGCGAACATTTAAAGATAACAAATATTACTTATCAAAATGGTGACAGTCACGGTGACACCCATCCGGGATACTGTATTCTTCATAATGTAAATCAGACCGTTACACAACCGTGTTAACTCTAATCATTAATAATGTGTAAATCAGACCGTTACAATAATAATTCACGTTTTGTGCTAAAACTTCTTTGACTCCAGCTGACTACAAACGTATAATGTTCTTCCTTTGTATCTATAGATTGCTGTATGATAATATATTTGGTGGAGTGATGGCCATTCAACCTGAAAACTTTGTCAAGATTAACGGCTTTTCAAACCTCTTTTTTGGTTGGGGTGGAGAGGATGACGATATGTACAAAAGGTAAGAAGCATAACATTTTTCTACAATTACAAGCATTAGAAACGATTTGTATTTTAGAGAGGAGGTGCTTTTCAAAGATGTCGAATTAGTTTCGGATGTTGCAATTTATTGTTTTTTTACAAAGGTATAGATAAAGGTGAAACAACAACGTCTGCTCATAAATCTTCGCATGATTTTCTGAGTATAGGAATTATGAATTTTTCGAGGTCATCGAAAGATTCGGGATTGTAACGATATTCTGGCTTTGATGGTATCGCTGCAAATTCTTTATCTTTTAATTCCTTGAGTTTATCCAATTCGGCCTTTGGCAGCTTTTTACCGCTCTCATCTTCGCCAAGCTGTTCTTTATTGTTGGGAAGGTCAAGAAGAAAGACGGTAGGTGCACCTGTCTCTGGATCGTAACTCTTAGGCTTTTTCAATAGCTCTGCTTGCTCAATTGTTTCTTTTGACATGGAATGTGGATGAGAAACCCCATCACTAGCGACAATTACGACAGCCTGGAATTAAGTAGAACAATGAAAGAGGACTGGGTATGGTCGCTTTTAATGAGAGACAATTGGGACCCTGATTTTTACATGTAAGAAAATCTCGTAAATACAGGCTCGTAGGGGTTCAAGACCCCCGAACCCCTTGGATTTTTTGGGAAATTAAAATTTTCGTTTATATAGAAGGTTCAAGTTATCAAGGTGCAAAATTCTACAGGTATCCTTTTAGGGTTTGGAGGCGAAGTCTTACGAGTTGCACGAATATAACCGAGGAAAAGCCAGACTTCGCGTGGTAATGGTAATCTTGTTGCTACCGAATTGACAATTAAGTTGAAGGTCCACTCAGTCAAACACCCGGAATTCCATGACAAACAAACTTGTCTGAACCGGGAATCGAACCCGGGGCCAATTTATTGCGGTAACCTTGAATCTGCCACTTAGCCATAGCGGATGGACTTACCAATGTGAACTAATGATTAGCGTTCGGATTGATGTTGGCAAATATCCGATCGTAAAGTTGAAATATGTAAGGAACATTTGAGCAACTTAGGCGCAGGATTATCGTGTAAACTGCTCATGGAGTATGGGGAAGAAAAGCTATCAAATAAAGTGTCACGTATCCAACAATTCAGAGAAAACTCTCTCCTGCGAAACACACCTTGGAGTAATTATTTTATCTGGCGATTGGGCTATCTGTGGGGAGCTCAGCATTAGGATCTGTTGACTTAAAGTATCCAAATATCATTCCTTACCTTTTTACCCTTTCTCCGACCACCTTTAATAGATAAAAGTATTTCTCTGGCCTCCTGCAAGGCAAGCCACGTAGCTGTTCCTCTTTTCGGATTCATTTCCATATTCGAAGCGGCCCTCACCATCTTCAAAATAATTGATTAAATGAGATAGTGTTATGGTAATACCTGTACTCAAAAAATAAATATGAACTTTTATACAGAGGACATTATTTTTAAATGCAACTCCTATTAATGATGGACCAGTTGTAGTCCCGATTAAATGCTCGACTTTCTAGTAACTAATAATATCACCATAATAAGGATTTATGACGTGTGTGTGTGTGTGTGTGATCAAATGTGATCTCTGTGCGCGGTACAAGAAATATGTTCGGAAACAAGGAAATGGTGGTGCGCGATATAAGATTTCACGTTCGCGATATGAGATTCTTGGTTCGAGTGCAAGGAACGTAGTTCGCGGTATCAGAACTGATGGTCGCGTTGTTGGAAGTCTAGGAGGCCTGATATTGGTCAAAGGAAAGACCTTGGTGCCTAACACCCAAGTCACATTTCTTACGGCGACCGTACGGTCTATCCTTTCTGCGGTCAGTAAACATTTCTACGCTCGCCGTAGAATTTCTGCGGTCAGATACTTTTGCAATTTCTGTTGATAAACGTTAATGTTTGTTTTTATTTTATTTACATTAGTACAATTTATTAAAGTTATTTATAGTGCTAGGATATTATATGAAATAAAAAGTGTTGATAAAACATTGACCAATAGTAACTTAATCTTTTGTAATCAATATACGCTGCTTTGTTAGTGACCTTACATAAAACATTATACCTATTGCGTTGTGTTCAGAGCAAATATATATAACAGTACACCTGACCTGAAAACTGTCCCAAAACCAAGTACTAAATCAAAACACTACGGCAAACGCAAGTCAACGTAAGCCCGACGTGCGGCCACCGCGGGACAGTTCTGCGCTGGCAACGGCCTGTTGATTTCTAGAGGGACCGTACGGTCTATAATTTTTGCGGTCAGTAACATTTCTACGGTCGGATACTTTTGCAGTCACATTTCCTACGACAGCCGCATGGGGAATTTTGAATTTCTAACGTTAATGTTTGTTTTTATTTTATTTACATATGTTTAGTACAATTTATAAATGTGCTAGGATATAATATCAAATAAAAAATGTTGAAACAATGGTGAAACATTGACCAATAGTAACATAATCTTTTGTAATATACGTTCAGTGACCTTACATCAGACATTATACATTTTGCGTCTGTTCACAGCAAAGATATGACAGCAAACCTGACATGAAACACTGTTTCAAGGTACATACTAGTAACCTATCAAAACACTACGGCAGACGCAAGTCAAAATGTGTGGCCATCGTGGGACCGTTCTTCGGTCTGGCAACGGCCTGCTGATTTCAACGTGGACCGCAAATATTATAACTCCGGAAATTCAATGATTTAATTGATCTGCAGTTGACGTACGGCCGCAGTACGACAAATGTGACTGGGTTGTAAGATGTCAATCTTCTTTATATGTTAAAGAAGTATTTTAGAATCAAAGTCAATGTAAAACACTGTATTTGAAACATTTGAAATAAGGTGAATTGGATTGAAATTGAAAAAAAACTAGACTAACTTTCGTATTGCGCTAATACGAAATCAACGCGTTTTGGTATTGATACAAACTGGTGGTATGACATGCATGTAGAATGGACAAAATGTCTATCATACCTCTGTTCCCCTATTGTATGATGAAAGTTTAAGAAAATTGTGGACTTCAGCTCCATACGTTGATCCTGCCACCAGTGTAAATGCAGAGCCGAGCTGAAGACTTCTTATAATTTGTAATACAAAGGATCTTACTTTCATCTTGTCAACATCGCTAATTGATTTTGACATGTCAATTATAAAGACTAAATCAAGACCACACACTTGGACGTTCGTTTCGACTGAAATAGAAAAATTGTACATTTCAATGTATGAAAAGTGTATCAATTCAAAAAAGGTCAACCGTCCCTATTCAAATGTTATTAAATCACGTTTAAAAATTGTTCAGTTTTGTTTACTTAAGTTTTTTATTTTAAGAAATACATAGTTTGAAATGCTGGTAGTATATACCATCTATCTATTTCACATATATATCGTGTTTTTCATCCTGGCCCCCAGGGTGAAATTTACGTTTTATTATGTCCATATGATTTGTATCCTCCAACACATGCTAAACACATTTAATTTACTAAAAAACTAGATATAATTGAGAATTTATGTAGCAGTCATTAGTTATATTTCTCAAAATAATTATTCGAAATCGTATTGGTGCATAGCTGAAATCTTAATGTTCGGAGGATACAAATATTGGACAGTAAAACCTAGATTCACTACAAAAATAACAATATTTTGGCTGATGTTTTCGTTGTCTGTCATTTAAAAAATTATTCCCAGGGAAACTTTCTTGCGAAGATTTCAAAAGATTATGCAGCAACAACATATCAACAATGTTAACTTTACCAGAGTTTTGGAGGATACAAATAATATGGACATAATAAAACGTATTCTGTTTTATGAGCATCACTGGTGATCCGCTCGATTACGCTGGTTACCGAAATGGTTCGTTTTGGTAACAAATGTCTTTTTTCATTATTTCACGCGTTGTAAACTGAATCCCAACGATGTTTTTTCTCACAAACGTGTATCAGCATCATATGTTTTAGAAAATGTACATGTTTGCGAAAAAATAGCTCAGAAGACAACAGAATCATCGATTTAATTCCTCACTTAAGGTACATAATCGGTTTGGGTTAAAAGTGCAGATCTTAACTTAAGTGAGGAATTAAATCGACGATTCTGTTGTCTTCTGAACTGTTTGTTCGCAAATATGTACATTTTCTTAAACATATGATACCGATACACGTTTGTGTAAAAAACATCGTGGGAATTCTGCCTACAACGTGTGAAATAAGAAAAAAGAAAAATCGTACCTTCGATGTTCCGACATTTTGTTAATAAAACGAACCGTTTCGGTAACCAGCGTAATCGAGTGGATCACCAGTGAGCATGAAATATCAAACAATCCCCTTTTGAGAGCCGGTTGCAAACATATATTTTTTGTTTTTATTCTAATAGCAAGATGGAAATTATTGAAGCACATGACATGGTGCAGGCTTTGCTAGAATAACAGAATTGTACACATTCATGAATATATTATAGTGTTCCTTGGAATTTTCTAACCCGTGGAGTTGCCGATGTTTAGTTTAATTAGCTCAACGATTTTGAACTAAAATACGTTAAATGTTGAAAACCGATAACGGAATTTGGACATGTCTGGAATCATGGGCCTCTAGTAAACTGAAGCCAAATAAGGTCATATTTTGAGATCAACGTTGATTGCGTTATTTTTAGTTCTTGCATCTTACCCACGCCCTTTTCTTCTAATGTTTTTCTACATTCTGCAGCAAAGCGGGAACAGGGATATCGCATGGAAGTATCTATTCTTCTAAAACTTTCGGTCACACCTTTTCCATCTTCACAGTGGGCAAGCTCGTATATATTTTCCTTGCACACTAAATAATTGCAGGATGAGTTTGCATATTTGTACTTGGAACCAGGCGTGCACTCTGGAGAAAAACAAGCATTTTTATTCGTTGATACTAATTGTATATGTTAAATTTTACTGTTTTCATTCAATCATTTGGGTCTTCTTAAAAAGTAACTCTATTGATAACATTAGAGAGTATGAGCGATTGGTCATACGTATAGGTTGCGGGGTTTCGATTTTACTGACATTAGTGCGTGCGCACGACTCTACATGCGTGTGTTAACAATAAACACAGGGCTTTCATCAATGTACACGCGACGTGACATCAGAAAAGTTATCAGGGTAATACTGAAATCATGACATAGAAGATGAAAAGTAAATGTGGATAGGCTTTGTCCACTTTTCAATTTTAATGAAAAAAATATTTAAAATGTCTTCTTACCTTGTTGATGGTCTCCCATTGCATAACGTACTCCAACGTTCCCCCTCCTACCAGCCTTTTTGCGGGCGGCGACTGAAAAATAATATTCGTTTTCTAATACTTATCATCTCTCGATACAGGTATAAGGCATTTGATACGACAATAAACCAATAAACCTACCAAAATCTATCAACATTTTCTTTCATTCTGACATATAGTTATGGTCTCCATACTTTTGTCTGTCAAAAAATCTTACAATTTCCAATAACTTAACAAGTACTGTTTAGACTGAAAATCTACAAATTCTCATTTTCAAATCAACATTTTCTCATGTTAAAGCCGTGTCTATCAGTTGCTTTTGTCCTACTTCATTGAATTTGTAAACAGATCTTATCACATGGTTTCTGTAATATTTTATTTTATCCTACCTAAAGCATGTGAGCTTTAACACTGGGGATGAACTGGAAACGAGGGAGGTTTTGCCTCGTATCAAAATGGCGGGGCGTGAAAAAATTTCTTTAGGTAAGATTTTTGTTTTTTACAATTTTCGTGCTTTTATCCTTCAAATTAAAACTTAATATTTGGCAAGTAAATAGTTTATAAGTTCCGATTTATAATATGATTGCAAATTAGAAATCAATACAGACATTGCTGAGATATTTACATTTCAATTCTCTCACTTAGGAAACGAGGCACCTGTCTACATTTTGTAACAATGAAACGAGGCAATGTTTGACTTGCAACGAGGCAACTATTCTTTCTGTGATAGTGTCTACATTTAATGATCTTATTTCCACCGTTCTGGTCACATACGACCGATTACGTTTTACACGATATACATGATTATATATGTAAGAGTTAAAGGGATCCACCACCTTACAAAACTTCTTAACGGAGAGGAATAAGGGAAAATGCTTGCCGGATTCTGAATCTGTGTATTTTTTAATGATTTTTCACCGTCTTAGAATTTCAATTTTTTTCCTTTGAAAAAATGAGATTTGCATTGTTTTCCAATTAGAAAAATGAGTAAACATGAATAGCTCGAAATCTAACGGTGAGATTTTGTTTTAATAAATCATGGATATCAAGGCTAAATATAGCTATACAGTAAACATAAAAAAGCAATGCTTGAACTCTTCATATTCACACAAAAAATTAATTAGTAAATGAGGTTTGATATTTGTGAGAATAAGTTGTACGAGGTGCAATGCTCTACAAACACCAGACTACAGGGTGGATTAGGATCAATGACACACATAAAAATTAATCTAAAAATATTTCATGATAATTATCTCAAACAAAAGCAGTTAGCGAAGGATACATAGAGGATATCCTATGATTTATGAGTGATATGATTTTTATCCACGAATGGATATGATATCTGCACGAGCGAGCGTAGCGAGAGAGTGCAGATATCAATATCCATGAGTGGATTAAAATCATATCACGAGTAAATCATAGGATGTTCTTTTTATTCCATAGTTAAAGTCATCGTCAGAATCGTCGGAAATTAAAGATGTCATTTTAAAAGCAAAAAAGGCTCCAAAACGTAATAAAATATGTAGTTTGGATGTTCATTTATGTCTGTGGATTATATTTTATACCACAAACACTTATAAATACCTGAAATTTGCAATAAAAGTGCCCAAAAATTGTTGTTTCGAAATTCCCCATTTTTCCTGTATCGCGCTAGTCACGTGACCCTTACGCGTAGCAGGCAATGCCTAGTATTACAGATATTACAGTACATATTTCAACATGTTCAATATGGCAAACATCAGCGATTCTGACTCCCGGGTTCTGGGAAATGGCTATATATAAATCGGCGAGAGGGTGTTATTTAAGGAGGACAATTTAAGGAGGGGAAATATGTCCAAGTATGCCAGTAAAAGAGCAGATATGGACTTTAGACAAGTACTATGACGGAGAATCAACTAAAAAAATGTGCGTTCTGAAGACCCGTTGCCATTGACTGAGAATCCCAGCGATCCTATAATCCTACTCAGTTTGAATTTAGACGCGGAAAACAGGTTATGAAAACGGGCTCTCTGCAAAGTTATCAAATTTAGAAAATATGGATCTTGTTTTTGAGTGGCTTAACAAGCATTCGGATACAAGACTTGGCGCTATCTCTTGTCAAATACACGCAGACTTGCAGTAACTTGAAATTGGCCATTGCAAATTGCAAAATCAGATCGTCAAATTAATCGCTTCGTTTTTAAACGTATGCTTCATATCTTCATCCAAAACTTTAGGATTCGATAGAGATAAGTTTAAACTTGTACAGGAAGAAATGGGAGATCCTACCTTAATTTAGAATCGCTGATTTCTCTGGACAAATTCCGAGAAGAAAGTGTTCAACATCGCGATCAGCTCAGACTAAACTTACATGTCGTGCATGTCACTCTGAACTCACGTGATAAAATACGGCATTTTGATTGGTTACTACTCGTGTTGTCATGACGCGAAAAACAATAGTAAACACTGAATATGTTAATGAACTGTCATATATGGAGCAATTGTCTTTCTGATTGGTTAACTTTACACGCCTCCTAAATGAATATAGTAGTCGTAGTAAATGATTCATTGATAACTCTGAAAGTGGGCGTGACCAGCTTTATTTTGACACCAAATTCAAGATGTTTCAAATAAAAATGGCCTTGCAAGACGAGGTTGAAATATCGGCAGTATGATACTGATATGGTCTACGATAGATCAAAATTGACTGCCCCGCGTCATATGTCAGGTGAGCCTATATTTGTTGAAAAATGAAAGAGATAGTGACACTTTTTAATCTTAAGTTAATACCAATATTACAAACACATATCTATTTTTTTCATTAAATATTTATTTCTTCATTATACATACATTTGTTTTACCCTGCATTGATTTATTTTTGCAAAACCTTTGCTATTAGATCTTTAAGTGATTTAATTCGAATTTTCCAAACGATCGGGCGATGTTGACACTTAGCCTCGTTTTGAGTCTGAAGTAGCAAAAATCCATAAACCATCGCATACGACGTCGTATGTCATGGTTAAAAAACCGTATGCTATGGTTAAGTGAAAATTTGTCAAACATATCATATTTTACCACTGATTACAAAAAATACCGTTTTTATTTTCACATGTTATCCTATGAATATCATGCTAACTATGGAATAAATTTCATTACACTCAATAAATAGTTATCACTTTTTACTCTATATACATATCTCATGGGAATGTATTTCCATCTGCTCAAGATATCATATTTTAGCTTCGAAAATCACAATCGTTGGATAATACATTTGTCTCAGAATGATAGGCCACCCTGTAGCAATGTAGCTTTCACTTAAAGTGTACCCTTGAGAATAATGAACTTCAAATTGGTCTTGCTTTTGTGGTGTATGTGGCTTTTTAGCAAATCTGCCACGCTCATTTCTTTCCAGAACCATCTTGTTCAAATGTATCACTATACGCGCATGTATAGACTGATGACATAGATATACATATAAATTTTATGTTAGGCCAGGGTAATTAAATTAGTTGTTTCTCTTTCTTCTATTTTTCAAAATTGATACGGGAATGACGGTTTTTATATTACCTTTTTGTCTATCTAAAATGCTGATGAGGGACGGGATGATTTTTTTCTTTAAAATAACTGTAAAAAACTAATTTTGAAGGAAATAAACTAAAAATACATGCCACATGGTGATTTTAAATGAACAGGGACGCTTCTTTTTATAGGCCCCGTTCTGTAAAAACAAAACATTTTTAATTAAATATGGTTGCCTCGTTTCATTCTTAAGAATGCTATATAGCTGCCTCGTTTCCTTGAGAAACATGCCTCGTTTCCTAAGTGAGAGAATTGATATGTAAATATCTCAGCAATGCCAGTATTGATTTCTAATTTGTAATCATATTATAAAACCGGAACTTATGAACTATTTACTTGCCAAATATTAAGTTTTAATTTGAAGGATAAAAGCACGAAAATTGTAAAAAACAAAAATCTTACCGAATTTTTTCACGCGCCGCCATTTTGATACGAAGCAAAACCTCCCTCGTTTCCAGTTCATCCCCAGTGTTTAAAAGCGTTATGGTCATGTTTCCATTCTGCGATACTTACACAAGCCATCTAGGCCGGTGGCTGTAGTTGTTTCAAGAACACAACATAGCACTATGATTACAGATGCAACGTAGGTCCTCATGTCTTAAGTAAATATTTCCTAAAATGCACATAAATTTTAAATATTTTAAAATTTTTAAATAAATCTCATTTGTTACCTCAAAAATACAAATAAAATTGATGTTGGATTGTAACTGCAGAATAAATATAAATTATAGGAAAAACGATGTGTCGTTTAACTTTGCCATCTAAATATGATATTAGGGAGTTTAAGCTAGCAATGTTTTTCATAATCTAAACGTGAACAGAAAATATTTAAGCGATTGGGCGATTGGTCATACGTGTAGGTTGGCGTTTCAATTTTTATATGCAAGCCTAAACTTCCTATTCATTTTGTAAACCGTATGTTTTTTAGATTGATAAATACGAAAAGTATTATTTTGTCTTCACTTTGGTATCGATTGTCTCCTATATTGGATATGTAAATTGGGATAAGTCAAAAGATAAATAAAGTCATTTCCATCCCGTCTCCTAAGAGCAGTTCAATAATATACAGGTTTTGTAGATAGAAAAATCTCGAAACAACTAGCACGGGCACAGAATCCAACAATGAGGTAATTTGATGACCAATTAAACTTTAGAAGAGGGCATTTATATCCAAAGAAACTTTGTAAGTTATGGATAAACGATGCGTCTTGGGCATTAGGAAAAATAATGGTTAAGAGGCGATAACTTAAGAGCCAAGACGAATAGTTTGTCTAACATAAACCACTGCACGCAGGGTAACACACTATGTACTGAGTGTTATTAAAGATAAATTGTCCATGATTAAATTTTAGGAAATTTCTTTCGTATTGACTATGAGGTAAATGCATTGAGAAGGGAGTGCGTGTAATTAGTTCAGCTATGCAGTGCACTGTATGTAACAGGGTTAACAGTTTACAGTTTGGTCTCTTTATGTTTACTATTCAACTATTGAAAGAGTGAATAGGGTAAAATTAGTTCAGCTTTAGTGCACAGCATGTGACAGCCAATCGTCTTTTGTGCCACACTGGTTTTGGATAATTAAAATAATGCACTCCTCTTTATTATAGCTAGAGATTCTTAAAAATAAGATACAGGACAATTTAAAGGGCAAAGGATGGGTATCGATATGGCGAACTTTTCGAACATACGTTTAAACCAGTCATCAAGAAATTCTGAAAATTTTACACATTGTCAATTTAATGGTCATATTTTGAATGGTAACAATATAATTTGATATAGATATATATACTTTTCTCTATATATTGTTTTAGAAAACACATCGGACACGTCTTTTGTTCTTGGTATAAAATGTTCGGAATGAAATGAAATATCTTTCCGAACCTCATTGGAACAAAATGACATAAACACAGCGTGTTTATGTCTCTCAATATTGTAATTATACAAAGGAAAGTTTGGTTGATTTAAAAAAAGTATCTTGTTAATGAAATTAAAGGGTTATCTTAGTTTTTATCTATTTCTGAGGTTTTTGTTTTAATTTTTGAACACTTTTTCTTAAATCAACCAAAATTTCCTTTGTACAACTGTAATATTGGGAAGTCTAAGAAAATGTTGTTATATGCTATTTTGTTCAAACAAGCTTCGGAAAGATGTTTTATTTCATTCTCAAGAAATGGTAAAAAGGAACAAAAGAAAATTGCACTAAAAACAAAAGATGTTAACAAAAACAGTTATATAAAATATGTATAAATTTTGCATTGAATTGTTGTCAATCAGTCAACATTGGATAAAGGACAGTGTATTTTTACGGAATGTTTTCAATAATTGGTTCAAGAGAAAAACATTGTGTTGAATTCAGTTTTCCATATCGATACCAATCCTTTAGTTTCCGTATTGCATATTTCTGGCAAGTTGTCACCGTGGCAGAGTTCACAGTAAAGTCCACCCTTATAAAAAATTCAACCTTGAAAGTCCGAATTTAAACCGTTTCCATCAATCATTGAATACTGATTGTTTCAACTACTAAGATCAAAGGAAAAACCATTGTACGGTGATAAGCAATCATTGTGCAACCATTGCGTTCAACCAAACAAAGTCAACTCTTTTTCAATGACTGCGCAACCATTTCTATACAATCATTGTAATCTGCAACCATTGTAAACTGCAACCATTTCACATTGAAATGTAAATGGTTGCAATACATTTTGTTCAATGATTACATAGTTCAAGCCCTGCAACCATCCTGAATTGGTATCGTTCCAAAAAAGTAATCATTTTACTTGAATTAAAATTATCTTTAAGTAAGGATTTCATTCTACCTCTATTCAACAACAGTATATTAGGATATTTTTTCTGCAAGCATACATGCATGTTTATTATAGTAAATTACTAAATTCATGTTCATATGTTTCTTTCTCCAGTACGGATTTAGGAATGCGATACCAGACTAGTTTTCCACTCAATGGCATATGATAATTTATGTTCTCTGTCATTTACATTATTTACACAATTAAAAGTACCATATCTAGTGTTCATTTCCCGTTATCTGATATTGCCAAAATAATGTATTTTTAATATAATTAATTATGAAAAGAATTGAGCAAAATTCCAATTTGGTTAAGAAATTGACCAAGGAAAATCTTAAGATTTCCTTTAAACTTTAATAACAAAATCACAAGATGAGACACCATTGTTTTTGTTCATGATTAGACTGATATACATGTATGATCAAAAGAAGCAGGGTATGATGTACAAAATAATACAAACATGTAATCACAAGTTGATTGCTTTATTTAGTGAAAATGTTTTTATAGTAATAATGCATTCAGGCACCAAAGACTTAATTTTCACAGTTTCAATGGAAAACATCTGAATTAATAATTTCAGTAAAATTTTGTCAAGGTAGATGGATTATTGCTATACCCATGATATACAAATAGATTGGTTTGGGTACATATTGATATCGGAGGGTTTAGCTCAGGACCCCCACAAAAGTTTATATACAATGAACAGGCCAGTAGTCAGCCCCCCCCCCAGCAAAATGGGTCTTCAAATGTATCCATGTGTAGTTAACACCAAATATCAAGAGTATGACTCACTAAAATTTAAAAAATACAAACAAGAGGACTATTTTGATATTGACTGTATATTATGTGTGAAACACATTATTCACAACAGATTTAATTACCATGTTCTTTCTTGGCAAATATTTTTTATAACAATGCTCAACACAACAATACCTACTACATATTGATATTCTCATGGGTTTAAGAAAATCAAAATGCTTGAACAGCCAATTAAAACGGTTGAACAGCTAATTAAAACGGTTGAACAGCTAATTAAAACGGTTGAACGGCTAATTAAAATGCTTGACCAGAAAAAGGGTTCATAGTCCTAGTTTCTGTTATATCTATTTTCATCTTGTGTTATACTATATATTTATTTTAATTATCTATTTCATGCAGAGGGGGGGGGGGAGTTAAAATTTAAAAAGTGTTTTCAGATTTTTGAGGGTTTATTTCTTTATTCAATTACTTCAATAAGTGCTGAGAAATCTCAAATAGCAAGTATATGAAACTGCAAATAATATTTTCAGAATATTTTATTTCATTTTTCTCCATAAGTCCATGGTTTTAATTTATTCACTAGGGCAGAGCATTTGTACTGAAGTGTTTTCAGTTTAAATGATATGTGTTGATGATTAAAAAATAAAAACCAAAAACAGGGCTTATTTTTCAAAACTCTAAACTTGGAAAAATCTGGAGGAAAATATGGGAGATTTTCTTTGGCAAATTATTTATCAAGTTCTGTGTATGGAATAATTTAAATTACATAGGATGCTTCCTTTATAGCAGACTCTAATCAAACTGATATAATAAGGTTTGTTTTGCCTTGCCGAATTATTTTTGTTTTGTTTATGGATTAATGGATTAATAAAGTTTCTTCAGACACATCCTTCAAAGCAGACTCTAATCAAACTAGATAGACTGGGTCTAACTGTAATCAGAGTTTTTTAAGTTATGCTTATCGACTTAATTATTTAAAACACATCCTGTAATGTCTGATTGCATTTTCTCTATCAAATCAAAAATATCAAATCAAAACAGATTATTTTCCCATTGAAGGATTTCTTCCTTCCAGACACATCTTCCTTCCTTTATAATTGCGATGATTGCAAGGTGAAGTGTAAAATCCAAGACTTGACCCAATCAACATTTTTTTCAAATGATTTTGCAATAACTTAAAAAGTAGTGAAGTGATTTTGTAAAAATGATAGTCATGACAGCGAGGGGGATTTGCTATGCCTAAGCATTGCTGTTATCTAGATAATATACATGTGAGTTAGACAATCACCATCCTTCAAAGTTAGATAAAAATTGGTTCAATATATTTTCATTCACAAGACAAGTTTACTTAACTATTTCAATACTTTAAATATCTTTTTGATCAAACCATTTAAATTCTGACAGTATGCATGAAATACACACATTTGAAATATTTTTTAAAGAGCAAGATAATTATTTTATGTTGTATTGAGATAAAATTGCCATAGTTTTAAAGGGTTGCATTCGATTGAAACGGTTGCAAGAAATGCAACCAAAATTGTCAAGCGTTTACAATGGTTACATATGATTGAAACATTTCAATGAGTTTACAACCAAAATTGTAATGGTTGCATCGTAACGGTTGGCATGGTTGCATAAATGATCGGATCAATGATTGTACAATGATTGTGCAACGGTTTAAATTCGGACTTTCAAGGTTGAATTTTTTATAAGGGCAGTAACTAAGTCAACATGAGGTGAGGTGGTTATTAAGATATCTCCGTTTTAAATAATTTTGTAAACGTTGTTCTCTTCGGGTGCCATTTTTTATAATTGAAAAACAAAATTGAACATTTTGCATTTATAAATTGATAAGTTTCTTGGAATACAACATAACTGTTAACGATTTAAGTCATTAATAATATTTCCTTCAGTGATCCCATGATAAATAGACATTAATGTTCAACCTTGTTTTCATGACTTTTAAACACGAGTCGACAATTATGTAGGAAAGTTCAATTCCAATATTTAGCCTTTTATCATGATAGATCGCCAAAATGTGCATGTATCTCTCAATGGGGCGATATGTTTATAATTTAGAGATGTAAGCTCAAACAAAAATTCAAACTACCCGCTATTATTTTGATTGCACAAGACGAAATTTCGTTTCGTTCTCGTAATCGTAAGAAAGATTATTCTGCATTTTCAGTCAAGCCCTACTTACCTTAATTTTAAAAATATTTAGATGAGAGCAATTTCTCCCAAAATGTGACATTGCTGTTGTATACGAAAAAGTGAAAAACCCTTGGAACAAGAAAGGTTTTCTTATTCAAAATACTTTCAAGCACTTTAGAGACAGAAATTAGAGCTTGGAATGCTTACTTAGCTTATAAGTAACAGAACGTTCTCGAAAGTTATTAAAATGGATCAAAAATCAAAACATCTCTTAATTTACAATTTCCAGGACTGGTGGTCGGAAAATGACTCCTATCTCGGTGAAGTGCATTCAGAACCAAATGAAAACATTTGTTTTTTTCTTCATCTGGCCACAATACATTTTCTCAGACTCTAATATGATACTTTCTTATCATTTTGCTACTTTCAGCGGATTTAAAATATAGATGAATGATTTAATGTCATTTTCACCAAAAGAGCTTCTTGTATATCTTAGAGATTGTCTTACCTGTGCTAAATCCTAAATGTGGCAGTAGTTTCTATTATTCCAGTATTTAGAAATTATTCTCTATATTTTGATTAGCCAAAGTGAAAGACAACTTCCAGTCATCCGTATTTATATTGCATATTTTGTATCTGACTTGGCGATAATTTTTTTAATTATGAAATAGATTAAGTTCATTAATAATCAAGATGAATGATGCCTTTTGTCGTATTGTTCTATATGTCATCACGTGCATCATACAGGGGATGTTCAATAAGTTTCATCGCAATAAAAATGTATAAATGATTAATGATAGGTTACTTCTGTGGGAGAATTACATGGTTTAATTCCATAATGGTTTCATTTTAAGCAATTTAATTGATTTTTTTGTGACTTTGTGATGTATGATTGTGACAATACATTTTGTTACTTACAGAAATCACTTCGCATGTTGATGTCAGTTAGTCTTCTATATTTTTTTCCAAATCATTTTCAGACTGATTTTGTAAATACAAACCGTTAGACCAGGGTCCCTCTTCTAGTTGTAAAGGGGATCGTCGACCTTGGGGAAGATGTTCCCCTTAGTAAATGGAAGTGGACCATGAAGTCTATCTGTGTCTGTTCTCTATATTCATGTTTTACCACTTGTTATCTATTTCTATGTAATAATCAATTATTATTATCTCCAAAAATGGAGGCGAAATAAATCTAATAATATAATAATAATAGATAGTGACAATTCTCAAGGATCATCATTGACATGTGTAATCATGATGAAACTGGACTAAAATTACAGCAAACAAAGAGATCACACAATTCCACACACTACAGTTTTCTAAAGCTCTTCAATTATTTTCATTCTTATCTTTACACAAAGACATTCATAATTCGAATATCAACGAGGTCATTAAGATTCTGTAGGAATACAAAAACGTATTATGTATGATGTATTTTTGCCCTTTCTTTGGTAATGATAGAAATACTTTTTATAAAAATGTTATAGAAAAATGTTATCCAGTACTATCATCAGATCTTTTATCAACCTTTGTGCAAACTAAAACATATTGGGCCTTAGGAGAGGACATTTTCACATTGGGGGACAAGAAGAAGCTTTTAGGTTCGATAAATGTGTAAAGGGTCTTTTAAAATGTGTATATAAACCCCAGACCCATTAACATGTTTTAGTAACTTATATATAATGCCTAACTGATACATGCTTTTAAATGTGTTGTCAAATGTCTGAAAGAGCTTTGTACACTGAATTTGTGTTCCGCTGTATTAAAAGCGTTTCAAATAAATAAACAAAAATAGATAAATAAAAATGTAAGCAGCGACCGTTAATGACGATCACTAACATGAATCTAGCGAGAGAATATTCTATACAACCAAAGCCAGAGAATACGGAATACTGCATTATGATAAAAAAAATAGTAGAAGATCAAAATATCCGTATTGATATTACTATTAATTAATATTATTAGAGAGATTATTTCAATAAATCAGTTCCATAGTAGTCGGTAAATAAGTCGGTAAATACCTCGTCGTCAGAATATTATTAAAACGCTTGTAACCGAACAATAGCTAACATTTTCGATGTACTTCAAAGAATTTGAATCAATAGAACAATGTTATTAATAAGTCGTGTCCGATTTAGAAAAAGAACGAACCACTTTTACCTTTCTTTAAACCCCAAAACGAAAACGTGAGCAATATTTTATTTCTACATTGTATTAACAATATCTGACAAAAGTACTTAACAAAAACAAATTAAGACACAATTATTAATGTATGAATATACTGAGTATTAGTTTATACCCAGTATAATTGTGTTCTGTTGCTTGTATAGATCTTTCCATGTGAATGGAAAGGATCCGTCACTATAAGTATATTAAAAGTGACCCCAGAGCATTCATAACCATTACGACATATAATATTGTATTTAATAAACAGTTAATCATTGCATAGTGTTCATGTACACTCTGAGTGTTATTGAGGTCATCGTGGCCTTGTAAAGGTCAAGTCAGTGCAAATCAAACATTCTTGTGTGCAAAATCATCATTTATAAAATCTAAAATGTGAAAATATGATAAAGAATGTTGTTAAAAACTATTTTGACCTTAACCTTTGAACTTTCGAAAGTAGGTCAAACTTTCAAATTTCACAATTTTTGTTTTTATTTCTTTCATTTAAGGTCCATTGTTTTAACATTAAAAGCATCCAATGAATATATGATTAGAGTGCATCCAAACCATAAGGCAGACATAAAGCTTAATATTGTTAGAATATTGAATGTGAATATATTCTTAAACTTCAGAAAATATTATCAAGAGAAAAACACACAGTTTTGGTAAAAAAATGGATCACTCTTGGATTGCCTGAAAACATGTTCTTGGGTTGATTTAATTTCAAAATAAGGCATCAGTGAGTAAAGACTATTACCTCCATTATTTCATAAGAATTTAACATATGATCGTACGTTGGATTTATACCTTATTTATAATGACACTTATAGTGACACATCCTTTAATTCTTATTCATAAAAATTGCTTGTACTATTTAGCGTCTAATTAATTTTACAAATACCTTCATAGTTCTTTGATAGAACTTTCTATACAACATACAATCCTGAAAGAAATTGTCGGAATGGTACAGATATTTTTAAATAATATGCAGTTGTAAACTAAGTTACTTTTATCAATTATGAACGTAACAAAAATGAAATTAGGTCATTGGGATTAAAACTAAGGTCATTTAGTGCATTTAAACGAATGCAAAGGGTATTCATCAATTGATATATCAAAACATCATTAAGGTAGGACACAAAGGGCAATATATCAGAAATACGAATCATAAATAATCCCTGAAACGTAATATGACATCTGAAAAAATGAATCCTAATAAAGGTGTACTAGTCAGCAAGTGATGAGATCACATCAGATGGAATATAGGGTACCGTAAACAGTAGCCTTAACCTGTGCTGTCAACCTACATGTAGATGGTAGGATACTAAAGGCAATATCTTGAAAATAACAAAACCTACGAGGCATTAAACTCAAATGTTAAAACTCTAGTTGTGACCTTCCAATATATGATATACAGGGTGGCCCGAATGTATGCCCACGCCCTAGACAAACATATACCAATGTCTCAATAGTATGTGTAATATGTCATTTTAAAGCTCATCCGATGTTACATTGATTTGCCAAGTATTATGGTACAACTCACAAATGGGAAAAATTTGAAGGCATTTCAAAATGAAGATAAAATAAGAACAATTTTGACCATCCAAATATATAGAATTTTAATTCTAGTTGTAAGCCCGTTGTTTCATTTGAACCATTTATTCAATCTTTACCGGGCTGATGTCTGCAACTGAAATCATAGACCGATCTGATTCTAATAAGCAATTTGTTTGTTCAATATTTACAACTCAAAGTTATTGACAGGGAAAGAATTAAAAGTAAAGTTTATTGGCTCGGCTCCATGCGAAGCTATCTAAACAACGGATGATGAATAACATGATTTAATTACAACCTCCCGAAGTATAAATCTTGTTTCATTATTGTCTAAAAACTAGCATGGCATATTTATATATTTAGATTCTATTTTGGTGTCACGTGTTAACTTCGATTTATTTCGTTTCGATAAGTTCTTATCTTTATTATTAATTTATACAAAAATATAACCAATATTGCTTATCATCAGATTTTATACTTATCAGCTGTTACACATTTACAGTAAACAACATTATTTTACAATAATTATAAAATATAGCGATAACAATATAGCAATGGAAACAACAACTAGAAGAAAGAGGATGCCCCGTGATAAACACATTTCTACGTTTTTTTACATTTATTCTTTTATTATTCTATTCTGAGATTTTGAGGACTTCCTTTGTATATAACGTGCACTAGCATCAATTCTGAAATTGAAAACACCATGCCAAAATATTCAATATCAATGGAAGGGTTACTTATTTCAGTCTGAAACACGCTGTTCTAAACAGAAATGCTTGTGTGTATTTTTCTATCGATATTGCCTCTCATGGCATATTTATTCCATACTTTAATGCATGTTGGTTGGATATTATCGCATTTTTGTTCAATAGTCTATTTACAGTAATATGATTCTTGTCCTTAAATTCCGATTTATTTTCTACCCACACCTTTCACTTTGAAACAGTTTTCATTATTAGCCTAATCGTTAATCAATTAAAGGCAATATTTATCCCTCCAAACTGGAAATACGGACAGAACTATTTTGGAAGTATAGAACAATGAAACAAATTAATGTTTTTCAAACTAAAACTGATTATTTCCACCTTGCTGGGTCAGTTCTAGGGGTTTTACTGCTAGTTTAGAAGGCATTCATTTTACTATATCGACCTGACCAATATGTGACGTCATAGTGGCGACCCTGTCGAGAATGCAATTCTCGACCGGCAATTTTCCCCGGGAAATTAAATATCGTTCAGTGCGTAAGATTTTCTTGCTGTTTCAGTCCTGGTCATTAACGGTGTTAATAATACTAATAATACGTCGGCCCTCGGTCCAATATTTCACTATATTGCCCTTCGAAATGACGTTATTGTACTATTGACATCGCCTGATAGCAGGCACAAACCTTATATAAAGGTCTCACTGCATAGCTCTGATACTGAATGTTTTCGGATTTTTTTCAATTCTCACAAAATGTTTTTTAAGGTTAATATTTATTTCATATGAAACACATTTTACAAGTTAAGAACAAGTAGTACATATAATATTACAAACAATGTGAATGAAACCCGAGCCTAGGTCAACAGACATTTTTGGCTTGGTATACAGCAAACATAAAAGCATATAAGTTAAATGTTAAAAAAGTGATAAATCTCTTTTATATTATTTTGTATAACTCGTTACTGACACCTTTATGCTACTTTGTAGAAATCTTTAATGAAATTGAGGAATCAATTACTGAGAAAACACTTGTCAAAAAGCGATTCACTTTTTCTGGGACACCCGATATACAGGGTGGGCCAACAAACGTCCACATTTTTTATTTCGACATAACTTTTTCGACGCATGAATGGATTTCAATAAAATTTGGACATGACATGCAGAATGAAAATTCAAATTAAAGAGGCTTTAACACGTAGTTCAATGGGGGGGGGGCTAAGGTTGCCAAACTTATGGAGGGGAGTGTAGGACACCAGAAATGAAATCACCTGAAATCGTTTATAAAGCTACTAAATATTTAAATATGAAAATTCAATAAAATCATTCTAATATGATACAAAGTATTATCGCTCGCCAGTAAATTTTCTTCAAACATTCAAAATGGCTGACATGACTCATGATCAGCCAACGGGTCCAAAACCTAATCAGATGTAGAAATGTAATGAGTTGAACAAGAATTAAAGTTTTAGAACTAATTAATAACTGTGAGGCTCTTTCCCTTAAAGTTGGCCGACAGGAAGTAGGTATTGAGTTGAAATTTTGTCATCCACATCTGTATGCACTCATGGGTTATCCCTGGCCCTGAAAATTTGAATATGATATCTATCGGTTTTTGGGAAAACTGCCTCTGCGTCCGGACAGACGTGCCTAGGCCGACAATATGACCCCACACTATGTGCTAGGGTCATAAAAACGATGATTTAGGAAAATCTGCCTAACTGTGAAAGCTATTGAGATCTTATTTGTGGCAAAAAAGATCAGTATAGGCCGATGGTGCTTGGTTGAGCCCACACATTAAAGAACCTGTTTCTGCATTGTCCTTTAAAGAGACCCAGATTAATAGTAAATATAAATTAAAAGCCAATAAGAGAACAATATTTTTCATCCAGACTTTCGCCTACCAATTCCGTTTTTCTTGATGTTGCACCAGTCTAATCTTCCTTATCAATAGCAATACACTCCCAAATGCTTTGATTTCTATCGGAATATAAATTACATTTAGTGTACTGTACATATAATACATAACATGTTTCTCTGGCTAAATGTTTAAAATGCCAACCTAGAAATGTATTTGAGGCATGAGTATAATCATTGTAAAATTGTCACCCTGAACTTCATCCTGAAATCTGTAATTTTTCAAATATACCCACAGTGTCTTTTTGCCTTCATAATTTTAAAATCCCTGGGGATTTACTAATTCCACTTTCGGAACATTTGTAAAATTGATTTCTGCATATCTTGCAAAAATGGTCCACCCTGTATATGGAGTACGTTGTATGGTCTTTTATAGAGGAATTCGGTTTTATTTTTTCTTATTTTTTATTCAAGGCTTTCAACATGGTTAATATCATCGAAATCACGTTGACAGGTTTAGGGTATTGATAGTCAGGAACAATTTCTTGTCACATCTTGAAAAAGTGCTGCTTTGTATAAGTTTTTACTTCTTTTTTTATCCATTTCATGGTAAAGTAATAACAAAATAGAATATGCTGTTATAAATTGGAAACTGTAATTTATTGTGATCGACTATGTACAAATAAGGGTTGCATTGTCCTAGCCATGAGAAAGTCCATGTCCTAACCGCTCACATGTCTTCGCATGATGTTCTGAGTATAGGATTCATAACTGTATGGAGGTCATCGTAAGTTTCAAGATCGTAACGATATTGCGATCCCGGTGATGGTATATCTGCAAATTCGTTTTTCTTTAATTCTATCAGGTCGGCTAATTCGTCCTTTGACAGCTGTTTACCGTTCTCCCCGGTTCTAGTTTCTTCTTTTCTGTTTGGAAGTGACATTAATGCGACAACTGGTGGACTAACGCCTTCTTGGTAACTCGACTTTGCTTTTAATAACTTAGCTTCCTTAATGGTTTCAGGTGACTTCGTATGTGGGTGAGAAACTCCATCAGTCAAAACGAGTACGAAAGCCTGGAATTGAGCATAATAGAATGAGGTTTTGGTTTGGTTGTGTTCCTTGCAGAAAAATTTAATTATTTTTGATAAAAATTTGTTCCTCGTATGGCATGTGTTTCAAGTATGCATTTGGATGTTAATTCAGAAGGAATCTATACAAATTCTGAAAATAATACTTTTTGATTTGAGACAAATGTGCTTTTTGTGGGTAATAACATGTTTGTCAAATTGATCTAGTGACATCGAGCAATGTTTTATCAGTTAAAGGGCCTAATAAGATAGTGCTGAGAGTAAATTTTCGAAAGGCTTGCCACAATTCTGCAATATATTCGGTTTCATCATTCCAAGTCATTTCTTCTCTCTAAGAAGTGCAACGTTAAGTTTTTTTTGGCAAAAACAGAGTTCTGATAGATTTTAGGTATTGTAAGGAAAATATTGGCTTGCTTTTGAAAATACTGCCTCCAATATGTTACAAGTTATATTTCTCTTAATCATTGAGGTAGATTTCTAAATAATCTGACTCCTTGCCTTTTTGCCCCTCCTCCGTCCATTTTCAGTCGTTAAAAATTCTCGGGCCTGTTTCAAGGCAAGCCATGTAGCTGTCCCCTTTGTCGGCTTCATGTTCATTTTCTTTACGGCGTTTATAATCTTAAATTAAATTGCAAAATGTGGTGGCTAAAAGCTGAATCAATTTTTTAGTATGGTTCACATGATGGTGTTGTATTTGGTTATGAACTCAATTGTCTATGCAAAGTAGGGTCAAGAGAATGCCACTATTTTTCCTAAGGTTCCAATACACCATTGGAAAGGTAAGAATGTCAGCTTTAAGAATCTGGCCTAATTTGGAATATTTGCTATTTATACTGTATTCTGGTATGAGGATGAAATAGAGTTACTTAGCTTCACATACTTACCGATGTTCCACTATTGTACGAATCAAATTTAAGCATAGGGTGCACCTCAGCTCCATACGTTGCCCCTGCAACCAATGTGAATGCATCTCCGAGCCTTAGGTTTTTCAGCATATCTATCACAAATGATCTCACTTTCACTTTGTCTATCCATTCAATTGACGCTGACATGTCGATTATTAGAACGAGATCTATCCCACAAACTTGAGTGTTCCTGTCACCTAAAATGAACATACAATGTACAAAACCGGATGAATATTTTTAATTAATGTTTTCCCTCGAGACATTTCATCTTTTTGATCATGTCCTTACCTAAACCCTTTTCCTCTAACGTTTTCCTGCATTCTGATGCAATGCGGGAACAAGGATACGTATTGGAAGTGTCCGCAATTTTAAAACTGTTGGTCACACCCTTTCCATCTTCACAACGGGCCAATTCATAGATTGTATCTTTGCACACTAAATATTTGCAGGATGCATTTGCGTATCTGTATTTGGAACTGTCAGTTGCCTTGCACTCTGGAGAAAACAAGCAAATCTTGTAGTTTCATTTGAAAAACAAAACAGGTAGGTTTAATTTTATTTCGTAGTCTGTGAAAACTTTGTGCAGTTTCTTGTATACGCCATCAATCTAGTTTTCCTAAGATGTAGGAAGAAATATTTTGTTACTGAAAATAATTTAAATATTTCGCATTATTGAAAAAGCGTTTTCGTTGTCAATTTAGCTATTGAATGTTTGCTCGATGTACATAGCCTAAAAACGTTCACAGACGACCAAACAAAACTACATCTACCTGTTTTTGAATAAAATGATGGTTGCCCCTGTATCTCATTATTTGTTTATTTATTAGAACCTGGCGCAAATTCGCAACGAGTATTCTAAACTACCAGTGTATACTGCAAAGTCTTTTTTCTACTCACCAATACCAAGGTCTCTTATATCTGATTGTGGTGCACCCCTTGATTTTTTTGCATTTGCCGCTGGTCCACCACGCTGCTTGACTAAAACCAGAATACTCATAAACATGACTTTGTGCGCAAGCCCAGTGTCATATCAATATGACAAAGAAATAAACGACGATAAATTTACTAAATAATACAAGAGTTGTAATTGAAAAAATAATTGAGGCATTTGGATAACGTCGTTCTGCAGGGACCATGGAAGTTACTGCAACATATTTCAGACAGTCATTTGTTTGATTGTGGCTATTTCCTTAGGATTTTAACAGGTGCATATGTTAGGCCAATGCACTATCTCTTGGAAAAGTACTCATAGAGAACATTTCAGAAAAAACAACTCAACTCAACCCCAAGTCAACTCAACACAAGTCATGTCAACCCTTAGTCAACTCAATCCTTAGTCTTCTCAACCCCAAGCTTTAAGTCAACTCAACTCTTAGTCAACCCCATATGTCAGTCAAATGAATCGTATAAATAATAGTTTTTTCTCATTTAAATACGAGTAGTTTACTTTTTCTTTGGTAGCTCCCACCTGATGATATAAATGACATTTGGACCTCATCTATTTAAAAAAGGAATTAATAATGTGCTGTTTTGAAAAGACTTATAATGATTTTTTTGATCTGAAAAAATGTATGTTACATAATAATATTTTTTCTTTCTTTTTTTTTACATAATAATAATGGGATATTATATTTGCACATATTGGAAAAATAATATTTTTAAAAATTCGTCTGTTAAGAACTTAAGGACCTGTTACGCAGAAGGCGAATATTCTAACTGGTTATTCCAGTTTAGCTTTACCATATTTTTATTCAGGACGATACTTACAAAAGGATTTTATGCCTGCATTTATTCCCAGGGCACAACATAGCACTATGAATGCGCATACGTAAGTCCTCATGTCTAAAGAAAAAGTACAAATAGAAATAAGATTACAAAAGAGAAAAGTTTATTTCAACGTGCGGATTTCAAAAATGGGTAACATCTCCCATTGACTTAATGATCCTATTCCAATTTATCCACAAGGGGAACAGATATAACTTGTCACGGTGAAATGCCTGTTATCAATGTCCTATCATCAAAATTTCGAGCAACTAGAGCTATCGAAATAAAGAAATTGTGTGAATGTGACCCATATACAGCACCTATACAACCAGATAAGTAATACAAGAATATACTTCACATCTTAAACAAGCCGGCCAATGAGATTTTATCTGCCCATGCTTAAAAATTGATTTCGTTCCATAAGTATATTAATTCCGAAAGGACTATGTGGGGTATGGAAAGTGATTTTAGACGGTCACATCTTTCACCATGAGTACTTTCCGGCCATGAATACAATGTTTTTTTAAAAACCGTATGTTTAGTTTCAAGTGAAGTTCCCATGATAGTAAAATATCAATTCACCTCTCTGCAAAATATGGATTAGGACCCCACCGCCTTGACACTTTTTAAAAAATGTTACGCTTATTTTCTAAAAAGCATCATCTTACAAGTGTCCAGAATCCGTACTTCCTTGTTACCCCGGCCGGTAAAAAGAAAAGAGGTATTCTGGATTTTGAAGCCCTGCGTACTGAGGATGTCTAAAAAGGGGATCTTGTTTTTCTCAATTTTAACATATCAAACGTTTCTTCTACACTTTATTAACAATTCCTGAAAAGAGGAAGGTGATATCTTTAAAACTAGACTTTCAAACCATTCTACTTTTGAAGAAGTTTTAGACCCCTTGTGAATAATCTTTTCATGCAATAAAAATCAGAAAAAAGATCCTCTTTTGAGTAAATACATGTAGGTTCAACATTTTGGAAAAGGGTGTTGACATGGGGTCCATATTCATAATTTTTCGAATTGTTTGATTGATATTTTAATCATCATGGGTACTTCACTTGAAAGAAAACATTTTCAAAAAAATAGAAACCATTGTATTTATGCCCAAAAAGTACCCATGGTGAAGGATATGACTGTCTAAAATCACTTGCCATACCTCACATGGACCTTTGACAAAACACTAGTCTCGGTTTGGAGAACGAAGTTCAGCATCAGTCAACTGCACGTACCGACTGCTTTGGACAATTTTGATATTTTTACAAATTGTAGATTTAAATGTCGTTTGAATATCCATAGTTTAATTTGGGTGTTATTTCTATATTTTTTATTAAAAATATAAGCGCAGTACACTGATGAAACTTTGAAATCTAAATTGTTCATTTTTAAAAAAAAGAGTAGTTCGACACTTAAACATGTTTGTTCAAAGGCTCTTTCAACTTGTACTAGAATAACTTTTAATAACGTTTTAAACCATCGAATTCACAAAATTGATGCCTTGGTTATGAAATGATCAATTAGCCAATTTTGTAACGAGTGAACCTCAGTAAGCAGTCCAGATCGTGATGAGAGTTGACACTTTCATCTTTCAAAGGGTATATTCCAACCTTAGGACAGATTACGTTACTTCATTTATTTTCCATTAAGGAACAGACGCTTCCTGATGCTCTCGTCTGTTCAGCTGGACACAAATAGATAGGAAGCATGATATCAAAGCGGATGTGTTCATGAATGACTCAATTATTATATCATTTATAAGATGTCTTTGTTCATCTTATCTAATATCAAGGCTTCTTACCTGTTGTTTTTGATATCACCTATTTCTATTATTCCAGTAACTAAAAGTGAAAGAGCTCCGCATGTCTTAGGTATTTATATGACATCTCTCCATCTCGCCTTCTCATTATTTCTTAATTGTGAAATAAATATGAAGCCCATAAACAACTATTCTAATATCTGCAGATGCATGTTCAATAATCGAATATTTGCCATTGGCCTTTTATCTTCTTGTAATGCATCAACCAAACTAATGTTCAATAAGTTTGGACATGATGAATTATATATTAGATAAATAGATTTGTAATGTGGTTTAAATGATTTATCCCATACTTACGAATGAACTTGATACCTCTCTTGGGCAATGTTTTCTGCGTTTCACTCGAAAAAGATACTCCTAGAGCACAACCTTGGCACAACTATAGTTCTCAACCACAGTTCATTCTGGTAATTCATTCTGGTAGAAAGTATATTTTTTGTATTTCTTTCGAAAGGTTTAATGTGCTAAAAGATACATGTAATTGCATTAGGGTGTTTCATTTTTCAAGAATGTTCTCAGATCACAATGGCCCTTTATGGTGCTGGTAGTTCACTGATTTTTTTCAACATAATCGGAATACGTAAAAACTGGTACGTCGGTCATTCTTTCCGTCCCATTGAATTACATTGTGGGCGACGCCCACTTTTCAACGGAAAACATTATTTCGCACGTTTTTGCTTAGCATTTGCCGGGAATGGTTTTAAACCAATTTTCCTGTTATAAGCATTTGAATATAAACCAAACCACTCTCATTGATGTAAAATAGACTGTTCTAGAATTTTTATCGCCGAAATATTGTTATAAAATCACAAAGAGTGAAATATTTTTTATTGTATTGGACAGATAATATTTTCTTTTACTGGACATGTTTTAATTTGCATAACTATTAGATACATAAGGATGATATGAAATTTGAACCACTAAAACAGATGTAGTTTAAGTTAAAGGGAACTTTTACTATACCCGCGATGCTATCTGACCCGAACGAGCCACCTGGTGATGAAGCTGGTAACTTCCTACTCGCATCTGAGCTATTGAAATATTTCATGTAGAAACCTGAGATTTTATAAATGAAATGGGATATGATTTTCAAAATTAGGATTTTTAAATATCACATGCAAGTCAATCGAGCATTTCT
The DNA here is from genome assembly GCA_903813345.2 of Owenia fusiformis. Lineage (NCBI taxonomy): Eukaryota > Metazoa > Annelida > Polychaeta > Sabellida > Oweniidae > Owenia > Owenia fusiformis. The sequence continues at coordinate 54,233,295 of CAIIXF020000001.1, forward strand.
TGATTGATTTATCAATTAGAGAATGACGAAGACAAAAATGCAAGGTATACTCTATTCCAATTCTGACAAATCAGAGTAAAAATCATTTTTCTAATAAATCTATCTTGTGATAACAGGAGCAGTTTTAATTTACTTGAATGATCCATCTCAAAAGAGCAAATAAAAAGGAATGCCGAACGTCATGATAAACTACTTCTTGCAATGATTAACAACAAATTAATGATTGAAATATATTTATGTTATTACAAATACCAAGGAAACAATGTCTATAGGTCATGAATCATCGTAGCCTATATAGAGTTTGAGGTTCAATATTCTAAAACAACGTAGTGTACTTTCCCCTCGTTCCTCGTTCTCAGCTTCAATTTGCACTATTTAACGTACATGTACAGTATGTATATATATATATATACTAATGTGTTTATCTTAACAATGGGTAAAAAGTATAATCTAACCTTCAGAAAAGACGTTGATATTTTTTTACCAAGGAAAGGTGTTTTTCATCTCTGGACACAAAAAAGTCTTCAAAACAAAATCCCAAGGTGTTTCTGCAGGAAAAATGCAACATGATTCTGAAAAACATGTTGAATCTTTGGTGAAAAAATCATGCCCAAATAAAACTCTAAGATAATTTGCTATAATGTATCTGGTCCTTTCAATTTAAACCTTCAAAGTGGTCTTATATTTTTCATTGACCCTTCTAGTCACAACAAACCAGTTTCCTTCTTGATTGGACGTACATGTACCTGGAACTGTTTAATTCATGGACATACAAAATCAATTGTTTTTAACTCAAAAGTTGATGCGGTTTCCACATCCAATGATAGTGCTATAGAAAATGTTGGGCAGTACAAATACCTTGGATGTGTATTCAGTAAAAAGAAGAATTTCGACCAGCATGTATTTTACTTAAACGAGCATGCAAGAAGATTTGTTTAAAGTTAAACAGCAATAAAAATTTAATGATATTCCAGTTAATGTTGCATCGCACCTTTTCGACTACTTAGTTGAACCTATTTTAACTAATATGCTTCAGAGGTGTGGATCAATGAAAAACATTTGAAGACAATAGAGACAATGCACCTATGTTTTGTAAATGTCTGTTGGGTGTTTCAAAAATCAACTGCAACATCAGCAATTTATGGAGAATTTGGACGCTCCCCGTTAAAAATACGTCTTGAAATCAAATTAATAAAATATTGGCTCCGTTTACTTACATTTATACATTTACATTTATTTATTGTTCCATTCAAATCATTTGACGCAGAGCGTATATTGTGTGTTTTAAAAAAGGTCTAAGGTCATGTAAAAGTAAGATAATTAATTGGTGGAGTATTGGAACATAACAAGTAACTAATAACTAATAATTTGAAATGATGTATTTTTGAGAGCTGCCTTAAATGAACACTTTCCTTAATTTCATTTGGTAATTTGTTATAGTATGATGGACGTGTAGCATCTCATTGCGAGCATCTTCAGTTTTAGAAGAATCCAACAATCCATGTGAAACCGAATCCGGAGCTAACATGCCACTGTGCTCGCATACTATAGGTTTTCATCATTACTCAACGGAAGTGTTAACAGTTTTGAGGCTACGGCACCCGGTGGCAAACTTTAGCAGACCAGGGATGACCTTTAAGTGTTTCAAAAGTGGACACGGTTCTATTCAGTCGACTAAAACTAACATCATTGGCAGTTCTGTCTTGCCATTCGGAGTTTTGTACAGCATTTATTGCACGTTTTACGATGTTTTTCCAAATTCTTAGTGGGGGAAAATGCCCACTAACTAAGTATTCGCGTTATGAATCTGGGCTGTATTTATTCAATATTCTGTGAATATCAAGAATAAACCCCTTCTTCGTTGATGTTGTAATTAGAATTGTGTTTTACAAAAACTTTATGTATTTGTATTCAGTAGTTTAGTCTTAGGTCAATTTTGTATATTGTAGTTTTTATTTTTTTAGTGACTAATATGTCATTGTAATATGACATCAGAGATTCAATAAAAGATACTAGATATAGTATCACGTGTTCTGGTGATAGGAAGGAACTCCCAAAACGTCGAGCCTGCTAAAAATTAATGTTGACCATAGTGCTTTTATTAGATATAGACCGTGTGACAATGTACTTAAGACGAGATGGAATGACTAAGAACTGATACTTTTCATGGGGGTAACCATGAGGGAGGGAGGGGGTGCGATGGGTGCATCCCACAAAAAGGAAAACCGGCGCGGCTTTGTTTATTTTGTCAAAAAAATTAACAAGTTATACTTTGAAATTCTTAGAATGCACTATATATAACGATGTAATTTTTCCAGGGGTGAACCACCATACCCTATTTTGGGGGATCGCTTTGCTCGCAACGATTTAAACCCAAAATATCGCGCATCCCTTGACAATTGCTGGCTAATAGCTACCGCCCCTGTTTTTATCCTACCGGTGAAGAGTTATATAGAGCACGTATTGGCAACGAGGTTAAATTTGACTACGATAAAAATTCACCTTGAATCTGACATTTTAAACCAAATATAAATGTACACGTTTTTTCAAATTTATAGCTCGCATATTATCGCAATTCTGTATTACACCCAACGACGACCTGGTAACTCATACTGATAGTCAGATATAGAATTATAGATTAATGAAAAATTATAATTGAAAGTGATAAATCATGACGTTTCAATCAAACGCTCGTCTTCGGTTGATATAAAGGGGAACTCAGAAGAATATTGTCTACCACTGGATACACAGACCAATCTGACTCTAATGAACAAATTGATTTGTCCAATATTATTTATACAGCAAAATCCCTACCATGACATGGCTTCTTCCTGAAAATTCGTAAGAAATGTGTTTATTAAGTTTTTAAGTCTGTTGTGTTGGATTCACTTTTTCTGATCGATTCCTTTCTTCATTTATTCCTATATTTCTTCCTATTATTTATGCACAACAATATGACCAGTCCTGCTATCAATCAGCGCCGTGATTCCGGATGTTTAGTTTCCAGTGAACGTGAATTTATAATTGAATTAACGTTATTGTCTCATAGTCGTTCTGATCAATCACACCTTTCTGTTTTTCAAATAGAAAGGAACTATAGAAGAAGCCTTGATTTCTCAAAATGTCTCATAAGCGAGTGGTTCTCTATTTGCAGTAATCAACTATTGGGTAATTGCTGTCAAAAATCCTACTGGCCATTTTGTTTCATCACTGCATTAAATTTTGAATTTTCTAAACTATAATCTTAAACTTCAGAGATACAAAATAATTTATTAATTTTGTGTCCCCTTCAGTATCACTCGCCATAGTTTGTAAAATGTATTTTTGTATTTTCGTCAATACCAGTGACAATGGTTTTACAATGTAATGATCATTGGAGTCCTATATGATTATCAAAAACAAAACGTTTTATGTATCTAGGTTGTTTTGATGGTAAGCAAGAAGTCTGCGAGATTCTTCAAGAAAAGGCACATGAATTGAAGTCGCAGTAACCATTAATCTTGAAAAGCTTGTGGAAATCTTTGATAATCATACTGTCTCTTTAAAAAGTTTTTCATTTTTTTCCTATTACTTATTGAATGAACTGTAATCTGTATTTTTGTCAATAATAAGTTTATTTACAAGTATTTACATATAATAGAATAAATTGAACTGAGCGATCGACCAGATACATATAAATTGCTTGATTTAGTGCCATAAAAATCTCGTAGTATTAAAAAGTTATGAGATAAGATCAATTAACGTACAAAAGACTCATTGACGTCTTATCTTCATTCCATCTTGTTTATTCATTTTCTGTAAATACAACATTATCGTCAGAGAGTAATAATTTGTCCATCGCTTTTAAAGGAATGTTTCAAGACATTTCTATACGATACAATAGTAAACATTACAATTATAACTAGATTATCAACCACCCTTGACAATCGATGACCTCCTAGAATACTTGTGTTAATCTGTGTCTCATTTAGTTCTCAACTAGGATTTAAAGTAGCATGATAGCGAAATTTCATTTCATTTTCTCACGTTAAAAATATTTTTTGTGTGTTCTTGACACCATTCCCTACCAAAGTAAAAATCTATTTGTAGTGTACCATCAAAAACACAATATGAAACATGTGTTATTGTAATACAAGAATGTTTAATATCTGTAATTCAATCTGAGACTGGCATAAAATATAGACATATTGTAATTCCTGGGTGGATCCATTTGGATATAACTAAGTATGAACACGTCTCACAATGAAAGGATTGACTATATATGTTCTGTTGCAGATATTCATAAAATATTTGTAGAATTATGAAAATTGATATTCATATGCGCATTAATGTGTCCTTGTTTGTTATTGGCTCTCGTTTACCGGCGTACACACTACAAATATCGTTAAAGCAAAGTATTCATTCGTATTTATACTATGAGTTAAAAATGAATAAATAAATTGACTATACAACGTGTATGCATCTATTTCTATATATATCTGTAAACATGTGACAAAAATGTAGCTGTTCTTGACTTAAATATATATTTTAAAAAAATAGTTGAATTTGAAAAATAAAGAATGAATTGAAAAAAGTAACATCAGAATTATGGATCTTTGGAACCACTACAAGACAGTGTAATGCTCGTATACATTTATCGTAATAGTGAGAGATAACTATAAACATGACAATGATTGCTTTATTTTCAGAATCAAAGTCTCCAAATTAAAGGCAGGCCATGCTCATCGATGGAATAGAGGAATTCCACGATATACAATGCTTGGTCATTCTCGATCTAAAATACGTAATATGGCAAGGTAAAGTAGGTGTTCGCAGGTGTCAAAAACGAAATTTGCAGAATAAACGACTTTGGTCAGCTTTTTGTGTAAAACGGTCAAATTGTAGCCTTATTAACAAATATATACAGACTGTTAAATATTTTATTTCAATGAGATTTTGAGCTTTTGAATTTAATGTTATCTTTACTTTTCAGGTGGAAGCTTTTAAAAAATTCAAAAGTTCGGCACCATTGTGATGGTCTCAACTCACTCACGTACAGATTAAACAAAGTTGAATTAAAGCCACTCTATACAAGCGTTTCTATCAGTATGGATCTAGATTTCCTGAACTCGACATTGTTTACGAAATGTAACATGACAACTTTCTACGAGGAAATCAAATTTGTCGAGGAAATAAAAAGACTACAACGATTAGGAAACCCCTCTGGGAATGACACACTAGACAAAAATATATAAAAACATCTGGAAAAATATATATTGCTGAAAGTGAAAAATGTTCAATATATCAACTAAAATCTTGTATTAGTATCATCACTAAAATGTATGCAACACTGGTAGGATAGTTAATTAATAAATAACTGTTCGCATGGATAGTTGTAAAACATACGGGATTCACTGTATTGCAGGTAATCCAATAAGACACTTTTCTTAAACAATTCACGCGTTCCTGCCATCTATACGAGAACGAGTCATCCATCCACTACCACTTCTAAAATATCACATGATTTTATAATGTGTAACAATGTCATATTTTATTTTTGAACACAATTAGTTTGAGAAATCGTGGTATTTACTTTGCAGAGACCACTGTTGCATTTAAATGATTTTATTTTCATGACATTAACTAGAACCATTATCTGCTGTAAATGGTCTTAATGGCTTACTAAATCGCCCCAAAGCTAGAAAGGACGAATGAGGAAAATGGACCTTGTTATGCAAGTTGAGCGTTGGTGGATTAAAAGTAGGATCAGAATGAGACTGTCCTTGAACAATCATGCTAAACCCTATGTTATTGTAATCTGATACAATGCTGTTTTTATTTTCAGATTTTTCAGACTTGCATGAAACATAAAACAACTTTAGTATATAATATGTAGTGATGTTTATTACATACAGGAATAATAACACACAGCTAAATTTTTGAGAAAATCACTTCATAAATATGATGATACTGCACATTTACTTGAATATGTATTCTGTATTATTCTTATCTACTGTATAACATGTACATGTATAATGAACTAATAAAAGCTATAAGCACATAAATTATAGTATCACACAAAAAGCAATCAAAGAATCTATTGCAGTATTTGATAAATTGTTAAGACTGATTTCACTGCACCAATCAAACCCGTTTTTCCAAAGAAAAAATATATACTTATACAAAATATGTCCAGGTATCAGCCGAATAGTACAGTTAGTTTGACGGAGGCAAAATATTGAATCAACTGTTTTTAAACAAATGTCTGTGTTTAAAATGAAAAAAAACTTGGACTGAATTTACAAAGTATATTGCTAGCTTCAATGATAGTTTGTAATTATTTGCCTGAAGACATGAAGACCATTCACAGTTTTACACTCTCAAAAGATATGATGCAAACTGAATAAATCTTCACTTCAAACAGATCAACTGTAAAACGTGAAGAATTCAATTCATTTTAAATCCAAACATAAGTGATTCAAGTCGTTTCTAAACAAGAGATGCCCTTATGTTGTTATTATTTCTTCAATCCTTAACAACATAACCGTTTTATTACAGCCTAAAGATATATTATTTATATTGTCCATGCACAAATACATGTCCATATTAGAACCTGGTAAAAATTATATACAAAATCCAATGGAAATAAGGTATCCATATTCTTATCATACATGTTTTAGCCCCAAATATAATACATAATAACTATATGCAACTAGAAAACTGTATGCTACTCCACAGAGTAGCAATTACCACCAAATAAAACACGTTTTCTCAAATCATTTTTCATCTCATGCTTTTTGGTTTATTTTACCAAAAATGAAACCTTTGACATATAACTATTTCAAATATGCATGAGCAAAATATGTCAATCAGTATTTAAGTTATTGGCAAAAATGTCAAATTGAACAGGCTTTCATTTAGAACTAAGACATCATTTTGGCAGAGTCACCATTTGGAGCATGGCGCCTTGATCAGAGGCTCCATGCCCATAACTTAGACAACCAATAAAAATTCTAACCAAATCTGAAAACCGATGTTTGTGTTATTGCCCAGTCAGACAAAAAGCTTCTCCATATCCTTACATAAACTTAATCCAATGGGATAATTATAAGTATTATTACAATACTAAATTTGCATGCATATGGATATGATGAAATTATGTGGTACTGTCTTATTAGACTACCCTCTATACTCTCTATCACAAAACACATTGTGAATGGTCGTACCAAATGCTCAAAGATCAAAGATCAGATTACTATTATACATAATGCAATGTTATCATTAACATTAGATACATTAATTTAACTTTGGTACCAGGCCAACTAGAGGTATAGCCAATGGACAATGAAATATTGGTAGTCTTTACAGAATATAGCAATACATCATCAACTATAACTCCCTCCTTATTCAGCTTTCAGGTTGCAAAATTGAATACCTAATGCATTGGTAAAATCTCGTAAAATGACACCATATACTTGTACAATATGAGCCACATTTCTATTATGCATTAAAAGTACAAACTGATTACAGTATGAAAAGTAAGTAGAATTATCAAATCAGTTTATAATTTTGACTCTTGGCTGCTTTATTGCATGAATAGTTTCTGTTTATACAGAATTCAAATGATGCAAAAAACTATAAGTACAGGGTGTCAAATAAGTCCCTTCCCCCTGCTACAGCTAAAACCTTAATAGATGGTACCTAGTGTGATATACCATTGAGAAGATCATCCAAAGTTATGTTAACTCACCAACTCTCAAATATTTTGGATGAAATTTACCTATATTTTTATGATGTCCTTTACGGCTAACGTATAGTCCTTTAAGCAGCTTTTTTGCGTCAAAATGACAAGGATATGACCTCAGAAATATGTCAAAAAGTTAATCTTTTTCGCATTCCACTTGTTAAAAAAAGGTTTTCAGCATTTTCCTTGCACCTCTATTTTCTACACATCTAACCCTATCCAGAAATTGGTTAAAGTCATTGCCATATACATGTACATGTTTAATCAAGTTTCGGTCCTTTGACCTTTCTTATATCTGATTCTTAAAATCCTCCCAAATGCGCCAAATTGCCATGTTTCTAGGCCTATGATCTCCTCAATTGATACAATGTAAAAATTTGTGAGATTGATTGACCTTTCCAATGATATATCACACTTGGTACCAAATATCTTGGTTTTGGCAGTAGAAGGGGGGGGGGGGCGGGACTTATTTGACACCCTGTATTATCATTAATATAATATACTTAGAACTAAATGAAAGAATATAATGTTCATACAATATCAGTCATCATAAAATATTCAACACAGCCCTCTGAATAAAATATCTCAATGCAGGGCATTCAAAACCCATTACTGGTTAAATTTTCACATAATGTACTCCCAAGTACTGCGATTATAGTACTGCATTTTCCTGCATTTTTCTCATACAGACTATACACAAGAAAGTGACATACATGATAAAACAGATATTAGAGATGACACGGAACAACAAAAAAATCAGTATGGTTCAGAACAGAGTGACTTTGTGTATTTGTGTTTTGGTTCTGGAACGAAACCGAAATTCTTAATTTTTGTTTTATGTTCCATTCAGAGAGCGTAATTCCGCGGGTCGGAACACAATAGGGTATCCGTGACACCTCTAACAGATATGCTAAGATAGTAGATCATTCAAAATTCATTATCTATGACATAATCTAGTTTTCATGATCTATTTTTACAAAGGGCTACAGTTATCTATAATGGCGTGCACGTATCCTTTCATTCATAAATATGTTAGTTACCTCTTATTTATACATTCATCGAATAGTCATCAATCTTATGCATTTCTTTCTTAACTGTTGGCAATTATTTTCATCAAAATCTGTGGTGTTTAAATTCTTTGGCAATCAAATTGTTGTCTGTTAAAATTGGATGTGACATTTGCATGTAGAAACATGAATGTTCTGAACTATTTTCACAAAAGTAGCAGTAACACATAATATTATGTAAGACAGAACAACGATCAGGCTAACGTCTTGGATAATAATGTGTCAACAAAGCATTATGACAGAATATGACAACTTACCTTTTGCTACTGTTGCAACATCAGCTCCATATTTAATCCTCATTTTAAAAGTATTGTAATGTTTTCCTTTCCTTCAATCTTTCCTTAAGCAGATATAATTTAGTTGTTTATCATAAAGCATGAAGTTCATTTAAATTATTCCATGAACTTCATTGATATTAAAAATACTGATCGCCAGTAGCAGGGTTATCATTGGCCTCACTATCAAAATGCCTCTGAACATGACGCTCAAAATCGTGTTGTGGGAAGTCCTTGTCAAAGACCTGCTGACACATTGGACACATTGTGACAAAATGACTCTGCACGTGGTCCTCATAGACTGCCTGAGGGCACTCTTGGAATGATGTCATACACGTGGGGCATAGCTTTACACTCTCAGGATCCCCAACAGCATCATGGAACCTAATTTTTAAAAAAATCATGAGATTCAAAAATCAGAAGTGAAAGAAAATTTAGAAGAAATTTTCAAAATAGGAGAAAACTGGAACGATTTCATCCTATAAAGGACGATGACCACGGGATAAAATCCTATCATCAGGTTTCCTGGAATGACAAGATTTATTGGATAGATTGATGGATGGATGGATGGATAAATATTCAGTATAATATTTTGTGCATATTTTGCCCATTAAGATCTATAATTTTCACTTACTCATCAACATCGTCCTGCTCCTTGGAGGCATGTCTCTTCAACTGCTTCAGGCCAGCACCCTCACCAGACTGAACACCCTGACCTGGGCCAACCTTAGCCACCTGTTTCACTGCAGCAACCTAAGGTACAATTTAAAACATGAAGCGAAAATATTATTATTTTTATGAAATAAAAAATCCTTTGAGTGTATTTCCTAGCTGGTTGTTAATTGAGCCAAGTAGTTTAAAAATATTCTCCACAAACACTTTCATTGTGAAATTATTTGTTCTTTTTGGTCTTTTCTGGCCAACATGGGTATGTTTTAGCGTTATATTACTTTGATACAGTATACATTTTCTTGAGTAATGTTTAGAAACACATTTACATATTGACAAATCTTTTCCATAGTTTCAATAAATGCTTTGTACCTTTGCAGATGGTAACACCTCTGGCATCATTGGAGGAGGAAGAGGTTTTAATGGTTCCTCTAGCTGTCCAGTGGGTAAATCTTCATCCAATGATGTTGTACTTGAGCTCTTTTCTTTGTCCTCTTTAACAAACTTCTCTGCAAGTGGGTTATGAAATATTTCAATTCTAAGGAATTGTCCAAGGAAATCATTAAGTGTTGATTAATAGGCTAGGTTAGGATTTCATATTCCAAGAACATAAGGGTTTATAGTTTGGAGTCAAAACTTCTGACAATTTGGGCATATTGGTAAATTAACCAGCTCCAACTTTCCTCCTTTGGGGGTTAGAGTCACTTTTTCACCAAAACATGCCTTATTCAACTTTAAGAAAAGCCATAAAGTTTGAGGACATTTGACCAAAATACCTTAGGGGAGGGGGGGGGGGCAGATCTGGGCCCCTGACCATTTAAGGATTTTTTTTAAAAGTATTAATGTAAACTAAATATCGACATAAAAATACCCCTTGAGCCTAATAATCATTAATGGAACTGAATGGCAGTTTAATGTTACCTTTGAATAAGCTATAAATGTCAACATACCCGTGTCATCCACATATGGGTTTCCATATTTCAGTGGAGGTGGTGCATTAACTTTAGCCATTTCAGCATAGGGATTGGGGTAGAGCTGCTGTGGGGGTTTCAGCACTGGGCTACATGCTGCTGTATCTTGCTTCTTCGCAGCCTCCAGTTCTCTTTGCATCTTTGCCATGTCTTTATTTAGTTGGTCTATCACTCTCTGCAGTACACAAGTGGATAAGAATATTACATGTATTTGGTTGAGCTGGAATGCTTTTAAAAACCAACTGAAATAATATCTGAACATAATTCAATGTCTATACAAGAGCACTGCTGATGTTTATACACAACTGGAAAAGTACAACTTAAAGGATTGATCATTTTGAATTTATCAATTTTCTACAATTGCCTTTTATTCCAAATTATAGTTAAAGCAATGTCATGGAAAAAGTTGGAATATAATATGTAATATTAAACTCCTTTGCTTCTTACCTGTGAACTCTCCACATTTTCTTATATGTTATGTTAAACTCCTTTGCTTCTTACCTGTGAACTCTCCGTATTTTCTTATATGTTATGTTAAACTCCTTTGCTTCTTACCAGTGAACTCTCCACATTTTCTTATATGTTATGTTAAACTCCTTTGCTTCTTACCAGTGAACTCTCCACATTTTCTAATATGTAATGTTAAACTCCTTTGCTTCTTACCAGTGAACTCTCCACATTTTCTTATATGTTATGTTTAACTCCTTTGCTTCTTACCAGTGAACTCTCCACATTTTCTTATATGTTATGTTAAACTCCTTTGCTTCTTACCAGTGAACTCTCCACATTTTCTAATATGTAATGTTAAACTCCTTTGCTTCTTACCAGTGAACTCTCCACATTTTCTTATATGTAATGTTAAACTCCTTTGCTTCTTACCAGTGAACTCTCCACATTTTCTAATATGTAATGTTAAAATCCTTTGCTTCTTACCAGTGAACTCTCCACATTTTCTTATATGTAATGTTAAACTCATTTGCTTCTTACCAGTGAACTCTCCACATTTTCTTATATGTTAATGTTAAACTCCTTTGCCTCTTACCAGTGAACTCTCCACATTTTCTTATATGTAATGTTAAACTCCTTTGCTTCTTACCAGTGAACTCTCCACATTTTCTTATATGTTATGTTAAACTCCTTTGCTTCCTCCCAGTGAACTCTCCACATTTTTTTATATGTAATATTAAACTCCTTTGCTTCTTACCAGTGAACTCTCCACATTTTCTTATATGTAATGTTAAACTCCTTTGCTTCTTACCAGTGAACTCTCCACATTTTCTTATATGTAATGTTAAACTCCTTTCCTTCTTACCAGTGAACTCTCCACATTTTCTTATATGTAATGTTAAACTCCTTTGCTTCTTACCAGTGAACTCTCCACATTTTCTTATATGTAATGTTAAACTCCTTTGCTTCTTACCAGTGAACTCTCCACATTTTCTTATATGTAATATTAAACTCCTTTGCTTCTTACCAGTGAACTCTCCACATTTTCTAATATGTAATGTTAAACTCCTTTGCTTCTTACCAGTGAACTCTCCACATTTTCTTATATGTTATGTTAAACTCCTTTGCCTCTTACCAGTGAACTCTCCACATTTTCTTATATGTAATGTTAAACTCCTTTCCTTCTTACCAGTGAACTCTCCACATTTTCTTATATGTAATGTTAAACTCCTTTCCTTCTTACCAGTGAACTCTCCACATTTTCTTATATGTAAAATTAAACTCCTTTGCTTCTTACCAGTGAACTCTCCACATTTTCTAATATGTAATGTTAAACTCCTTTGCTTCTTACCAGTGAACACTCCACATTTTCTTATATGTAATGTTAAACTCCTTTCCTTCTTACCAGTGAACTCTCCACATTTTCTTATATGTAATATTAAACTCCTTTGCTTCTTACCAGTGAACTCTCCACATTTTCTTATATGTTATGTTAAACTCCTTTGCTTCTTACCAGTGAACTCTCCACATCTTCTAATATGTAATGTTAAACTCCTTTGCTTCTTACCAGTGAACTCTCCACATTTTCTTATATGTTATGTTAAACTCCTTTGCTTCTTACCAGTGAACTCTCCACATTTTCTTATATGTAATATTAAACTCCTTTGCTTCTTACCAGTGAACTCTCCACATTTTCTTATATGTAATGTTAAACTCCTTTGCCTCTTACCTGTTGACTCTCCACCTTTTGATCACACTCTAGTTTAAGCTCATCAACTTCAGAATCCTTTCTCTCGCACTCATCTCGAAGTTTCTTCAGCTCCTCATAGTAATGATTCTGCATGAACTCTCTCTTCTCATGCTCTTCTTGGTACAGCTTTTTGTATTTGTGTTTCTTCTGATTGCGCTCCTCAAGCTCATGACCAAGGTCCTCCAGTTGGGACTGCAGTTCTGTGCTGCTCAACTGTAGAGCTGCTGAGTCATTGTCACTCTGTGTAGAACTCTCTTTTGAATCTGTAACAAAGAACATGTAGATATTTCTTGCAAAAATAAGGGCTTGTAGTTCTCTTACTGTTCTAATATTATATATCTTATATACTTGTATATCTATATTATCAATGAATCAGTCACATTTGATCTACTGCAATCATACAGCAGCCATAGCTTCCCAAAATCGAGAGAAATATGCAGCATAAAATATAGGTATAAGCATTACAATGTAGATTTTCCTATCGATTTGTAAGGCTACGGCTGCCATATGACTGTCGTAGAGCAAATATGACTGAGGCTTTAGCAGCCAATTCTTCAAGTCTTTATCCTAGACACTGTAATGTTGTCAAAATGTTCTCACATATCTCCTAAGGACCCGATTATAGTAGCCTTGCACAAGTCGGTATTTTTTTACTAATCTGATCTTGAATTATTACCGCCTTGTACAATCCTATACATCTCGGCTGATATTATGCTAAGATATTCAATGGTTTTGAGATTTCCATAATACCTACGCTATCAGGGGTATCGCGAAACCGAATTGATTGACAGATCGCGTGGACGACACGACGTGTGACTTCAGGCTGATTGACCAATCAAAACGTTATCAGGTTGAGCTGCATAAACAAAGCAAACTTCCCGTCTACGACTTGAAATTCAATGATCTGATCGAGTGTTGCAATATCATTCATGAACATATCATGTAATTAAATGTACATTGGAATGCTAGAGTCATTAATATAAATTAAATCATGCGATTCAATGTTGATTTAAAACTGATTTCACGATGAAAATGCACGATGAAAATGTAGCGGGTCATGCAGTCGTCGATCAGTGATTATTAGTTACCACCTTGCCGGGCCAGTTCTAGGGGTTTTAGTGCTAGTTTAGAAGGCGTTCATTTTACTATATCGACCTGAGAAATGTGTGACGTCATAGTGGTGGTCCATATGGACCGGTCTAGAATATATTCTGGACCGGCAATTTTTCCCCGGGGAAATTAGATATCGTTCAGTGCGTAAGATTTTCTTGCTATTTCAGCCCTGGTCGTTAATGGTGGTAATAATACTAATAACGTCATTTCTGCGAGCAATATAGTGAAATCTTAAATTTCACTATATCGCCCTTAGAAATGACGTTATTGTACTATTCGATCAATCTCAGCCTGCATGTTCGATCATTTGAATTCAGCGATCGTTTCAACATTTATTGTTGAAACCTTATCAGCTCTGGTTATCCAACTGATGCTGCGGCATCCACTAAACTCTGATTGATATTTATCTGATAAAATATTTGTATTTTCATGATGAATTCATGCAAGAATTGTTTGTGAAAAGTCCCGGTGAAAAGTGTACTTGTTTTTGACCGTGCAGAGCTAACGCTACAGGGCCGTCGTTCATTGGTCAAATTATCGGTAAAGCATGTGGCTTTCTCTTTGGTACAAGGTGATCAAAATAGAAATCAAGATAAGTAAAAGAGACCGACTTGGGCAAGGCTACAATTATAGGTTTCTAATGCAATCATAAACAATAACAATTACCTGACTTTACAGATGTCTGTACTGCACTAGTCTCCATCGAGGCAACTTTCTCTGCCTTCTGGTTGGTTTTTACTAATAATGATAATAATATTATTATAATATTGTAGAATAAAATGACAGAATAGAATCCATAGAGTAGCAAATTAAAATAAAATATCAATCATTAATGGTACTTTTCAATGTTTTTTTTCATTTTGATTATTTCATGAGGGAAACAAAATGTAGGGGTGTAATAAAATAAACACATTTTTGGGTGACAATTTTTAATTCATTTAAGGTCACAGAAAATGAATTTGAAAGACAAATTGGTTCATATAAAATGAAGAGCTTAAAGTGAGAGTCAGATGGAGAAATCTATATAAATAGGGAGTTTTTGTTACATATTTAGTTGCAAGTCAATGCACATCTCACAGTAGACTATAAGTTATGATTGTACCAAAAACTGACATCTGAATAATACTTTTTTTGGTACTTACTCTGCTTCTGTAGCTTCCTGATTTCAAGCTGGTATTTCTTGCACTCAATGTATTTTTCCTTATACTCCTCAGCCCCCATTGCAAGACGCTCCTTCAAGTCTTCAATCTCACGGTGCATGTCACTTTCAAGTTGGTCCTTGCTTTTCTAAAGACAGCAACATAAAACATGAGTTCACAATCGCACTTAAGAGTCCCTTTTAAGCAATTGTTCTTTTTCTAGTTTGCTAGTAGGCCAGCTACAATAAATTGCTTTGGTCTACATATGAGGATATCAATAATATATCTATGAAAAGATTTTGAGGCAAATGTAAGAACACATTAAAAGAAAGTGAATGATGAATTGATTATTAGTAGCACTTAGCAAATCAGCTAAAACAAAAAAACATGAATACAGGTCAAAATTCAGTGAGTTAATGTTTTGGAAGTATTGGAACATGTAACTGGAGATAGTTAATTGAAATGTGTGCAGGAAAAGGGTGCAAGAACCATTTACACATCCTTACAAGACATTTTATAGCCTCATCCCGGTCTTTCACAGCATCTCCATGTTGTTTCTTAGTCTTTTCAAGTCTCCTCTCCAAATGTGCCTGTGCAATCCTAAGTGCATGCATTGGGCCATCTTGCTCAGTACGTGATTGGCTGGCCTGCTGCTTTAAGGACTCGCGGGTTTGATGGAGCTCATTTATTGTGCGATCTTTTTCCTGCAGTGATTGGATATTAACTGGCTTAGTGTTAAGAACTAATTTCTGTATGGGATATTTTGAACATGTTTTCTAGCTATTAATGACAACAAAATCATTTGATAAATGGTCCATGGGCTGTTAATTAATTATACTTCAAGAAAATCCAGTAGATACTGGCAAATAGACATTTTGCAGTTCTACTCAAATTCTCCAAAATGATTGTCCATCTATTCAGATATGTTTATTGAGACCATTAACTTTAAGGTAGACAAGTGCAAGGTGTTAGTTCAAAGATTAAACTGAACAAGTGCAGGCAAGGATTTAAAACAGATTTTCAACAATGTTAGTAAAAACAACAAAGGACATACGATGTATAGCCCCTCGCCCTTTCTGAAAATACTTTTAATGTAGAATGTTGATTTGCATAATATCCATGAACAGAGTGCAACCAAGCAAAATAATCAAGGAAAGCTTTTTCTCATACCTCTTGAACTCCATCCAGAGTCATCTTAAGTGCTGTGATCTCATCATTCAGTTCTTGTTCCTGTGTCTTCTGGTGGTCTTCTAGCCTTGTTAACTGGCCCTTCAAGCTGTGGGCATCAGATCTTGCTTTCTGAATACAATATAAAACACACACTTGCATTTTGAATTACACACCAGATGCTATTTTTTTCCTGGTAGCTGGTCTGCATTTAGTATTTCATGTTTCATTTCAAATGCTTCCTCTTGCATTAATCAGTCCACTGTACACAAACTAAAGACTCCAGTATCAAAATAAATTTCAAACATAGTCTCAGTTTCTCAAAAATGTGCCCAAATTTTCAAAAAAGAACCCAAATGATATTTTCAAAAATTTATTTTGTTTCCAAAAAGAACCCCTTAATTTCTTACTTCATTCAGGTAACAATTTTAAAGATTTCAACATTGATGAGTATTGCATCCTAAATCAAGTTTTTCTCCTTATGAATTCGCAAATTTAATGAGATGAATCATACAACTGAACACATGGGTTATCACATACCGCTAAGCTCTGCGCCATCTTATCATGTGCTTCCTGTATGTTGGTCACCTCATCGTTTAGCAGTTTCTTACAGTGCTCGGCTGCACTAAGTTTGTCCTCTGTGTTCTTCAGGCGCTCTGTCACACAGTTTATATGTTCCTAAATAATAAAATAGTTTTTATAATTGATAATGGAATTTTAAGTTCAGTTGAGTTCAATCAGGTCAGAAACATTTTTGGCACATATAGAATCTCTGGAAAGACTTTGCAGTTAGAGTAAATACCCAAAATGGTACATTGTAAATTATAAAATATTTGAGTGTAGATTATTTGAGGAAATCTAAATGACAACTTACTCTGTCTGTTTTGCTAACACTTGACTGTCGTTTTAATTTTTTCCTTTCCTTATCAAGTTCCTCTCTCAGTCGCATTGTTTCCTCAGTCTGTTTCTGGCGTATGTCCTCCAAGTAGGCAAGCTGTTTCTTCAGGTTGTCAATCTCCTTCATGTAAGCTTGGATCGTACTCTCTGATGATGTAAAGTGAGTCTACAATAGAGAACCATTACAATATAATACAATAGACATATAGTATTGCTGCAGTGTTCTCTTTGGTACTATTTCCTCAAAATCAAAAGAAAATACATGGTTAAAATAGATGTTCAGGTTTGTTCAAGCCTTTGTGAAAAATGTCATTTTGGTAATGCTGGGTAGATCATTGTATTGGAGCTTGTTGTTTAGTCTCTCAAACAAATCTATTTTGATAAACAGCTACCAGATTTCCCTAAATATTATTTGTGATTACTATAATTAATTTTAAACTCCAGGCTTGAATATTAAATCATCTGTTACAATGCTCCAATGCATCATTATTGAATATGTCATTTTTAGTTCAATATTAAAAAGGCTTGTCACATTGATGCCAAGAAAGTATATAATACAAACATTACACTTTTGGATTTCCTCAGTGATATTTTCCAAAGAACACAATTCATTAATAATTTAGCTTCAGGCATCTTTAGCATTTCAGTGAACCTACCTTGAAAAGCTCTTTCTCTTCTTCCAGCATTCTATGTTTACCAACGAGAGCATCTTTGTCATTGTTCAATTCCTTGATCTTTTCTTGTAGTTTCTTAATATAGCTATCATTCTCATCTAGACGTTTCAGAATTTCTTCTTTCTCCATGTTGACAATACTGAGTTTTTCTGTCAGGGCATCATGAACCAAAGCCATGTCCTTGGCCTCGTTGTGCAGTGAATGCAATTTTTCATTGCTCTCCTGTATGTATAGTCATTTAATGTTAGATGTATGTTATAGACTTATTAATATTCTCATTTTGTTCTAGGACTTCCTTTTAGACACCTCATAGTAAATGAAAGAAATGAACCTATTGTATAACTCTGCAAGCCAATAAAATTTCCATTTTGATTAATTACAAGTTATTTTTATCTCTATTGTTGCTTAAGTTTCAACATTCAGTACCAATACATACCTGGACATCTTTCTGCAGTTGTTCAACATGATCTTCCTCAGTAGCCAGAGTTTTACTGATGGTCATTAGTTTATTGAGTAAACTGTCTCTCTCAACTTCTAGAATATCATGTGTCTGAATAACAAAATTGATAGTTTCAATAGGTTGAGGATGGTGAGAATCATTTCTTTTGTATATTTAATCCAAAATAACCCACACTTTGGGGTATAACCAAAAACTTGCTTTAAATAGTTTTAAATTACAACAATAATCATTTTTAAAAATATAAAAACATAAATTAAAATATATATGTAATTTATCTTAACCTTAACTAGCTGCTCATTTTCGGTTTTGACTTTTGCTAAACTGGTCTCGAGGGTCATTGTTTTAGATTGAATAACCAACATGTTATTGTCGTCATCTTCAATCTCAACATAGTCTGTAACACCAGGTCTCTTGAATTGGAATGGCGTACTTGCTCCTCTAACTTGGCCCGACTGTGTCACATAACAGAACTGGTAAAATTCTCCATCATCTTTTGGTAGATTTTTTGCTGAAATATAGTCATAAGTTTAAAATAAAACTCATGTAAACCTTTTATAAGTGATAGCATGTTTTCCAATATGGTGGCAGAAACATATATTTTCAACTTAATAATTAGATAACCTGAAGTAAACTAGATAACCTATTTGATGTGTAAAACCTTCCTCCTGGTAATGATGACTAGATTTGTTTTTCCTTCCTCGTGCTGTTCTGAACCTCATTGTTAAGAAAATTAACACATTATCTAGAATTGTGCAGCATATCATTCCCATAACCATGCTTGACTGTACCTAGCAGAGATGCTGCTTTTGGAATTCAGATCAAGAGCTAAGGTTATGCTCACTACACATTTTGAAGAAATATTCAAAGGGCTACATGCAAGTTCAGGACAATTATCAAAACAAATGAATTTTACTAAATAAATTTGTGCATGCACCTTTAGTACATCTTGGATTTCCAAGGCATGATATTTTCATACCTTGGAATATCAGGCTGAAATTTCTGCCCAAAACCCTACTAATTTGTCCTAGACTGAGGATTCTGATGAATGAGATAACATCTTATTCAGCCTACATTATGCTAATTCTTATGTATTAGGTAAATAGAAGCTGAGCAGTCAACCTCATTAGTAGTCAATCCGAAGGGCCATTAACTGGTTTAAAAGGAGTTTGACCAATGAGATCCTAGAGTAAAACAAACAAATCATCTGATTGTGCGCTGGATTTAACATGCACCAATCAGATGATTTGTTTGTTTTTCGGATAGAAAAGTTGTCCACTGATACCAGTGTGATTGAAAACCAAACTGGGAAACGAGTACATGTATATTTTTATGCCTTTAATGAGAGTAGAAAATCAATTTCATTATCAAACCTTTTTTGCAAACCCCTCCATTTTAAGAAAGGTGAGGATTGACAAAACTCCATTTCAAAAAGTCAAACAAGAACTCGAATGGTGTATTTGACCATTCTTGGAAACTGGATTTTCAGCTTAGATATAGTTACACAGGATCTTTTGAATGAGGCAGGTTTTGAATGGAGAATTGTTTCAACTTGAAGTAAAGTTGAGTGACAAATGCGCAAAATGACCTTTTTCCTATCTAAATTCTTGACATGATGTTGTCATAAAATTTCTGATTTTTTTGTGGTCTAAAATGTTTCTGATGACAGCCCTGCAGGGTTCACATAACTGTGCTATAAATCACAGAATTTTGATCTCTACCACTGAATATTTCACATCAATAGATGTATCTTTTTTTGTTCAATCATTTTTAATAATTATTTAAATACCTTGGAATACTATAGTAGAGTCTATGTCTTTGTTCTGTTCATGGTTCACTGGCATAGGTGC
Organism: Owenia fusiformis; assembly: GCA_903813345.2. Classification (NCBI taxonomy): domain Eukaryota; kingdom Metazoa; phylum Annelida; class Polychaeta; order Sabellida; family Oweniidae; genus Owenia; species Owenia fusiformis. Next base: position 54,253,494 of record CAIIXF020000001.1, read on the forward strand.
CCAGTCATAGTATGTGTAGTCTCTTGAAGATAGCCAACCAACCTGAAATGACATAAATGGTATCAAATTGATTTATTTACATGAGGGTGTGCACTGGCTGATTAGGGGGGGGGGGGGGGGCATGGGGGCCCGCCCCCCCCCTTGGGTGGGCCCAGAAAAAAAAATTTGGCCCAAAAAAAATGTTGGGCCAAAAAAGCCCTTCAGGCCCCAAAAAGTGGGCCTTTTTGGTCATTACTGGGCCTTTTAAGGCCTTATTTTTTAATTTCAGGCCAAATTTTGAAGAAAATGGGCCTCAAAAGGACGATTCTTGGTTTGGAGAACGAAGTTCATCAATCTAAATGAGCATTATCCCTGCTTCGGACAAATTTGATTTTTTTTACATAATATAGATTTGAATGTCTTCTTTTGAATAGTCATAATTTAATTTGGGTAATATTTCTAGATTTTTCGCCAAAAAATATTAGCTCAGTACACTGATGGACTTCTTTCCCCGAATCGAGACTTGTATTTATATTGATTCGGTCTATTTGAGCATTATCTCTGCTTCAGACCAATTTGTTATCTTTACATCTTGTAGATTTAAATGTCCTCTTTTGAATATTCATAGTTTAATTTGGGTAATATTTCTATATTTTTCATGAAAAAAATTATTAGCCCAGGAGACTGTTCTCCAAACCGAGAATCGTCCTTTCAAAATTTGGGCCCACTTTTTGGTTTTAGGGGCCCAAACATTTTTTTCGGACGTTTTTTTCTCTGACTTGAAATTTGGGCCCCCCCTTGTTGATTCCCAGATCCGCCCCTGGTGTGTACTTTTAGGTACACCCAGTCCCTGTATGTGTTTCCTTAAAAGCTTCACTTAAACAAACTGAGAACCTTCTAAGAAGCTCATGCTGAAAGAATATTCACCTTGTAAATTCCAACCCAATCTCTTGAGGTTGGAATGAGCTGTGATGTGATTGTAAAACGACAATCAATGTTGGCATCTGTCGGGTATGATTCCGCAATATTGTGGAAAACCACCTGAGCATAGTCTGGTACTTCAACTTCTGTATCTTTATCCATCTCGATATGCTCGAATTCTACTGCACTTTTAGGTTCTGCCATTTTTTATACTAATGTATGACTAGTATATTCTGGAAGTAGTCTAGAAAAATTATATTTGATTATCTTGAAATATGAATTTAGTTAGTGTGCCAATGATTCCCTTATAATTTTATTGCCTGAAAAAAGTGTTACACATCATTGCAGAAAATAAACCCTTTGTTACACATGTGACTTTACGTACATGCACTTTGAATAGAAGAGAATCATGTGAACACCCAAATGTTCTTCCTACATGTAGAAGTAATCATACATTTTCCAAATTCAGGCATGACGACATGTTCTGATTTTTAGTGTTTTTTCTTCATTCAGATTACTATTTCGACGAATTAAAAAAGTTATTGCTTGTGAAAACTGATAATACAAATCAGGTGCTGATGACGATTCATTGACACGATGACACATGTTTAATCTGACCAGTAATAATCTTAGAAATCTACTGCTGTCCACTTGACTTTTGTTTTGTTATGATTTTTTTGTGAGTCACAAAATTTTTTAGAGCATTTTCTCCCAAAATACTACCTATTAGGGATAGCAAATTGTTCTTACCAAGAGTTATTTATACACTTCGTATTCACAGTGACAAGGTGGCAAATTCCACGCTGACCTTTGAACAAGCTGAAAGACGAAATTATGAGGTTTTGTGCAGTTTTTCCATCCTGATTGCAAAGTTTATTTTGGTTCGTGACGTCATGAACTTTACATCGGCTATCTCCGCTTATTTCCGATAAATCTAAATAATTAATCTGAAGAAAATTGCAAATTTATCTAACTAGAAAAGACTTGAATAAGCAAAAAAGAATTTCAAACATATTTCAAAATAATATCACATTATTTTTTTCAATAATTACATCCTCAAGTTCAAAGGTCACGGCCATTGTCTATCCTCGGCATTTGATCTTGAGTTCAGTTTTGCTTATTTGTTGATCGTTTCACTGTTCACACACATTCCTGATCGTGATAACAAAAGATTAAAACAAGGGGAAGTACTACCGTTAGGAGCATGTCGACGCCGAAAAGAATTTGCATCATAGGGTCAGGAAATTGGTGAGTAAATCTGTCGACCTTGCTCAATTTTTGGAAAAATTCACGTCAACTCCGAGTGAACTGAACTGATTCAGTGATTGATTCACTGACTCGGCTATATACACCCATGTTACTGAACACACCTAGCTTTACTCGAGTCTCTAGTCAATACTTGGCTAGAGGTGATTTCATCTGGAATACTGTGAACTCTTACTCGAGTCTCTAGCCAATACTTGGCTAGAGGGGATTCATCTGGAATACTGTGAACTCTATTTGAAAAAAGCTGCCGGGGTGTCATAAATTTATTGAATATTTTAAAAATCGCCAGATAAATAAATCATTAATCAAACCGGACCCAGCTCGGCTCCTTGATGAGATATGACATGATTTCATCAGGATTTCGTCTAAAATTAAAACAAAATGGCTCCAAGAAAAATGGCGATGTTCGAAAACTGGACGAAATGTCGTTACGTCTGACATTAGTAACTGGCTGTAAATTCTAAGTTAGCGATCCAGAAGATGTGAACTAATACACTGATCACTTTGTGTGTGTTTTGGAATTTTTGGTGAGGTAATAAGACCAAAACTCGCAATTCAAATTGTGATGTGGAAAAATGGCGGACATATGATTTCAAATTTTATGATTACGACATGACCAGTTGTTCATGCAGGAATATATCTGTACTGGAAGGCCACGATACAGTGGCCTTAGAAGAAGGTAAGTGAACTCCATTTGAAAAAAGCTGGCCGGAGTGTCATAAATTAGATCTAGTCTAATTGAATATTTCAAAAATTGCCAGATAAATAAATCATCAATTAAATCGGAACCGACTCAACTCCTTGATGAGATATGACATGATTTCGTCTAAAATTAAAACAAAATGGCTCCAAGAAAAATGGCGATATTCGAAAACTGGACGAAATGTCGTTAACGTCTGACATTAGTAACTGGCTGTAAATTCTAAGTTAGCAATCCAGAAGATGTGAACTAATACACACTTCATTTGTGTTTAGGAATTTTTGGTGAGGTAATAAGGCCAAAACTCGCAATTCAAATTGTGATGTGGAAAAATGGCGGACATACATGTATGATTTCAAATTTTATGATTACGACATGACCAATTGTTCATGCAGGAAATTATCTTTCCAGGAAGGCCACGATACAGTGGCCTTAGAAGAAGGTAAACCTAGCTGAGGCACCGTCCATTGCATATCTATAGTCTACTATAGGCTATTGCTCACAGACCCCAGTATCCCCACACTGAAAGCATTTAGCAAGCAGATCTTCTTATTAGTTGTTCAGAATTAAAGGGCTTTAGGGGCGGGGTCAAAATATCGATGTTCATATGGAGACGAAAGTACTTTCGCGAGGGGGAGGGGGTTTTTGGGCACTTTCGTTGACCAAAAAAACATCGATAATTCGGATCTGATATACAAAAAATAATTGGACTTACCCACTTTTTCTGGCGCTATGTTCTGATAAAAAGGCTTGTTTTCAATAGTTCGTGAGCTTTTTTGTGTGATAGGTCCAAAATATCGGTAGATAAAGACGATAATTCGATCATTTTTCAAATGAATTCCGTACTTTTCCCTCCTCCTTTTGAAGAGTTCAATGCAGTTAAATTGCGAACGTGTGTTAATTCACCGTAATAATAAGCCGGCAAATAGGATACGATTATGCCAATGTTTTTTTGAAGTGACCTAAGCTTTCGTCTAGAGGGGGGGGGGGGGGGTGGGGGGGTTGTTGTCCAAACGAAATTACTTTCATCTCCATATGAACATTGATATTTTGACCCCGCCCCTTAGATCGTTTTAATCCATCTGCTAAAAGGTGGCGATACTGGTGCCTGTGCTATTGCTCACAGATAGCAGAATTTTTCTTAGGAAATACATCCTAAATAAATACAAAGTGAGGAAGGCTTTTTGAAAAACAAAACAGATCCGGAGCCAGATCCAGCCCCTGTTGGTAATAGGCTCAAAGGATGAATGGGAAGATGAGACACGAGCCAAAAATGGCACATCAAAAAAATGACCACCCAAAAATACTGACCCTCATACTGACCTTTATTTTTTCCAACTGTTAGACATTGATTGATCAATATTTACCCTGTAATCTCTTCTTTATGTATTAGTTTGAATGGTTGCATGATATCCATTATTGATGCTGTAATTCGACTTTTCCCGGGACATTTATTTCAAATTTTCAGAGCGTAAAGATAATGGAGCACTTCGGTAATTTCTGGGAGTGTCCGATGTTGTTCGTCTCTCAAATTACGTCACAATGCAACAAACAGCCAATGAAAGTAAAGAATCGCGTAGCCTAATAAACCGTCGTTATTGTTTCTACGGGAGTTTAAAGAAACGTCATGGGACTTCTCGGTAATCTCTGATGTGACGTCATCCGGAGTGGCGTCACATTCTCACAAAAGTCATTTGACTTCGGGAATAATCATTTGAACATCGGAGATAGCCGAAGTGCTCCATTAAATATATGCTCGCTTATTTTATGCTTTTATCAACAGAAGCTTTCTTGGATGTTTGGCTTTAGTGATTGGAGTTGAAGCTAACAACAGTACGCATCGTTTGAGGTATGGCATGTGATATTTATTGATAAACTGACTCAAAAATCAAGGAAAAATAAATTTTCCGAAGATGTCGTGTCTTGTCCTTGAGTATATTTATTGAGCCTACCCAGAGGAGGTTATCTGGCAGAGGTCCGTGAAAAAAAATTGAAAAAAAATTCTTCCGGGTTTATAATTTGCAAATTGTACATCATAAAACAGTTGAGAAATGACTAATCAATACAGATTTACGATTAACAGGGTTCAAGGCTTGAGTTAACAATGAAAACTTACCGCAAAAGGATCGCAGTATTGTCAGGTCTTCGAAGATTGTTGGAGAGTTTGAAATATTGATCGTTGTTCTTCGCATACGGCACTGGCAGTATAACTGCGCGTAAAGGGAATTACTCAGATGCGAGTATGTAGTAACCAGTTTCGCCACCAGGTGGCTGCCTCGGGGGAAATAACATGGCAGGGTATTACAAAATTCCCTTAAACTTGAATATTCATCAGTTTTAGTGGTTCACTATTCATATTACCCTTATGTATCTGATAGTTATACAAATTAAAATATGTCCAGTAAAAGAAAATATTATCTACCCAACACAAGAAAAGATATTTCAATTTTTGTGATATTACAACATGGGGGCTATGGGGAATCTCCCCGACCTAGAAGTCACATTTTCAAAGAAAATTAAATTTTCAAAGTTGATAAACTCTTTTCAAAACCATATTTCTAGATGTAATTTTACATGTAAATTCCAAATATGACATCAGTTTGACTGAATTTTTAATGACATGAATCAAGATCATTTCTACTCGCATCTAGGATATTGCGTCAATGCGTACCACCTTCGTTTGCGCAAATTTTCACCAGTTAGTTTTTGAATATAACATATTGTTGTGATGTTTAATTGATGCTAACATATCCCTTACATTTTTCTTTATCTTGGTGTGAAATAACAAGCTATGATATTGATTAACATGCCAGAGATTGAAATAATATTATTCGAAGCGTTATTAGAAAATTCGAAAATTTTGAACCGCCATATTTGTTTACCGATTTGGACCAATCAGGACAGTATGTCATCTCAATACTAGTGGAACAAGTAAGTTTTTAAAATATTTTGCTGTTTATTTAGTATCACGAGGCTCAATTTTGACCAAGAATAAAGTTAATTTGTTATAAAAAGACCGTAAAAAACAATGGTGCAGGTTTCATAAGGAGTATTATGATAGAAGAGATATCGGACTTTCAAAAACCGGAAGTAAAATTATATCCATTTTTTCCAAGAAGCCTGCCTCACTTTGTATTTCTTTAGGATGTATTTACTTAGAAAAATTCTGCCATTTGTGCTATTGCTATCTATTGGAAATCTGAACCTGTGAGCCCCATCATGATAACCACGCCCCCTTTTTCTTGATTTTTCCAAAGTGGCACTCAAAGGACAGATAAAAGTAGGTTTGGTAAACCAGAATATATAGGCCTGTTGATCATTATGAAGAATCCACAATTCAACTTCTGAGTCAGTCAAAGCCATGTAGAAACAAAAATAGACAAGATTCAACCTCCAAACACAGCCTATCTGGAAGCAAACAAAATTCTCACCAACTTTTAACGTGGATTTTGAGCTGTGAATGGTGAGAGATCCTGTAAAATGCAGTTGATCATAACTATCTACAACGGTTAGCATGAGAACTGAATAATGGATATATCAAGTTGATATAATCCTACTTGACTTCTCTAAGGCTTTTGACAGTCCCACAGATAGAACTCGGTGTGTTGTCCTTGATGGTAACAGTCCAAGTTTGCAGCCAGAGTGTGATGTTATCATATTAAAGAAATCGAGTCTCCTAAAAATACAATTAAAGTAGCCCCCTGATTTTTTCATTTTATTTGATGTAAAACAAGTTTGTTTATCAACTTACCAATGCTGAGGCTTGATCGTTAACAGTATCAATTTGATGATTGTTCATAGCCATGAATTTCCACTTACATCAATAGAAATTCAAAATAAAAATTAAAAAAGCCCGCTCAAATTTGTTCCAGTCTGGTTGGCTTTTTTCTTCAGTTTGAACAGATTGTTTTGGTTCAGAGGAGCCATATTTATTACTTCTAAGGGGTTAAAATATAGATGAATCCCCAAAAAACATTGTTTATTGTTTTCGACTTATTGTGTTCAATTCTGCTCTGTTGGTTGTCCTGTTGATTTCCTCATAGCAATTTATTGGTGAAATTGAGCTTCTGATTTGGTCTCAAGATATATCTTAGGTATATATGATGTTTTATGCGCAATTATATTGGGACATTTTTTGTTCATCCAATCCTAGTTTGATGTCACCTTTAGGGGCACATTTTATTTTTTGTATTTTCAAGTTTCTTCTTAAATAATGTCAGAGAACAATCATCACTTATAGAATTTCTTTTCTTATTTTACAGTTTAATATTACATTAACACATACATGTAGCTAAGCAAGGTGTGTCCAGCCAATCAGGATACGCTATTTCATGGAGCTGCATTCCGTTATGTAACCAATAACACATTTTTGTATTGTTGTCAAGGTGAAAACTTAGACTACAGATTGAAATTGATGATTTGCCAGCTTGACCCTTGCAAAAAGTTTCATTGAAAATATGTATCTTTAGGTGATTTTTTAGAAAATGTTTTGCAATGTGAATTTAAGCCCAAGACTCAATGCATTGTGGCTGCTTCATTTCACTCAGGCGTTATTTCCTAAACTTTGCATGTGTTTTCAGGGGCTCTGTTATCGCAAAAATAGTCGGAAACAATGTGAAGGACAATGGTAATTTTGTAACAGAAGTGAAGATGTATGTGTATGAAGAAATGATAAATGGACGCAAACTCACAGAAATCCTCAATACAGATCATGAAAATGTGAAATATCTACCAGGACACAAAATACCAGAAAATGTCGTAAGTGTAGATTTAACATTAATATCATCATAGATAGCTGTTGTAAAAGATAAGTGAATTTCATTTTGATTACTATTATTTACAGTGGCCTTCCAATAAGTAGAGATTTACTGGTCAAAATTCCAAATTTTTCAAATATCTACTTGGTGCCCTTGGTGCACAGAAATTTTCAAATCTCAACTGAGTGCAGAACTAATCTTGTGTATTATTATTTCAGATAGCCATAGCTGATCCAAAGGAAGCTGCCAAAGATGCCGACATCTTAGTCTGGGTTTTACCTCATCAGTTTGTTAGGGGAATATGCAAAGCTCTAGCTGGTAGTGTAAAAAAAGACTGCATCGCTATATCACTTATAAAAGTAAGAAATTTTCATTTAAGGTCAAGTGTTTGTGGAGTATTTTTTGTATGTATTTATATTGTATGTCTTACAGAGTTTGAGAACAATGAGTTGATGACAAATCTCTGCTGGATACTGGAAACCTGAGTATTAACAGGGCTCAAAAGATTTTCAAGATTATGACTCAGTAATAATCTTAAAAAACATTCAGGGTCAGAATTTTGAAATGAAAAAAAGTTGGAGGGAAAGTCAGGCTTTTAGTAGACTTTTAAAGGATCGGATACATCAGCAAAATATATCATTAAAAAAGATCAACAATATTCACTATTTTCAATTATATGTTTTCAGCTCTCAATCCAAGTGTTATAATTAAAAGTTTTTAATGTGTGAAAGCTTGGCTGTTTAGATAGGATTCCAAACAAAACATGTATCTTGTCATATAATGCTTTTTGATTTGGATTGTTCAATCAATTGATGACTGTATTAAGAAATGTGAACCAAATCGTAGAAACTACACTCAGGTGTCAGGTCACACATTTTTTGTTCCAAAAGGACCAAAGAGTTTAAAAGTTTATGTGCCCTGAATACCAGGTGTTCATTTACTGGTTGGATGGTTACTCCTTTGGAAGTTTAATATTGCTAATATATGATTAGAAAAGTTTAGAGTTAGGGACATATTATTTTAGTTTTTGGGGTGGTTGGTGTTTGGTATTCAGCATCTGTAACAAATGGCAGGTAGTGATATTTTGCATATAAATGCCTTAATTGTGTAAATGATCATCATTGTCAATGGCACTTTAAATATGTTGGTTGTGATTTTTTCCATATTCCACTTAATCCAAGGCCTCTGATGATATAAATGCATTTTAGAAACAATAGCCATGTGTTCAAATGTTTATTTCATTATACAACAGTCATTTTTTGTTGATTCATTTTGATTTTAGTTGTTCCTTTGGTCAGTGTTTCTGAAGTAGTTGATATTTTCCAGGATTTGAAACATATCCTTTCGGAGATATGAGTATTTAGCAGATGCACTGTGTGTTTGTAAGAGAACACAGGTATCCCAGGTAATTGCTTACTATTTATAAAAATTTCCATGGGGTGCAAAGGGATGCAGGCCTTTTTTGACAACACCCACCGGCAGGCCTGCTTCATTGGGAGATATGGCATGCAAATTGAAATCTAGTCCTATTTAGAATGTGTGAGCATTATGTACAATGCAACAATCATTTACAGGGCTTCCAATTGGGAGATTTAGATGGAACGTTACATCTTATATCCAATATAATCCGAGGTTTCCTGAAAATTGAGTGCGCCGTAATGATGGGTGCCAATGTAGTACCACAGGTTGCTAAAGAAGAGGTCTGTGAAGCCACTATAGGTATAAATCATGATAGACATTCACACGTAAGGTGCCTGCCTCGTGCTGTGCCTGGTGGCTTTTAATTAATCCTCTTACATGTTTATGTACTGTATGTATATAGGCAAGCCAAAAAAGACCTCAAAATGCACTGTAGGGGTAATTCAGGTCTTTGATGTATTTTCATATAATAATGACTGTGGCAATGTATTTTGAGGTCTCATTTTTGGCAGCTACTGTACATAATCTGGCTACTGAAAGGGGTTATATCCAATTTATTTGGGTATGGTAGCTTGCTTGTTATGCATGTGGTCCATATTTGTTCTGGTGGTAAATCCATTTGGATAAATGTCATGTCAATAAATACATTTAGAAAGGTTAGCACAACATTCTCACTTAGCAATCATACATACCATTTTTAGCTGATTATAGACTGTGTTCATTAAAGAAACACAAGAGATATACTTAAGATCTGATATCCTAATGGATATTGCAATCAGAAACATGGACCTTATTTTTAGAGCAGAGAAAATGAATATTGCTGACAAGTTAGCTGTTTTATTCTCTAGGGTTACTGCTGAATGAATGAATATAATGCCTCCAGGCCCGTAGCCAGGATTTGCCAAGGGGTGGTTCAGTTTTCAAAAAAATTTCCAGGGGGGTTCACATTTGACAATTTTGGCCCAAATATGGCTCAAATCACTTGAGTAGTACTCAAAATGGTGAAAAAATGCATGGTATTGAAAGAATTTTTGGCGGGGGGGGGGGGGCGAACCCTGCGAACCCCCCTTGCTACGGGCCTGGCCTCCATGCTCCAGGCACCACTTGCTGGCACTTCTTCAAGGCACATCTTTCATCCAGCATTAATCATTTCAGTTCAGCACCAACTAACAAACCTATACAGTATTATGTTCTATGTGTAGCGATTTTGCATGCAATGGTTTTGTAAGATCCTTATTTTAGGCATAGTCATTGTGTGTTTCATCTTATTCATTTACTGTGCTACCTGCTTGTCATACAAATTTCATTTCCTCACTCCTAATATGATTTCTATCCTTCAGTCATCTTTCATCACGTTTTGTGTTGTTTTTGTTGATTTCAGGGTTTAGATATCAGTGAAAAAGGTCTAGACTTGATCTCTAATGTGATTCGGGAACAACTGGGAATAGAATGTAGTGTATTAATGGGGGCTAACATCGCACCAGAAGTCGCAAATGAGAATTACTGTGAAGCAACTATAGGTAGGAGTCCGAATGAGTCACTATGTTTTTACGAAGAAAACTTATTGGTCATTGGTATTTCACTAGATATACCTGTATTTTGATAAGCTTTTAGGGCTCCTCATTGGCTTCATGTGACTTCGAAATTTTCAGTTCTCGGAGAGTATTTTTATGATTTTTATGGATGGGCGTGTGATTGGGATGAAAGAACCCAAAATGTATTGATTCATCAGAGAGATATGCTTATAGTATTAGATACATACACTGTAATATCTTTAAGTGTTAAATTGAAGTGATCCTGTGATAAATATGTTACATCTCTAATTATGATCATGAATATAACTAGATACAGTAAATGCAGAAGTTTGCATGTATTCAGTGAAAGAATCTTTTTATGAATAATCTTGTGTCTAACTCAGATTCTATTTTGCAATAATGGGGTGATTAACGGTCTGTCATTTTTCACACTGTACTTTGTACAATCAAGTTCAATGCAAATAAAGTACAACATGTACTCAGAGATTGTTCTCTATGTTGTAACATCATGCCCCATGTGCATAGAGTACATTTATCTTTTAGTTCTACTTAACAGACATGCACTCAATATTCATGATTTATTTAAGATATACAATATTTAAAGATTTACTTTTTGACTGAAGAAAATTCACAGGATTGATTACTGAAAATATCCTTAAATATGTTGGTTTGGAGAGGTTCTTTCCTCGAGGAAAAATGAGAACTTGCCATCCCAATCAAGATCGAGTTTAAACCTTATCCTATTGATTACATAACTGTAAATCAAGAAAAACAACACAAACCTAAATTTGATCAATTATTAATGAATATATTTTGAAGCCATTTTTTAAAGTCTGGCATTTGCCAATGTTTTTAAAGACTGATATCACAACCTGATTTGATTAAACTAGAATTTTCATAAGCAAAATACACTAAACAAAATCTGTTATTATATGGATAAATTCCAGTAATTTTGGTGATGGGTAATGCATCGATGACTCACATCCCCTTGACATCTAAATTGATGCAATATTTAACATTATCAGGACCTCTTTTCTCACAAATCATTTTAATGTATGCACCTTTTATCGTTTTCTAAAAATCATTAGTGGTTTTGATTCATGAAAATTTATATTTTATGTTCCTCCATTAATTTATGCATGCTATTTTATCTGCTGCTAGTAATTACTTGGGCTAGGCTTAACATTGTGTGAATTCCAAAGAGATCCATGCTTTTAATCTACATTGTTAAATCTATTATGCAACAATATAGTTCCATCCATCACAATATAGTTATTATTGTATTTGAGGATGATTATTAGGATAGTATAGGGCTTGAGCAAGCTATTGGTAGCACTTTTAGTCCCATAGAAGTGGATTTTCAAACTTGCTAGAAGAAAACATTTTCCTGAATCATAATTTTACTTAATGTCTTACCTTTCATTTTTTATTGACCCAGAGATAACTTTTTGCATCGATATTGAAAAAAATCAGGATGATATTACAAGCCCCAACTTTGGCTCTTCGGAAAGGACACACACATAATTGCAATTATAAAGGGTATATATAAGTTTCAATATATGTTCCACATTTTTTGTTTTAAAGCATGCACATATATGGTTCTAAATAACTAATAGTTTTTATCTGAATCATTATCATAGAAATGAATTAGGAAGACCAATCTCGTCACTTGGCCCGTGATTTCGGCAAAAAAGTTCAATCATTTTTCCAATTACGATAAAACTTAATAATGTTGAATATCCTGTTGATTTTTCCTTCTGTCTGAATCATTACAAAGTCCTTAATAATGTTTGATTATATATGAGACAATCATGATAGTATATATGTGTACCATATGATGAAACTACACTTGTCCAAAGCTCTTCGGAAAGGACATTTTTTAGTGTATTGCTAAATACTGTTTAACAGATTGAATTTGAGGGAGCAATTTTCGGAGATTGTACATTTCTTTCTATTCATGTATTCATGTTTTCGAGATTTACCACTGATTACATCATTAACTGTGATTTTTCATAGGTAAATATATGGGCGATAATAGGGCAAAACATCATTAAAGTCATCACTTTAAGGCTATCATGAATGTACTTGTAGTTTTTTAGTTGCTGGGCTGGGGACATGTAGGCCTATGAAACAGCATTATGCACAGAAACGACTCAATTGTTGGTGGTAATTGTCAGTGAATTGAACCTATTATCACAGGAAAAATAGTGATGAAGATACAATTTTATATTTGCGGCATTCTTCATTTGCAATTTTACACTTGAGTGTTTTAAAGGGTTTTACAGTACTGTTCAAATCAAGATTCAATGTAATATTTGTAAACATTGTGCTAATGCCTTTATACATCAGTAGAAAAGTTAGTTATAGACATCCAATACAGCATTCCTAATCAGAGACTGAATTGCTCTTCGGAAAGGACACATTTACTTTTGTAGTTCCTGTTTAAGTCTAAGTTACTTCAGTAAAGATATTTTATGTATAAAAGTTCATCAGAAAATATATTCCAGTGTGTTTCTCTTCAATATTGTTGGTAAATGCACTGTTTTGACAGAGTTTGTCTTTTCCGAAGAGCTCTTCGGAAAGGACTTTTTTCTTGTGTCGGAATTTTAAAATTGATTTAACAGGTATATGACAGTTCAAAGCTATTTATTTGTTTTGAATATTCAAGAAACTAAATGCATTTTGTTTTAAAATAGTTTTTAGGGTATCATATTACTTCAGTCTTAAAATACACATGCTCTTCGGAAAAGACATATGCGTGTCGGAAAATCAGTTAGTTATTTTGAGAGCCAATATCTCAGGAACCACTACAGCCTTTTCTATAATTTTTTTAGTGACAGAATTTTAACATTCCGTACTTTTGATATCATCTTAAAAAAACTGTAAGCAAAGATTGGAAAATATGTTGAAAAATTCAGTGTTTTTTAACATAAAATTTACAATGAAATGTTACACCAATGGTTGTGTGCTACAAGCAGTTATAAAAACTCTATACACTATTATGGACACACTTGTTGCATATCACTTTAAAGCAAATTCCTTAATCTTTCCAATGCAGCCAAATTACTTTAACTTACTCTATTCAAGTACATGTTTGAAGTATATATGTAAAGGTGGATTTTTTCTTGGGAATTTGTTACATAGAGAATAAGGCATATTTTGATACATGAAAATTTATAAAAAAATTATCATTCATCTTTCAAAAAAATGATATCTTCCTCAGACATATAGTGGGTATACCTAATTAATAAGACTGATTTCCCATCTGTATCTTAAGCCTTGCATTTCTTCTGGGTGCCAATATGAAAGTGCTACCAATAGCTTGCTCAAGCCCTATACTATTACACTGTGTGTTTCCTTATTGCTTATATTCTTAGATAGATCAAATTTTAGGCACAGCATTAAAGAAACAATTTAAGACAAACAACATTCATTTCATTTTAAGAAAAACTATCAGAAAGAATAAATAAGCAGGCAGAGGTTTAATCATTAAATATAGAGCAATCTAAGCAAGCTAAGTATTTAAAATGACATATAGATATTTCTGAAATAGTCTTGCATCAAGATCCCCTATCAAACACCAAAAAGGTTGTACAAGTATTTAAAAGAAAGTTAAAAAACAGATCTTAATGCAAGACTCACTATGACAGAATTGGTCAATATAATTTACTTTTGCTTGTGTTAAATCTTGCAGGTTGTAAAAATCGTGAAATGGGTCTCTTACTAAAGAGCATGGTCCAAACTCCATACTTCAGAATAGTTGTAATAGATGATGAACATACTGTTGAATTATGTGGTGCTTTGAAGGTGAGAATATAATTTATAGTTTAATATAAACATTTTGAAACATGTACAGTATAAATGTTATTTGTATTGACTTATAATCTGTGAACTGTATTATGCCTCATTTACAAATTTAATGTGAAGACTTTCAGTAGAATTATGGAATTACAGCATTTTCATTTGTCTTATTTTTTATCTGAGATGTTGTTCTTGTAAAAAACATATAAATATAATGAATCCAAAAGTATCAATGTAAGTAAAACATGAAATTGTATACATAGTGCCATGGTCTTTTATATCTTTCAATTTAGCCAGCCTTCTGAGGCAATTTTCACCGGTTGCATTCACAAAATCGCCTGTTGTTTTTAGTGACTTTTCAACATAAATTTAATAATCATTTTTTGGATGGTAACATTATAATTTGAAATATATATTTTTCTGTATATTGTTTTAGAAAACACATTAGACACTTCTTTTGTTCTTCGTATCATATGTTCGGAATGAAATGAAACATCTAATCCGAACCTCATTGGAACAAAAAGACATAAACACAACGTGTTAAGGTCTCTCAATATTGTAATTGTACAAAGGAAAGTTTGGTTTTTTTTTTTTTATATTTTTATATTTCCTTTATTTCATAATACATCATACAAACAGATACAGGGCCTACGCCGAAGCATTATTGGCCCTGTTGAAGTAGTTACAATATAAGTTAAAATAGGTCATAATGTAAAAATGATAGATATAGAACATATTTATGAACATGAAAATAATCTTGAAAACATGAAGACAGGTCAGAGATATATGTATAAATTAATGAATATTGGACTATTTAACTTCCTTGACAATAGAGTGTAAAAACTCGGCTGTTAATTCAATAGCCTTTTTATTTGTAATTGTGTCAAGAGAAGGATCTGCAAAAAGTAGAAAGTCTACCCTGTCCTCCTGTTTTCTATTATTAAAAGAGTTTAAATTAAAGGATGGCAGTCCCCCTAGTTCTCTGTGAAAATTGAGTCTTTGAGTGTTAAAAAGAGGGCAATGGAGCAATAGGTGTTTGGTTGATTCAGTAGAGTGACCACATTTACATTTGGCATTTGGAATATTTTTGAAGTTATGTGTAAAAAGATGCTGCCTAAAAATGAGATCACATCTCGTTTTATTTAAGACAATTTCTTTATCTCTGGATAGGTTTAATCTTGGGGTTGTGAATTCTTACTTTTTCCCATTCAAAAATGTTCTAATTTTATACTTAAATGAGTTGCGTGAGTGTGCTTGTTTCAGTTCATCAGGTAAATTATCCCATAATTTAATACTGGATAAAGCTGTAAACTTTCTAA
Source organism: Owenia fusiformis (assembly GCA_903813345.2). Taxonomy (NCBI): domain Eukaryota; kingdom Metazoa; phylum Annelida; class Polychaeta; order Sabellida; family Oweniidae; genus Owenia; species Owenia fusiformis. Next base: position 54,269,191 of record CAIIXF020000001.1, read on the forward strand.
GTTTAGCAGATGCTTTGAATGGGATCTTAAAATCATTGGTACGACGAAGTCTTTGGTGGGTTACCTGATTCTTATACTGTTCAAAAACATTTGAAACATATGAAGGCATCTTATAATTATTTACAAAGTCAAACATAAAAACTAGTTTTTTTTCTTTTCTTCGATTGGATAAGGATCTCCATCCAAGACATGCCATCACCTTCTCAGAGTTTGACCCTTGGATGCAACCACTTACAATAAGACCCGCTCTATATTGGACTCTATCTAAACTTGCTAAGAGGTTTAGATTTGCGCTGTCAAAAATAATATTGCCATATTCGAGATGTGGGAGAATGAATGCCATGTAAATTGTCTGTAAGTGTTTTGATCTTACTGAAAATTTGAGTGCTTTTAATGGATTTAACATTTTATTACACCTAGTAATCACTGAGTTAATGTGTTCTTCAAAGCTAAGGTGTTTGTCTAAAATGATGCCTAAATGTTTATGGCTATTTACAAGAGGTATTTGCTCATTACTCATTGTTACTGGAATTTGTTTCTTAACTTTTCGTGTGTGTTTAGATTGAAAGATAACCTCCTTACTCTTAGATGCCTTAAATTTGAGTTTCCATTTAGTGGACCAATTAGCCATTTCATTGATATCTGATTGAATTTTTTGATTTGTTGTTTCAACTGATTCATTCTTTGGTACTGTCAAGAAGATCGAACTATCATCAGCATATAAGAAAAGTTTACAATTATGAACTGAGTCTGCTAAGTCATTAATATATAACAAAAATAATAGGGGGCCAAGAATTGATCCTTGGGGAACCCCACTATTTATTTCATAGGATCTGGAGTCTCGATTTTGACGATTTTGAGGAATATTTGCACCAGTTTCAGCATTACATGAAATGTCTGAATAAGTATCATTGATCCTTACTTTTAATTTCCTATCTGTTAGATATGAGGTCAATAACTCTATAATATTGTTGCCTAATCCATAAGATTTCATCTTATGGAGTAACAAAAAATGTGGGACTGCGTCAAATGCACCTTCCACGTCTAAAAATATTCCACGGGTTGCTAGGTTAGAGTCAAAATTATCGGCTAACATATTAACAATAGAAAATAGTTGCTTCTGTGTATTATGGCCTGGTAAGAACCCGGACTGATTTTCATAAATGAGGTTCTTCGAGGAAACATGGTCAAAAATTGCTGTATAAATTATTCGTTCAAAAAGCTTTGAGAGATTATTGAGGAGGCAGATTGGTCTGTAGTTGGATGGGTCTGTTTTTGAATTTTTATTCTTATATATAGGAACAATTATACCCAGTTTCCAGCAATCAGGAAATGTATTTGTCTCCAAGAAAATAGTAAATAATTTAACTAGTTCAACATCGATAGAGTCAGCCACAAGTTTCAACATTTTGTTAGTGATATTATCTTCTCCACCTTTTTTGGATGAATTAAGGTTCCGTAAGTTATCATTCATATTTTTTCGAGAAATATTTATGTAAGTCAAAGATTCATTTGTTTTCATAGGACAGGGCGGCAATGACTTATCAATTATATTATGGTGGAACTTAGTCATGAACTTATTTAAAAAAGCATTTGCTTTTCCAAGGTCATCATCAATAATTTTATCATTTATCTCAAGAAGAGGAATGCCTGTTGAAAACTTGGTTCCTATAAGTTTCTTTATAATTGTCCAGTAGTTTAGGCCATTTGCTGCTTCTTCATCCAAGTTATTACAAAGTTTATCTTGATAGTTGTTCTTTGAGTCAGTAATTAATTTGGTAAGATATGCGTTTTGCTTTTTAAATTGGTTGATGTTTAAGTCATTAAGTTTGGTTGATTTTAAAAAAGTATCTTGTTAATGAAATAAAAGGATTATCTTGATTTTTATCTATTTTGGGGGGTTTTGTTTTAAGTCTTTGCATACTTCTTGTTAAATCAACCAAAAATTTCCTTTGTATAACTATAATATTGAAAAGTGTCTAAGAAAATGTTGTATATGCTATTTTGTTCCAACAAGGTTCGGAAAGACATTTTATTTCATTCTCAAGAATTGGTAGAAAGGAATAAGAAACAATTGTACCAAAAACAAAAATGTTAACAAAAACATTTATATAAAATGTATATAAATAATTTTTGCATTAAATTGTTGCCAATCAGTCAACATTACATAAAGGATCGTGTTATTTTACAGAATGTTTTCAATAATTGGTTTAAGAGAAAAACATTGTTGAATTCAGTTCACCATATCAATACCTATCCTTTATGATTTCCATAAATTTTGCCTGTTGGTTTTAAATTATTTAGCCTGTTGTGAGAAATTCTAGTGAAACCCCTGATGAAGTGTGATGTATTCTTATTGCCACCCTTGTGTGACAAATGTAGACAGTCAGCATCTATAACAAATTATTGCACTTTTGTAACCATTTGCAATTTACCTACTGTATGTAATTTCTATTCACCTTAGTATTGATTGTTGTAGAATATTGTAGCTGTTGGTGCAGGGTTTGTGGATGGGCTAGGCTATGGGGATAATACAAAGGCAGCTGTCATCAGGCTAGGACTTATGGAGATGGTTAAATTTGCAGAGACATTTTATCCAGGTAGATTTTTTCACATATTTTCTACGAAAAATCTATAGAGCTCAATGTTACATGTGCGCGTATAAGGTTTAGGTACTGGGAGGTTTTGGATACAGAGTTTATCGCAAAGAAAATATGTGGATCTCCCTAGACCATGGGGACTAAAAAGAAAACCACCTCGTTATTTTTATATGCAATTTCATAAAGTGTCCCAAATTGTATCTTTCACTGGCAGTTGAGTCAAAGTTTCTGGAAAGGTAGATTAAAAGTATGTAGTGTACTGTAGTTATCCTTTTGGACTTTAGTGTATAATCTACCTATTGTATAATCTTTTGTTTTAGGCTCAAAAATGGACACATTCTTAGAGAGTTGTGGAGTTGCTGACTTGGTTACCACATGTTACAGTGGAAGAAATAGGAGAATTGCAGAGCAAGTTGTCAAAACAGGAAAAGTGAGAACTTTATGGCATATTTACTAAAGCTCTTGATTCCAATATTTGCTGAATACATCATGATATTTAGAACTAGAACTAGATTTAAAACTAGAATACCCGTAAATGGTTTCGTAATTGTCATACATTATTCTGGATATCAAAAGAATGATTAACATAAACTCACTGTTTTCTAATCGCCTTACAATATTTTAGGATATCAAAACCTTAGAGAAGGAGTTACTGAATGGTCAGAGTCTGCAAGGTCCACCTACAGCTGCTGAGGTTAACACAATGCTCTGTCAAAAAAATATGGAAGAAAAGTAAGTTATCATTTAACAAGGTACTCACTGAACAATACCAAAAAATTAAAAAAGCCATGTTAAACATTACTTTGTATGCTCAGAAGTATAATATATGCCTTCCTCTCAGCTGAAAATCCCTGTTTCCCTATATAAGTATCTGTTTCCTTACCAAGAGTAGGGTACTTGCTAGTTTGAAGGGATATAGTCTTGAGAGACTTGAATTAGATTATAATCTGTTTTACAAATGTATCCTATTATGGGAATTGTGAATGCAGGAATTGCTCAACATTTGAAAATGATAAATGAATCAGTATCCCAAAAAGTCGAGTTTGTATACTCTGAATTCTTTTCACTCGCAATAATACTTTGGCAGTTATTTAGAAAAAAGGAATAGTCCATTGACCAAACTTGCACGTTAAACTTAAGTTCAGGAAAAGTAATATTACCAATAACAAAATCAAGAAGCCAGCAAAAATAAACTGTGAAATTTGAACTTTGACCCAGTTGAAATTGTCAAGTACTCGTTAAGTTAAAAATATTTGGAGATGTTCACATAATGTACTTCTACTTAATTTGGTGCCATTTAAGTTTGACGGATCCACCAACTTGTTTAAGGCTGCCAAATTAAGTAGCCACCAAATTCAATATTGAATATTTCACTTGAGAATTTGAATGGAATGGTGTATACATTTCAATATTGCAAGTCTGCCAAATTAAGTATTCGCCAAATGTTTAAAACAGCAAATCTACCAAAAACAATAGCACCAAATTAGGTAGAAATACTAGCCTGGGGGTTCACGCCGTATTAATCTAATTGTTTGTTTGTATGTTGCAGGTACCCTCTCTTCACAGCAGTGCACAAGATTTGCAAGGGAGAGTTAAAACCAATAGCCTTCATAGACTGTCTCAAGAATCATCCAGAGCACTTGTAAATAATTAGCTAATTTTTTGTGTATATAGAAAAGTACTCAGACTTAAATGAATCATGCATGAAGTTCATTTTGTTAAAATATATTGAATGAATTATGTACACTGTACAGATGAATGGGTGAATACTATAAATTATTTATATTTTTGGAAATTTGCTTCAGACAGTTTTATTATAGGGAGAGTTGAAATAAACCATATGCAGGGTGTTACAATCAAACAAACCAATTTGATTCAAATTAATGCATTCTAGTGTTGTTTGTATGTATGATGCAGCATTTACTTATCCACTCCCTGTAATTATATGAATCCCACACCAAGTTCTAGATATTCAAGTTGTTGCATGACTGCTTCCTTCGGCACTTACTTTTTTCGACATTTTGCCTTATCTTGCCCTGTTTTTTTGCATCTTAATTTTTTCATGTCATGTTATGATGGCTATTTGTCCTTATTTGTTTGTAGCTTAGGTAGAATATTCGTAATCACATAGTGTAGTTCATTGCATGTGCTTATTCAGTAGTTTTTAATGCTAACAGAATTTACTATTTGTAACTATTTTACTATTGTTCATTGCATGTGCTTATTCAGTAGTCACTAATCCATTTTGATTTTTTAATGCTAACAGAATTCACTATTTGTAAATGTGTGATTCCTTAATTAAAACATGTAGCAGTGTATGATGTTGTAGCTTAATTTTTTAGCTTTAATATATTATTTGCTCTCTTATGTTGCATGCTTTTTGTTTGTGTTTCCAGAGATGATGACATGCCAAGCCCTGCTCAGCTATAACCAGATACCAGCATGCATAGATTTGTTTAATTTAGGCATTTTTGTAACATATAGTGTCTAATTTACTTACAAAAATCAGCTTGATGCACTAACAAATAAACTATTGCCGAAATTATAGACAATCCTTTGAATTGATAGAAACTGTTTTGAACCGTATCACACCTAACCATTGACAATGTACAATGACAAAATATATGGGTGTACACTTTGGCTGTACATTGTTTTATATTAATGATCTGAAGCAGAAACTGTGATGTTGGTTTAAAAAATTTATCTGGGGAATCTTATGCAGTATTCTATGTTTAATTATCCCATCGAACGAAGTTCGGAGGGATATAGGGAACGCCTCCGTCCGTCCGTCCGTCCGTCCGTCCGTCCGTACGTCCGTACGTACGTCCGTACGTACGTACGTACGTACGTCCGTCCGTCCGTCCGGGTAATAACTCAAATACCGTTGGCCCGATTTTGTTCATATTTTGTACACATATACCCTATGGGGGTAGAAGTTCTGCTCGAAAGCCGATTTTCAAAATGGCCGCTCATTTCAAAATGGCGGCCATTTTAGTGCCGATTTTACAGCAATTTAGGTGCAATATGTAAAACTGTTATAGCAATATGTTTTAAATGTAAAAAATGATAAAGGACAATAATAATGCTACAAATGTAGATGTTAAAGAAGCACATGGCAGCCATCTTGAAAAATGGCGGCCTTTACGCGTCATTTTACGATTTTTGCTGTAACTCAAAAAATAGTGGAGTGATTTTGTTCATATTTGGTATGTGAATACTATAAGCATTGCACACTGTCTAAAGACACTTTTGGTAGAAGGCGGCCATTTTGAAAAATGGCCGCCATTTTAACGTATTTTACTATAACTTGAAAAGTAGTAGAGTGATTTTGTTCATATTTGGTATGTGAATACTATAAGCATAGCACACTGTCCTATGACACTTTTGGTAGAAGGCGGCCATTTTGAAAAAAATTTTGAAAAATGGCTGCCATTTTAACGTATGTTGCTATAACTCGAAAATTAGCGGAGCGATTTTATTCATATTTGGTATGTGAATACTATAAGCATGGCACACTGTCCTATGACACTTTTGGTAGAAGGCGGCCATTTTGAAAAAAAATTTGAAAAATGGCCACCATTTTAACGTATTTTACTATAACTAGAAAAGTAGTGGAGCGATTTTGTTCATATTTGGTATGTGAATACTATAAGCATGGCACACTGTCTATTTCTAATGACACTTTTGGTAGAAGGTGACCATTTTGAAAAATGGCCGCCATTTTAAAGTATTTTACAATAACTCGAAAAGTAATGGAGCGATTTTTTTCATATTTGATATGTGAATACTTTAAGCATGGCACATTGTTTAATAAAACTCTGGGGAGTAGTCGGCCATTTTGAAAAATGGCCAACATTTTTATGTGTGTGTTATTTTACAAGTACGTGTGCGATTTTTCAAAAATTTTAGAAGTGGCTACTTAAAAGCATATTATTTCTTCTGATGACAACTTTGCAAGTGAGCAACCATTTTGAAAATGGTGGCCTTTCTGGTGTGTTGTTTTATGATATTTGCTATTCGTTTGTAAAAATGCCAGCCATTTCTGTTCGATGGGATTCGCTACGCTTTGGCGTTGCCGTTGTTCTGGTTTCATTTGCATGCTTTCATGTTCATGTGGCAAGATTTTAACTTTGTAATTATGTAAAAAATGAATATAACCAATATTTTGATCAATTATGTGGATAAAGCTTTTAAAACCTACATCACAATTTATTCTTCAAATCGTTTATGTAGAGCTAAAGTGTGCCCCTGTATATTTTGTCACTGTATGTTGTCCATGGTTAGGTGTGTTTGTATTTATAATAAATAACTAGTCAGTATTACAACTATGGGATTCAAGACAAGAATTTTGACGAATGAACTAAAAGGAAGCTTTAAATGGTATGTTGTTCAGCATGTTTATTTTCTCTATTTTTGTGTGTCAGCTCTCAATTGTGTTTGTAGTAAAACATCTATATGTGAACAACTCAAGACATTTTGACATTGATGGTTTCAATTGTTTCCCAAGTGTTCAAATTAGATCAGTTGTAATGTCTATGTGTTGCAGTAATGAAATCCAAATCATTCTCCAAACCTTTTGTTCATCGTGTTGCTTCTTATTCTCTGCAGACCCTTGATTCAGATCCTGCGATTGTCAAAATAAAGTGATCGACTAGACTCTCTGTTTTTATCACTCATTTACTGACACTTTCTGACAAGCTATCTACATTTCGAAGCATCTAAGATTTGACAGGGGATCAAGAGTCTGCAGAGACAAGAGGCATGATTGCACTGAATGAAATACTAGGAGATTGATTATAATGTATGTGTATTCACATTTGTTTAAGTGCCAGAATAGAGTCCAGTTTGGTGTTAGTTGGTCATAAACTTGAGTTAAAACATGAGCACTTAGTTTATGGAGTCTATGGTAATTGATTCCTCCCAGTGCAAAGTTTGATGTTTGTTTTCATCCTATACAATATAAACAATGTAAACATCTTGGTATAGATTTAGATGTAAAATGTGCCATAGTCATGCATCAGGTTCCAGAATTAAGCCGCCCACACTTTCCACTTCTGCAACTATGGTAAGATGGAGAGGGGTAAATAAGGGGCTTGATGCATGATTTAGAGTGCCTCTTGAGCGAAAGGTGTTAAGGAAAGCTTTGACAGGGTCCCTTTATGTACATGTAATTTATGTGTAATTGGAACTTGAACAGATTGAATGCAATATTAATATTGTTAGTGTCATATTATATGAAAAATTCAGATTTTTTTCCATTGAAGCATGTACCTCTGGTATAATTATTTCACTTGTACACCCGAGTATTAAAAAACAGTGTTAAAATGTAAATAATTGTTAATTAAACTTTATTTGCTACATTTTGTGCATTGATATTTTGTATCCAAAATCAGACGGTCATCAGGCTAGCTGAATTTTGAGTTTTGAAAAATACTTGTTTTACCCCTGATTGGTATATTTTATAAATGTCATATTTATAATTCTAATATGATACATGACGTCAAAATAGCTAGAACAATTGATTTACTAGTCTATATTGGAGTATGTATGACCTCTAAAATCCATAAATGCAAATAGTTGTGTTTCTTGTCTGTTTATCATATTAGAATCTTAACAAAGACCTTGATTTATTATGTTTTATGTCAAACATATGACCTCAAATTATATTCTGGCCATTGCCGAAGACCTCAATCGCTACGCCATAAATCATAAAATCTCGGTCTTAAAATTAATATTAAATTAATATTTGATTTTGTCTGTTGAAAAATATCTGAAAACTGAAAAAAAACATCTACAAAGGAACTCATTGAAAATAGAATGGGTCATATGTGAATGACACAAATGTGTTCAAATGTCTAGAATTAGTGGATTTCCTCAGATGGATCTGAATTGTTTAATATTGAACAATATTATTGTTCTACACATTTGTACAATATTGGAGGTAATAAAAGTGATGATTAATGTAAAACTGTATTTAGTTTTATTATTATTGTATTCATTTAAGTGTCACCCATACAATCAGACAAGTACTTGTACAAGCCCGAAGACAGGACTTGTGGGGTGGTTTTATGCCAAAAGCTTGCAATGTTAAAATTACGAGGTATTACGGGTCCTGTAATTTCTAACGGATTAAGTAAACACTGTAACCGAATGATTATGTGAGGAAAATTACATGCATTTGTATAGATTTATACATACAGATTGCCATTTTGATTTTACATGCAAGCTTAAAGTCTCCATTGTCAAATGTGAACCCCCCTGGAATTTGTTTGGAAAGTGATCCCACCTTTTGCAAAAAAACTGGCTGCAGGCCTGAAGAAACTACTATAAATAACTTCAGTATGGTGATATTTAATTTTGTGTTTTTGCCATTTCTTCGGGATACTAATGGTGCATCGATCTCCCCCTGCACCCTGTTGAAAAATGTAAAAAGCACATGCTATACAGCAGTGTTGAAAATCTATTTGAAACGGTCAAAAGGGTGACTATTGAAGTATTTTGAAAAATAGGGGAGATAGAATTAAGCATGACAAAGACCTGAAGAGATCACCAGATGGCTTTTTACAATTAGAGTTTTTCTCCACAGAATACCAGCCGTCCTAGTGGTTTCAATTTAGCTAGAAACTGTTTTTAGGGAGTATAAAAAAATATGTCCACATCGTTATATGCATATGTTTTAAAGCCTGAATATTGACCAGTCTTAGTTGTGGTCACTCAGCAACTATTTTTGACACTTATTAACTTGAACATCATTATCCCGAAAATCGCTGCATCCTGTGAATACGGGGCTTTTATATCCAGAATTTTTTCTCAAGTGAAAATCAATTTATTATGCCATCCCCAGATGTGTTGACATATTGTTATATAGACTCCAACTTTTTTTGGACGATGTCTGCCAGGTGTTTAGTCTGTAACAGTGCTCAGCTTGGTGTCTGTAATAAACTGGTGTCAAGCACCTAACTTCTGATAAAAACACCACAGAATAGAACTATATGTAAGAGATTCATTTTTTGTACATTTATTACTTTAAAGCATGAGTACATGCAACATATTTACCACTACATGACTTTAACTGTCAGCTGAAAAAATATCAGAAAGGACGAAATTTCATCCTTTTTTGCTAATGTCTAAAGAAAGTTTGGATTATCAGCAATCAGTGGCTATTAAATTTGTAAATTTGTGTATGATATGGTATACAAAGCTCAAATCAGGATTTCTTACCAAATATTCTCATTTTTCATATATCCATCTTGAAGTTTTAATTGACTACAATATTGTTAATTCGACAATTACTACAGTAACCAAATATGGTTTGGGGTGGAACAGGATGATTCAAAAACATTCATTTTTGCTACAATAATAACCACTGTTTAATTGTCATTTTTTGGCTCGCAGATGACTGGCATAATGTACATAGAAGTATAATGTTAAACATTGAAAGATTGTGATGTTTGAGTCAATTAAACAACACACTTCCTATAATTTCATATAATATATTTCAATGTTCACTCATTTGTAAACTTTTTGATAGGGTTCCCGATTTACATTAGGCTATTATTCACATTTACTCTTTATTTTCCCATACTTCACACAGTATGACTTGATTGTATATTTGACTTGTGACTATTCATACTTTTTGACTATGGGTCACTTGGTCCGCTTCCCTTTGTCAATCTTTGATATTATGATTGCATTTATGTGCCTGTGTGTACTATAGTACATTCCCATCATCAAGTAGTGTTTGGGGCACTAGAAGTGGATGGTTCTGTCAATGTGTTTTCAATATTATCTGTACTTTCTGTGGTTTCATTGTGCTCTGTATTATCCGTGTTCTCAGTGTCTGAACTACTCAGTTCATCTAGGTCTGATGATAAATCTTCCATTTCAGCAAGTCTTTGTTTTATTGCTTCTAATCTTTTTAATAAATTAGTATAGTCAAATTTCCCACGCTTTTCACCAAATGGGTCCTGAAATTGTAAAAGAGGGAAATAAATATTCCAAAATAAACAGTGATTATTAAAGATGTAACAATATGAAAGCAAAACAAGTGAGTATGTACCTCCCATTATAATCTACTACACTGTACTTCCATTCATTAATAATTTCTTTCAACAAACTTACCTGCATAGTGGATCCAGAGAGATATGTGTGTGATTTACATGTACTTTCATAATAGTCATAATACTCTGGGAATGACTTCTCCATCACCACCCTGCAAATAAAGTAGCTTACACATATACATACAAATATGAATGTATTCCAGAAACATCAAGTGAGTCTCGAAGCAGGTGATTAGGATGTAAATCAGATGCAGATTTGTATCAGTTTTAAAATGGGATGTGAATACATTCAAGGATATTTTGAACTTTCCACCATTTTGCATTTCTCAGCATGGCGATGGTTCGAGTAACACGAGCGTTATATCAACAAAAACGTACTTGAGGGCTGATGGACAGGAACACCTCCCTTCTAGCATGTCACATACTGCAACCCTTAACGTCTCATGCTGGATGATGTCATTGTAACGTTTCGCATCACCCCCAGTTCTTTCCTGGAAATATTACATTTTATACCCATTGTTATGATGTCATCAATGAACAGGCTAATTTCTGGAGTCAGAATCAAAGTGAAGGAACTCACACTTCAATTTAAGACTCAAGTATACAGTAAGTACAAATAAATGAAAGGATCTCGTTTTAAGAATGGGATGTAAAATATGAAGTGGAGAAAAGTTCAATTGAAAGAAATTAGTTGCGTTACTTATTTGTTATCTTCAAGAATGATCAAAGGCCAGCTGCTTAATTTTTAACTGATGCATATGACTATAGGTTGTTATAAGTCCATGATTAACATATTAAAACCATAGCCTACATGTATAAGTCTTTGCATCAAGTAACTCTTGTGCGTTGCAGCCCATTTCACATCATATGCAAATGAGAGGGTAAAACAAGAGACATGAAGTCAACAGTATAACAACTGAGTTGACTACTTTATGTCATACAATTTCTTTAAATGAGATCTTACATGCTCAAATCCAGGTTCGTTGTGGTATGGCTTCTCATTGAGGAGGGACTGTATTGATATTAACACACTGGAAAGACTCTGGGCTGGACTCCATGCAGGCCCTGTCCAAGTTCTGAAACAAATATTTTTGTCTTATCTGGTATCTTAAATTACAGCGAAGTGAAAAGTACAACATTGCATATATTTCACAGAGATAGTTTTTGGGCCTAAACTTTAAAAATCCTTTACTACATGTACATCATTTGACCTAATGAAAACACAAAGTTAGCAAAAAATTCAAAAATCTTACCCTAAAATACTGAGACAAACTTTGCCATTCCTGTATAGATTTGGATTAAATCTAACTTTTCCATCGCCTGTTGTAACAAGTTTGACACGTGGTGGCCTGATAGGGTAATCTGGGGGACACCGGATAAGAAAGTAGAAAAAGCCTCCTTCATATGGTGTGTCGAATGGACCCGTGATCAATGCATGAATCTACAATGTAAGCAAAAAGTGTTAAATAATGTGAGAGGTTCACACTTTTTATATTGTAAACTGTACATTAATGTGGCAATGTAAGAATGGTAGACTTTACCAAATTACCATGTACCAGGTATATGGAAAATTTGTAATATCAATCAATCAAAATGAAAAGCTATTTGATAATTGTGGTATAGACTTACTGTATGTACCTGTTTATGAAAACATATACACCTTTTACAACAGACCTCATGTGATCATTTAAAGGGGTATTCCTTGCCAGACCATCTCTCTCTTAATATGGTAGCTATAACCATATACATACTTTGCAAGTTTAGCAAAACACGGAAAAGGTTTTTAAATGGTCAATATTAATCACTTAAAAATATAGTGCTCAATTCCAGTAGGCTGCCATCTTTTAAAATTTCACTCAGGAAGTGATGTCATCGACTCTCAACTTTGCATATAATATTAGGTAAGGAGCTATTATAATCACTAAACCAGTTGTATATATTTTTCAATTTGGTCTGTGATTTAAATCCCTTTGATGATCTCTTCTTTAGTTCTAAGTTGACAACTCGTGAAAATATTTTTACACAGAAGATAAGGGCTTCTTGTCTTGAAGTGATTTTGTACTTCTTTCCTATACTGTGATAGAAAAGGTTATAACAGGTGAGAGTCGATGACATCACTTCCTGAAAGAAATCTTAAAAGATGGCAGCTTACTGGGAATGAGTACTCGGTTTTATATGATCAATATTGACCATATGAAAACATTTTCCTGTGTTTTGCTAAATATATAAAGTATATATATGATTGTAGCTACCATATCAGGAGAGAAATACTCTGGCAAGGAATGTTCCTTTAAGCATGAACTATACAGGAAAACAGCAAGAATTTTATACCTGTAAGTGTATAATGGTTCATAACTGAGTTCTGATCAGTCAATAACCAGACCTCATTCATATCTCATTGACTTACCAGAGTAAAATCTTCCTTGTCAGGTACTATACACATCCCCGGAGGTGGCTCATTGTAAATACTCATCATGTCCCTGAATATACAGATACTCATAGATTAATAGACGATGGAAAACTTCAAATCTATGGAATAGCAAAATTAGAAATCAGCAATTCCATGAACATTTAATAGCAAATCCCAACAGACACAATATTCATGAATCTATGTAATAAAAAAAGTGGTTCAAAATGTGCAGGACAATGTCGAAAGGTAAATCTCAGTAAATTCAGTATCAGTGGTTGCCAAGTGATCAATGCAACATTTCAAAACATGCCCAGCCCTTGTGTTCGCCATTGTAAATAGCCAAGGCAACATAGCAAAGTCACCAAAGTACACGTGGTACCAAATAATGATCAGGACTTGCCTTTATCCCCATCTTCTAGCCAGAAATCTAAATGGAAATTAAATTTACGAAATAGAATTTGAAATCTCCGGTGATTTCTGCATTGGAAGTTTGGACATCTTGAAAAGGTTAAATTGCATTTTAAACATGTCTTTATCAGTTTATGTTATGAACAAATTTGTGTATTCTCTATATGCTAACTAGGAATAGGATGAAGAAAAGATATTTTCTTAATCCTAGATCCTAACTTGAGCATTGCCCAGTAGGATACAGGTACCCTGGATAACTACTCATGAACCCATGTCTGTTGTCTGTACTATGATCAGGTTATCGAATTGTACAGGGTGTCAACAAAGTATGTTTACAAATTCAATACAAATGCAATTAATTTGATACTGTACCATTTAAACCTTGATTTGTGTTCAACAGAAAATCGACTCATTTGCTTGTGCTGATTTAAGAACGTTAAACAATTAATTTGAATGTTAAAATTAGATGCGTTATTGTTATTATCCAACATAGAAAGGCCTCATTTTCATTTTTGCCTTTACCCTATGTATCTGCACAAACAGTAAAGAGAAAATCATTGCTGGCATAGATTCGCAACGGAATATTGAAAGCAGGGTTTTGATACATTGAGCTAAAATGTTAATTGTGTAATTATCATGATATTTCCCTCTGGTCCCTAAACTCTACTCGAGTCTCTAGCTTACAGCTAGACGAAACTTCATTGATTTCGTATGTACTGTGCTACACGCACCTACACGCACCTAGAACTCATTTTTAATAAATTTTATAAATATTTTTAAGAATATTAATCATATTTAGGATGAAGCGTTGCTTGTCTGGATTTAGATATTTCAAAATTTCATTTCGGAGTTTGACACATGGTGAAATTTTCTCGCTGTAGCTAAAAATGGCTTCCGGTTCTGGACGTGAATAACATTTGAAATTATTCTCGCTTAAAGAAATCAAATATAACAATAGATTCAGACGGGGATGTGAGCTGATGTTCTTCAAATCTATACATAAAGGTATATTTCATATTATTATGCCATATTTACTGTGCGTGTGACACAATGATTTACAATATTTATAATACTAAGGCAGCTCAATCTTCCTCCTCAAAGCCGGAATATAGAGAAGGCTTTGGACCGAAGTAACCTAAACTTACGATTGTAAATTTTCAGATCATTCATAAGGTTTCGGCTGAGACCATCATTTTATGTTATACTCAGGGTTTCGGACAAATGGACTTCGGACCAATGGCATTGGGATTCGAACCCATGGTGTCTTATCGCAGCTACGACCCCTTTAGATTGTAGTACGCGCATATCATTGGTCAGTCAATGTTTTTACAAAGTTGGAGAAAATACTACGCATTGCACACCTAAATGACCTCCCTCGATACATTCCTTAGTATTTTAGAATTCTTTTTATGTAGTTGAATCGCCAATTATATGGGTTTATCGGCAGAACGAAGAGGTTTTCGTTTTTGATAGCAATATTTGCGTGTAATATTTAACTTATTTCAACCGTCAAATTCCTCCATTCAGTTCCCGGTATGCACCAGTCATAAGGGAAATCCCTGGGGAATTCCCCTTCCGACATTTTGAAAATTGCTGACATACTTCCGATGTAAAAACGAAAACCTCTTCGTTCTGCCGATAAACCCATACAATTGGCGATTCAACTACATAAAAAGAATTCTAAAATACTAAGGAATGTATCGAGGGAGGTCATTTAGGTGTGCAATGCGTAGTATTTTCTCCAACTTTGTAAAAACATTGAATGACCAATGATTCGCGCGTACGACCACTAAAGTGGTCGTAGAATTCGATAAATGGTGTCCACTGTCCTCCTCCATTTGGACATATAAAGTAAGCAGCTGAATTCAGTATTTCACTTGCAGCAGATTTACAGAGGGCGAGCAAATGATGTTCTATGCAAGGATCAAGGTGAATATAATCAGCTAATGGTAGGACTTCCCAGGTTCTAAGAGACCAATCACTGCAACGAACTGAAGAAAAATCAGCAGCAGAAGTCGATTTTGATTGAAATCAATTTGAAACCTAAATTGAAATCAAAAACACAAACCTTTTGATTCTCCCAAGACAGTGGGACGTAGGCTTTTCTTTATCCCAATCTTTACTGAGATTTGGATCCCAGTTAGTCGTCGAAGTACCTGAAAGTTCATCTGTCAAAAGTGTAAGTGCATCTTGAGCAGTTGCCATATTTCCTGGTTTACGGACTGAATTTTGTTTGGACAAAATTATGCTCATTAATACATTGTATAATTTCAATTCCAATATTGTATTTTTAGAGAAAAAATTTTACGGGAAATTTTATCAAAACTGAAAAAATCATTGAAAAATATAAATATAATGAATTCTGATAATCCAATCAAACATCAGCAATTTATTTAGAAAAAGAAAAAGTTCAAGCGAATTCTTACGCAATATAGTCCTCTAATTTGTATAGTAGTATTTTCTTCAGTGCTAATAAAGTTATTTGTATGTATTACGTATAAGATAGAAAAGGTTAACCTCTACTTTAGTAGTTTAGAAAATTGTAAAAATAGAAATATAACAGAACCAATATTGTTATCAATGGCGGAAGGATATACAGCTGCAATACGTCGACGTCCATGCAACGTTTCGAATGACGTCATTTTCCGAAAATGGTGACCAATCAGAAGTCTGTATTTATATCATATGACATAAAGTAACCAATCAGTAACCGTGATCAATTTCATTACCACGTTACTTGTACGTTACCACCATCGGAAGGAGGAACTCAAATACTAAAATTTGATTTTGGTGAGTTTTACGGGTTATTTACCAAATATTCAGACACTAATTAATAAACAAGACCTGAACTTTGTAAATGTGAGACTCAGGGACCAACGTCCGAGAGTCATAGTTGAACTTGATAGGGAAAAAAATTAATTTGAGAAATTTGTTTTGTTGCCTTCGTTGGACTCTTCGTTTTGTGAACTTCTGCATGATAGACAATATGATGATGTCATCAAATAATGTATTGATGTCTAGTGCTTGTTTATCAGATGCTGCTGATGACCTGGAGATCCCTCAATATACATTTGATGATATAACAGTGCCTGGCGAACTGATGAACACCACAGGCATAGACAACTTGGAAGAAATCTGTGGACAAGATTCAATCTCATCAATGAATCCTGATATATTCCTCAACAGTTCGAACAATTCTTCCCTTATTGGTAAAACATCACCTTCCCGAAGTGTCGAGAGTGGTATCGAAAGTATGTGTAGCCCTCATAGTGTGATTGAGCTTGACAGCGATTTCGATGTTGAAAATGTGTTCTCGCCAACGAGCATTGACATGGATAACAATGATGAAACAAGTCTGGACTTGTTGACATACCTGGCTAATGAGACTGGTTTATCTGTTGTTGAGAGTGATCCTAAACCAGAACCACAATCTGAGAGGAAAATGGCATTGCGACAACATAAGAACATTGGGAAAACTGTGTCTTCAGGCGGTAAAATTAAACCTTTTGTAATGCAAACAGTCAAAATCAAGCCTTGTACAAATACTCAGGCTCAACATTCAAACACAAAGGCCCCACAAAAATGTATCCAGGCCAAGCGTTCTCCTACCTTTACTTGTGAAGAAGACGATGAGATATATCCAGATCCAAGTCGTAAAAATGCAATCCAAGCAAAGATCAACAGAGAGAAGAAAAAGTTGTATGTTGCTACACTTGAGAATGATGTCACAAATCTAAAGAAAGAAAATGAGACACTGAAAGTTAAATCTGTGAAAATGGAGAAACAAATGAAAATAATGCAGGATGAGGTGACATATCTCCGGAATGTGTTGGCAAATCAGAGCACTCTCTCGGCCCTTTTGAAAAATATTCCTAATGCATCGGACGTTTCCCTCACATCATCTTTCAAGAGACGCTATGATGTTGAGAATGATCATGGTTATCAAAAACCAAAACATGCGCGACATAGTGATGGAGGAGTGTGCCTTCATGTTGAAAATAACAAAGTGTCTCTGGAGTTTTGTTCGAAATGTGCTAAGTTAGCCAACAATGAGGATATAATTGAAATCTCCTGAATAATAAACAGTAAATGCCTGGAAACAAGGTTGTATCGTAGTACAGGACAGGGGCTCAAATCTATGGATTTTTCCCTAAAGTGTGTATAAAAATAAAAAGCACAAAATACTGAAAATCCAAAAATAACAAAACTGGTACAGACTGGAAATGAAGCAGACACTAGGCTGGTGATACCCAGTCATTTCTTTCAGGGCAAGAGCTGTACAATTCATGCAATCCTGAGAAACCATTTCTACCCTGTGATGAGACGTGACACCTGGGATCCATGGTCCATTTCCTGGTTACGTTGACTGAGGCGTGTCTACCTTACCTGACTATTTGATGGACTGCGTCAAATGTGCTATGTGTTGGTAGCATCTAGCGAACATGTGAATTGTGAAGCCTACTGTATGTGTGGTGGTATTGGTTTGAGTTGGTAGTAAATACTGTTGTGATTTTACTGAAGTGGTGTTTAAATAAACCATTTCATGCCATCTCATGTATCATGTATAGTAATATAGAATAACAGTTGCAATGTAAAAGACAACTTCAGTTGTCAAATAACTGAATTAACTCCAAGCTGATGTGTAAAAATGATGATATGTGTTTTGGACTTACTACACACACAGACGATAAAGGAACTGAACTATAACCCAATCTTAAGTTTTACTTTTAGGTAGTACCTGTATCACTGGGGTTCAGAGAAAGAAGATGTAGATGAGATGCCCCCCCCTCTATTGATCAGCATATTAATCTTTTTTCTGGTAAGGTTTCTCTTAATCTGTCATACATGTCATAATGTTAATTCAGGAGTTAAACTTCTTCAAATTTCAATTCAGTCTAAATGACAATACTAAATCATGAATGTGAATATTTGAGAAGTTGATAGTTTTGAGATATTATGACATTATGTGTGACCAAAACAACAGACTTGCCAACTTATAAAAATATTCTGGAATTTAATCTATATTATTTTCCAAAGTATAAATACTGTTCATTTTGATAATTGTTGGGATATTCTTGTATCATATGGGATACCATAAAAGATTGGCAAGTCTGCAATTTGATAAAAGCAGAGGTACATAGTCGAGAGTATGACGTTTAAATTTTAAAAACTCTGAAACAGTGCTAAATGGAGTCACATTTACTTGGACTCCAGAAGAGAAACACACATTCAACATATTGTCTTGTATTATGCTATGTAAAACAGGTTTAGTCTCTGGGACTTATAAGTCTTTTTGGTTTATTAGCTTTCACACATGAACGAACTACAGGCTGAAAAGGTGAAATAGGCCCTATAATGTTCTCGTGAGAATTTACATTAGAGTCACAGTTCGACAGTTGGTGAGTGTAAAACAGGTAGATCATTAATATTTGAATTTTATGTTAGTCTATTATTAGAATTAGTTCATTTATTTTATGAATAACAATAGTGACATGTAAATATTGTATATAAATAGTATGACCATGAAAGTTTATCATTGCCAATTGAAGTTGAGGATTATAGAAAAATTCTGTAAGTAATTGTGCTTGTAAATAATTCCTTACTCTAAAAATGGAATAACTGACCAGCCATTCTTTTCAATACTGTATTTATCTTTCCATGAAATCAAAAGTTACAAATCTAACAGTGAACCATGTTATATGATGTTTTCAGATTTTAACATTTTTAGTATTTCTTACAGAGGCTATGAAAATTTGTTGAATAGCAAACAGAGCCTCCAATCACCAGGTCTACAAGGTCTAAATATCTACATAGTGTTTGTAAGATTGGCGGATCCAGAAATGATTTATTATAGGCTTATGGTAATTCCAAATGGGTCATCTTAGGTGGTCTCAAAATGATGTGAAATAAAAGTTTGATCATATGGCTAAGCCGGATGAAAGATCATAAATATTGTGCATATAAGAGGGTTATTTTGACTGATTTTCTTACCAGTTGAATTCTAGCATACTGCTTAATGAGTAAGGTGGATTCCATTTGATTGATTTAAATTTTTTGGGGGGGGGGTGGTCCTAATCTCATCTCCCTGGTATAAGTGCAAACTTTGCAATTTGCTTGGGGTACATAATTCACTATCATCTGTTTTACTATGCCAAGTTCTAATAGTAACCCATTTCTCCCAAATCTGCCAAGCTTAGTCCAAGCTTGAAAATTGGTTTTAGATTCATGTTATCACAGTATACTGTTAATTGCTTTAATTTGACAGCTGTTTTAATTTTGCGGCTTGATAAAAATTGCCAAATGAAGTCTCTGGAAATGAAATTCTGGGGATTTTTGTTTAGTGCCTTTTCCATGTGTTTCCTTGCATGCTAAGACTTTGGTGAGAATCTTGATTGAAACAATAAAATGTCAATTTGAAACTATTTCCTAAGGTCTACAAAGTACCCACTGGTTTAGATAAAACAATCAATACCACCATAGCTAATTGCGCAATCCATGGCGAGCAGTGTGAAGTGAGTAATATGACTGATGATATCAATCTGCCAAATTAAATAGCACCAAATTAAAGCAATTTACAGTACTTACTTTGATCAAAGTCTAGGAGCATGTCATATAGATAAGAAACTTCAAGGTTTTTACAAAATTTGACTTCATGGACTTTTAAGCATTAATTAGATTCTCTTGCAAAAGTATGGTCAACATTGTTAGCTCATTTTGTCATTGCATTTTTTGGCTCAATTTGTCTGCAAATAAGCAGTTATTGATTATTTATTAAAATCAAAGTAACATATATACAGGTTATGGTGGGTACCTGGGCTATGCCGGCCATTTTCACTTTACTGAGAATCTAGATGGCAAACGATAATATATATGATATGAACACGCAGTCACGCCCATGGAAAATCTGTCATAGAAGACTGCTCAGGTGTGCCCTGATTCCAGTTATCTTACACCCTAGCAGTTAAAAATATTATTATAAAAAGTATATAATTTTTTTTTCATTTGTGAGTGATTTCGCTCCATCGATTCCTACTTCCAGTGGAACTTGAACCAAAACAAAACTGATTTCATTTATTATGTTTCTGCAACTGATTCACATGCAGTTTGATGGGAAACACTACTGTGGAAACACTGGACACATACATTAATGAGTCAAGGTAGAGATTAAAAGATGGATTGGATCGAGTGGATTGGATTCATGTAAAAGGTGGATTGGATCGGGAATCTTCAAAATATGGATTTTTTAGTTGATTTCCCTCTAAGCAATTTCCTCCGTCCTAAAGTATTTTGTGATTACTTGAGTCCCTTTAAGGAATTGACAAAGCAATGACAAATACATGGACATTTCAATTAGTTGATAGGTCCTAAAGTATCTATCTGCTCTCCCCTGTAAATCAACATTAGTAAGACATAATAAACATAGATCTGTAGATAAAAGCTGTCATTCAAATTGACGTGTGGGTGTTCCCCAGACATTTCTGCCATGTTCTATTAAAACAGATGATATGGATCTTGGACTTCAAAAGTCTGCCTTATGATTTGTGAAATGTCTAAAATTACCCTTGGAATGAATAATATTGTGTATCAGGTCACCTTTCTCATGTTTCTAGCCTACCCAAGCAAAATGATATAACATCTATTATTTGACATTGTGGAAGTGAGGAGAGCATTAATCGTCTGATGGGAGATCAATATAAATTTTTTAAGGAAAATCCATATTTTGAAGAATCTTGATCCAATCCACCTTTTACATGAATCCAATCCACTCGATCCAATCCACCTTTTAATCTTTACCTGATTCAAAGCCAATAGTAGTTTGTTCCGAAGCATTGATATCAAAGTTCTGATACCAGTTTTTCAAACAAAAGTTTGCGATTCGGACCGATTTCAGTCAAATGGTACAACTCGTGGCATGTGTGACCCTCAATAAGTTCAATAAATTGTGTGAAAATCTTGAAATTTCATGTAAAATCGATCTGCTTCTTGCTGTTCACCAAATTTGGCAATGACATCCCATGGTTTTGGGAAAATGGGACCCACATTTATGCAATTTCTGAACTCAATCCAAACACTGGGATTTCTCAGACAAATAACAACTCCACTTGTTTTTTCTCAGAACTTTGACACATGGATGATGTTTTAACAAGAACTATTTGAGTCACTGATCTTACCAGTCATAAATGTTGGGGAAAAATTAGAACAATTGCTCTGCCTGAGTACATGTTATTTGCATGCATCATAACTTCTTGGGCCTAAAGCCTATGACTCGATCTCATTTGGAATGATCTTGGAATTTTCTGGATCCGTCAAGTCGTATGGTAAGATTTTATATACCCAAAACTGTATGTTGATGTTGTAATGTATTGATGAATGTGCATCTGTTCTTATATTATGTCTGTACATTTTGCTTAAGATATGAAAGAGAGAGGCTGTAATATATGAACTTGGTGCAAAACAAGTTGAATATGTAAGTGGTGGCATAACAGAAAACTGATGATACAGTAATATATTGGAGTTTGGTTGAAACTTTTGATGAGCAAACGTTCACAAAATTTTGCAAAATTATTTGTTATAATTTAACATGGAATCGGATGCGTGGTATATCAAACAATAGTTGATTTTTGTAAATGCAACTCGAGTTACCTCCCAATTGCTTATGAAACCTCTGTATTTTAAGGGGAGCATAGTATTTCATCATTGTAGTTTCATGCCGCCACTCACATGTACCTATATTATTTACACTTTTAAAGGAAGGACCAAAGAATGAAGTGTAGCACATAGCAAAGTCAGCATTTCAAAATGCTATATTCTACAGTTATGTTATCTGGATAAAAATCCAGTGATGAAAGATAGACTGAGAACCAATACACCATTTATAGGATACCTCTGTATTTAATTACAGAAATATAGTGACAATTAAATAATTTGCATCTTGTGACAGGGTATGAGGGTATGGGGTCTTGTCAAATATCCATATGTTATTTTGATGGCATGACATCATTATTGGAGGGGTTAAGAGCCCACTTTTAGTATTAAACTATGAAATGGTCTGATATTTTATTTCATATATCAATGTTCAATAACTTGGAGGGGGGGGGGGACTAAGGACGTGGACAAGAGGTTGGGATAGGGACTCATTTGATCACTTCCTCCAAAATAAGCATTGAAGACATTGACCAGACCTCTAATCCTTCTCATTTGATACATATTAAGGATATCATAAATATGATAAAGGCTATTATGATGTTCATAAGTGTAACCAAAACTTGGTATTTTGCTGTGTAGACCTGGTGGTTATGGTAAGAATGTAATAATTATTTTGTACTAAGATTTTGCAGTGTTGAATGGTTGGCTCTTGATGTACACACAGAGCACCTGGTGGCGTGGCCTGCTACTTGAGAAGCCAAAAAATATCAGAATATTATAACATCAAATGTTTATGGAGATAACTACTGAATCTTTAGAGTAGAAATGTAATCTTGCATCAGGGCCTTTTGCAATCCCTCACATCTTTTCCCTCACCTCTATCACAAGTGATGGAATGGGGATTGCACAGGGTTTCCTAATTGCATATATTCTAGAATTGCTGCAACCCTTGTATAATTTCCCATCCAAGACTAGCAATTTTCATGTTATATGGGCACCTTAGATAGATATTTATTTCAACACAGGTGGCTCCACAGGCTCCAAGCTACCAGGTGCTGTGTAGAAAATAATAGATATGTTGTGGACATTTATAAATACATTGTGCCTGGAATAAAAGACATTCTGTAATATTTTTGTACAATTTAACTCATCACTGAATAAAAAGGAATGGAATTTTAACATTTGTATTGGTGTTGTATATCATTGAACCCCAAAAAATTGGAGCATAAACATTGGGATCTCCAAGCTACCAAATAACAGTGTGGCCACAATTCAGGCTTTTAGTATAACAAAATACTCTTAACTGATAAACAGAAAATACTTGGTGTCAATTGCGTTGTAACCTCCTTCCACAGCCAATATCGGGAGGTACCCACACAAACTATATATGAAAGGAGGAGTCTGGGTATACTGAAAATTGTAATACTAAGTATCTGAAAAACCAACTCAGTTACACCTATTATTAAAGTTCAATATCTTATCCTTCTGAGATTACAAAAATATCAATTTGTATCACAATTGATAAAGAATATTGGCACCGAAGAAAATGCATATCACTTTGCCAGAATTGAAAAAAAATCAATGGCAAATATTAAAAAATGAATGATTTGTACACAAAGTTTGAAACATATCCTCCAAAACATTGCTTACTTCGTATAGACACTGAATGGTATTTCTGGATAAGTGCATATGTGTTCATCTGTTTAATCAAGGGATTACTGAGCATCCAGTTTTGACACTGTGTTGGTGAACAGGTGAAGTTACACATATTTCAGTCAAATTCATGCTGAGTTGTCAAAACTGCCCGGGGTGGTCATACAGACTATTAATCACGTAGCCTGATTGTTACAAACATTGTGAGTAGAAATCTGAAACTCGGCATTTATCCAGAATTAAATAAGCTTTAATTTGCTATACAGTTTGCGTGGGTGCCTTCACCGGTATTGTGGATGGGGATCACAGCGCAAATTGACACGCTGGTAGTGGAGATGTCTAGCCCATTTTGGCGAAATGAATCTTAAACCCAGAACATCTCCCATTAGAGTTAACATATACTATAAAACATACTGGCATTTCTGTTTTAAGAAAATCAATAGATCTCTATGAAGTCTATTAAAGTAATTTAAGTAATAGTAAATAATAACGTTAAAAATAGACAATTTAAAAAAATATTGGGCCTTATTATGGTCTATGGCTCAAGAATTTTTCTAAATAAAAATCATTTTTCAAATAATTAAATAAGAGGTTAAAAAATCTACGGAATTCCCACCTTCTGTGTTCTCTACCCATTTTTTATGTCGCCATCACAAGTAGTGACATATTGTTATCATTTTTTTGTGAACGGGGATTGCCATTCGGAATTCGGCGTCTGTAACAAATGCCAGGTGGTGACATTTTGCATATTAATGCCCTGTTGTATAATAAGACTGCCATCTATAAAAGGAATTTGCTTATGCTATATCATTCTAAATGGGGAGCATAAAATGACCAGTTATCCTATTTTACAAGTATTGAATACTGGGGTTATGCATTTTTTGGAGCTACTAAAAAAGTTCAATTCACAGACGACCAAAAAGAACTACACCAACCTATTTTTGAAATAAAATGGCGGTTTTCGTTGTTGTTTTTCGAAGTTTCCACCCCCATGTTTCTCATAAAGCAAAGCAATGAATACAAACTCAAGAAACAAACGGTAATTTGGTTCATTTGTGTTTACTATATATAAGTGAGCTTTCACAAAGACATTGCTTGCGAGGCATTACTCATGTTTATGAAGATCAGTGTGGTACGATTTTCCATTGCTATGCAGAGTATAAACAGATCTAGCGAGCAGCCTAACAAAAATTGTTTCAATTTTAGAATATTTCTGGCCAATGTGTCATTCCTTTTCATGTCTATTTACTAAAAATCCCTCAAGTGCACACTTTATTTCAGGAAAACTAAATGTATTATTTTTCATAAGAATCGTTATGCCTGGGTCACATTTGCTCCGATCCATCGGCCGGCGACCGGCCGATTGAGTGTTTTGTTCAATATTATATTCAATTTTGAACAAAATACTCAATCGGCCGAGCGCCGTTGTGAAAATCGGAGCAAATGTAACCAAGGGACACCATTCTTATTATTTGGGAAAATGTTCACCCTTAGCACTTTGAATCCATTATAACTTCACCAGTTTATAACATATCGTGAATCTTTTGGGAGATGTTGTATTTGAGATCATAAGGAATATATTGGTGGGTCAATTGTACATGATGCTTGTAATTTTGTGACTCCCTATATCTAGATCTGATTCTGACTTTAATTAAATTAATATAAACGACCTATTGATAAACACTTCACTTTTTTCTAGTAATGAACCAGTTTTTTTGACTTTTTTAGACATTAAGCGAATCAAAATATTCAACTGGAAACTTCTTGATGCTATTGCAAAAGTTGCCACAACTAAAATTGGCTAATAGTTCATATCCAACAAGTCCGATGGTAATCCTTAAACAACATTGCGCTTGTTAATTAATCAGACAAAAAATTGATAAGTGGGCAAGTTTTACTCGACTCATGCATCCTCTTTGGAAGATATGATGGCGGATGCATGATGTCTTGTTTCCCCTGTGGTCAGAGAAAGATGCTCCTACTTCATGTCTAATCGCCGAGTCGGTGGCTTCAGGCCCGCTTCACGTGGGATGCCAATATTTGTTCATGGTTAGATGCTTAGAAAACCCTGAGGATTGTCCGACATGGCTGTGCAAAAACATAACCCTTCGAAAAGCAAACGTGGTACTCATCACTGCCAGTGGATCGGTCATTGTGTTTGAGCGAAATTGAGCAAGGTTTCATTCTTGGTTCTATTGTCTTTTAACTCTGACATACGGAGACTATCGCCTCCTATCATTTGGCGATTGTTCAAATCCTTCAATTGTTTCTGAGGAAGTTTGTGTTGCACTTCGATCTGTGTTTTGTGGTGGTCGTTGGTTGTCACTCTGGTGACAAGATTGTCCGTTTGTGTTATTATGAGGAAGAACTTGTGCAGAAGGCATATTACAATTTCGGATAGACGAATTTGGATTCTTCCTACTTTCATTTTGTACACTCGATTCGGAGTCATTATTATTTGGAGTGGCGCATGCATGTGATGACCCATGCGAGGTAGTATCTGGATGTGAGCTAGTTTGTACCACCCCCGATGCCATGGCGGAGTTATCTGCAGCTGGCAGTGAAGCGGCTACTGTTGGAGCCTGTTGTGGCAATGTAGCTACCGATGCATCGGCTCTTCCCGAAGAATGTGACAATACAGACGCTGATGCGACTGTTTGCAGCGGTACTGTAGTTCCTGATGATATGCCCGCTTCGTAAGGCGGTGGTACCTCTACTGGCGTCAGTGTATCTACTGGTGACGCAGTGGAACGTCGCAGTGCGCCAATAGAAGTTGTACCCGCTTCATATGGCGGGGGTTGGGGAACTTGTACAGGGGTTCTGTCATTATCTGAATTTTCTGGTTTTGACTGGAAAATGAAGCAGAAAATAAGCTTGGGACTTCTTTTAAATGGTTTCATCCGAGACCAAACTTTGAGATCTTAAACCCCTCACATATGAACGAAACCCCCCGACGTCAACTTGCGTGTACTGACGTATATAACTTTGAGTAAAATTCGTTCCCATTAATGTACGTTGTACATCGTTGGGGTGCTCGTATGTGGAAGAACCCTTTGCAAAAGCTTCGGATGGCTTCGGAAGCATGCGCAAAGTAGCGCTTCGGTTCGCACGTTAACGTTCCAAATCGCCAGAATTGACAAGTTACCCAATTCGTAAGGCTGATATTAGTGAATTCGTTCAAATGTGAGGAGGCCTTTATCACATAAATGTACATATTATAGAGTCTTCTAGGGAAGTAACAAAGAGCTAGTTATAACTGTATGGATAACTGATATTAACTTACATAGTCTATTTTATGCCTAAGACTTAATGATTGCATCCATACTACTTACAAAGTCAATGTCCTCGTATTTTGGAGGAAGGGGGATATTTCCATTTGCCGACGCAGATATCGCCCTCCCAGCCATATTAGACTGGCGTATTATTGATGGTGGCATATAACTCAAGTCATTTGTATAGTCAAATACACGCCCTGTCTCCATTCGGTCGTCAAGTTCATGCGAGGAAGCTGCAATAACAGTAAGAAGGTTAAGCATGCAAACCCCCATGACCACTTTAAAACATAAATCGTATCCTATGTGTATTTCGTTCCATATTTGTATTAAATGGTGCGTAAGATTGCACAATAAAGTTAACGTTCTTCAAATGGCTATCCAATGAATTATTCTAGTATTTCATGTATTTTAAAATTCTCGTAACGTTCGCTATATTTCACACTCTCATTAGAATTATCTGATCATTAATTTACAGTGATCAAAGTTCCATAATTAATTCGTTTTTTGTGCAAAAAGAGTAGACACACAAACCGAGTGAGCATTTTGTTCACGGGTGTTAATATACCTGGTTCTGTTGTGTCATTTGTTGGACTAGTATGTAAAACCCGCGTGTTTCTTATGTTGCGCCGTCTGGTTGCACTGACGCAATATTTGGCCAACAGCACGGCACATACGAGGAAGAAGGCAAAGAATACCATTGAACTGTACACCGAAGAGGCAGGCCTTGAAATTGTTGGAGCTGAAATCATGCAGTAGATAAATAAACATATTCGCTGAACCGTTTTAGTATATCATCCTATCAGGTCACTTGTATTCAGGCTCAATATCTTGTTTTCCTTTCCATGATGTGTCGTGATAAGCAGGTATACCCCCAATCACATGTACTCATAATATAGCCAAGTGACCTACATTTCTGTTACATGATCATGACCAAAGTTGTCATGTTACGGCCGGCCAAAGAAAATTTTACACTATGCACATGGATTTTTGTTTAGGACTTTAATTCTTTTCACACATTGCAAAATATTCTCTACTACGTCACTAAATCACAACTTTTTGCAAGGGTCAAGTTGGCAAAGCATCTGTTTCAATATGTAGAGTTATGTTGTTACCTTGGCAATCATTTAAGAAGTGACCTTGGATGCGGTGATTGGTGATATAATGCACTGCAGTTAAATATGAAATACTTTGGATTGGCTGGAATCGGACACACCTTGCCTAGCTATGTGTGAATTTGCAACAATGCTTACGTATTCAAATATAAACAGATAAGACTTACGGCAATCTAATTCATCCGTGCCGTCAATGCGACAGTTCTTGTAACCATCGCATCGCTGCCAGTAAAAGTAGCATTGATTCTCCCAGCAACAGGGGTACTGCCCATAGTCACATGAGACTCGCTCGGTGGTCGATGCGTATCCAAGCGTCGTTGTTTCATTTGGACACTGGTAAGGTGATACTCTACTCATTTTGACCTACCTAAAAGTCAGTATAAGTCTATTTAGAGGAAGGATATATTTAGTCTAGCTAACAAGCCTTCGTTACCCCCTCCCCCCTCTACTTAACTAAACACCTTCTCACACAGAGAAAGGGTGTGCAAGGGCTTGTATGCTCGACTAGAGTAAATTAAGTGTTTTGAAATATCATATTTTATTTGGGATCCTTTGCAGGGTCGTAGCCAGCTTTCAGTCGGGGGGGGGGGGGTGCGATCTCCAAAAAATGTCCATTTTCATTCAGATTGTGACATATACGTACAAGCAAAAACACACAAAAAATTATGGTTATGGGGGGGGGGTGGGTGATGTTCATGTTATGCTTTGTTGTGTTTATACTCCGATGTCAGTGTCAGTAACAGTAGGCCTAACTATACCTATCAGTTTACTTACAGGTGTAAAAGGGTAGGAGGTCGTATCAAAATATGGTCCTACTCTTCATTGATATGGTGACCACTTTCCCTTATTATCTTATACGCAATTAGGGCCCGTAAGGGCCGTTAAGAAAGGGGACCATAATCCCTGGGGGACCATAATTTCTTTCACACCGGTATTGGGTTAAATGTTTTCACCTATACAAAGTTTTTGACCTCTATAAAGATAATTTTTTATTATTAATTCACAACTCATAAAATCAGGTATACAAAAGTCCTTAGGCATATATCACATCGGAAGAGATAAATGTTAGTGTTGCAAAACTTAATAAAGCTAGTTGAAACCAGAATTTCAAATCAACAACTTGGAATTTCGGACTCCACGAATTTACTCATTTAATACTTCGTTTTGGAAGATGTCAGAATACTTACTTTTTAATTCAGTAAATATAATCAAGTTCCTCCTTTTGTTATATGACTTGTCCTACTATGTAATTGTGGTCATAAATAATTTTAAAGAAAATGATTACTTAAGTACGAGACTCCCAATTGTTTTGTTCGTATAGGGTGTATAGTACATATATACTTAACTCTGTTGTTATATTACTTGAGGTTAGTGTTAAATAAAATTGGACTTCGGGCACATATGGTTGCTTATCTCAAGTTTAGCCATCAATCGGTTAAAATCGATGAGTGTTAAATACTAGACCTACAGACCTATGATTAATTCGTGTAAGTTGGGGACTTAACTTGGTGACGAAGGCTTGGATACGTATGACGTGTTCGTGTAGCTCTCCAGACTTCCATATCTCTAATAGTTTGTACGTTCTCGTTCTCAATTGCAGCCAGGAAATCTTGCTCTCTCGTACTGATGGGTTTTATTCTGATTTCTTGACTGATTATCGAAAAGCTTTTTAGCGTGTAAGAAATGCGCTTTCAAAGTTTTTTCTTATCGATCAACAACGGTCGATATGTATGCCATCTCTAACATATGGCCTGGAACTAATTTCTGTGAACGAGCAAGCATTGAGTAAACTGGAAGGAGGGCATAGAGAAATTGCTAAAAAGATTCAAGGAATTTCAGCAAAAACTTGTAATCCCGCGTGCACAGCAACACTAGGGTGGCACTCAATATCAAGTAGAATTTTCATTAGTAAACTGATGCTACTTTGGCAGCTGTTAGCACTTCCTATCACAAATGTGTATAAGAAACTGGTCATAGTAAGATTAACCTTTGCAACGCACTATAACCTTCATAAACTGTCCCCAATTGGAGATTGTCTTAAGATAGCTAGATCGTTTGGACTTCTGGGTGATGTATATGAAATGCTTAATGTTGGAACTATTCCAAAATTGCAATGGAAAAGACGTGTGAAAAATGTTGTGTATGAATGGGAATTAAGCAATTGGAGAGTACAGTGTATTTTGTTTGAAAAGTTGTCTTTATTCAGAATGGTTCAAAAAGAGATAAATCCCCTTGTATGGTGGACCCTAGCAAAATGTAATCCCATGCTACTTAAACCATGTAGAACCATGGTTAAATTATTAACGGGTGAAGGAAATCTCAGTGGTTAACTGTAAACGGTGGTCGGGTGGCAAGATAAATGATCTATGCTTGGTATGTGGCGAAGCTATTGAGAATTTAGTTCATATGGTACTAGAATGTCCGGGACATAAGGCAAAACGAAAGGATATTGAGAATATTCTTATTCAGATGTACCTTGATACCCCTCTCCCACCGAATGACGTGTTATTACCGAAAATAATGTACTGACAGAGGATCAATATATTAAGATAGCTCTGTCAATTTATGGAGTGTATGAGGCAAGACCAAATGTAGATTTTTGATTAGTTAACCATAATTTTAGGTGGAGAACTTGTTTTTCTTATTGCATGTAACAGATAGTAACTTGACGGCGTCAACGCGGTAGCCTGACGTCCGTCAACACCAGGGATTGGTTGTACATAAACATTTTAATTGTTTTTTTTTATTATTGTATGTAACATAATAATCTCAACCCCTTATGTAATATTTTATATAACACATGTAAACACACCAAGTCTGGTGGATAAAATAAACATAAATAAATAAAAAATCTCGCGTTTGACTTTTAACCCCAATACCACGTATGCACTCCCCATCCAAAAGTTTGCCAAGCTTACCCCATGGGATATCGAAAATCGACATTCCCAACAAAGCTATAGGTCTCCAAAGTCGAAATTATGTTTCAAGAAACTTCCCCATTCTAAACACAGAAAAAAGTTACAATTCAATTTTTTATTATGTCACCACCAAAAGTGGTGACATATTGTTATGGTCTCCGTTTTTTTGCGACGGCGGTTGGCGTCCGGCGGTTGGTGGTTGGAGGTTGGCGTCCGGCGTCTGTAACAATTTCTTCCTAAACTTCCTAAAACTTAACAAATACTGTTTAGACTGACTTCAATTTTTTTCTAAATCATCTACATGTTCTCAGAAGTTCAAATCTGACTTTAGATTTGACATTTGACCTTCAATGACCTTCTCAAGGTCAAAAAGGTCTTTTTTCAACTTGCTTCACATTGACTAAATTTTTTTTCAAAATCATCTACATGTTCTCAGAAATTCAAATCTGACTTTAGATTTGACTTTAGATTTGACATTTGACCTTCAAATCTGACTTTAGATTTGATATTTGACCTTCAATGACCTTCTCAAGGTCAAAAAATGTCAAAAAGGTCTGTTTTCAACTTGCTTCAAATTGACTAAACTTTTTTTTTCAAAATCATCTACGTGTTCTCAGAAATTCAGATCTGACTTAAGATTTGACTTAAGATTTGACATTTGACCTTCAATGACCTTCTCAAAGTCAAAAAAGGTCAAAAAGGTCTTTTTTCAACTTGCTTCAAATTGACTAAATTTTTTTTTCAAAATCATCTACATGTTCTCAGAAATTCAAATCTGACTTTAGATTTGACATTTGACCTTCAATGACCTTCTCAAGGTCAAAAAAGGTCAAAAAGGTCTGTTTTCAACTTGCTTCAAATTGACTAAAAATTTTTTTAAAAATCATCTACGTGTTCTCAGAAATTCAAATCTGACTTTAGATTTGACCTCCGTTTTTTTGCGACGGCGGTTGGCGTCCGGCGGTTGGTGGTTGGAGGTTGGCGTCCGGCGTCTGTAACAATTTCTTACAACTTCCTATAACTTAACAAATACTGTTTAGACTGACTTCAATTTTTTTCTAAATCATCTACATGTTCTCAGAAGTTCAAATCTGACTTTAGATTTGACATTTGACCTTCAATGACCTTCTCAAGGTCAAAACGGTCTTTTTTCAACTTGCTTCACATTGACTAAATTCTTTTTCAAAATCATCTACACGTTCTCAGAAATTCAAATTTGACTTTAGATTTGACTTTAGATTTGACCTTCAAATCTGACTTTAGATTTGACATTTGACCTTCAATGACCTTCTCAAGGTCAAAAAAGGTCAAAAAGGTCTGTTTTCAACTTGCTTCAAATTGACTAAATTTTTTTTTCAAAATCATCTACGTGTTCTCAGAAATTCAAATCTGACTTAAGATTTGACTTAAGATTTGACATTTCACCTTCAATGACCTTCTCAAGGTCAAAAAGGTCAAAAAGGTCTGTTTTCAACTTGCTTCAAATTGACTAAAATTTTTTTTCAAAATCATCTACGTGTTCTCAGAAATTCAAATCTGACTTTAGATTTGACTTAAGATTTGACATTTGACCTTCAATGACCTTCTCAAGGTCAAAAAAGGTCAAAAAGGTCTGTTTTCAACTTGCTTCAAATTGACTAAATATTTTTTTCAAAATCATCTACGTGTTCTCAGAAATTCAAATCTGACTTTAGATTTGACTTAAGATTTGACATTTGACCTTCAATGACCTTCTCAAAGTCAAAAAAGGTCAAAAAGGTCTTTTTTCAACTTGCTTCAAATTGACTAAATTTTTTTTCAAAATCATCTACATGTTCTCGGAAATTCAAATCTGACTTTAGATT
This sequence comes from Owenia fusiformis, assembly GCA_903813345.2. Taxonomy (NCBI): domain Eukaryota; kingdom Metazoa; phylum Annelida; class Polychaeta; order Sabellida; family Oweniidae; genus Owenia; species Owenia fusiformis. The sequence continues at coordinate 54,302,117 of CAIIXF020000001.1, forward strand.
TGACATTTGACCTTCAATGACCTTCTCAAGGTCAAAAAAGGTCAAAAAGGTCTGTTTTCAACTTGCTTCAAATTGACTAAATTTTTTTTTAAAAATCATCTACATGTTCTCAGAAGTTCAAATCTGACTTTACATTTGACCTTCAATGACCTTCTCAATGTCAAAAAAAGTCAAAGAGGTATTTTTTCAACTTGCTTCAAATTGACGAATGTTTTTTTCAAAATCATCTACATGTTCTAAGAAGTTCAAATCAAACCTTCTTAAGGTCAAAAGGTATTTTCCAACTTGCTTTAAATTGACCAAATTGTTTTAGGTGGTGACATTTTGTCATGTTAATGCCTTGTATAAAACTGAAGCGAGGCGACGAAAATTACAAGTTTTTCATTTTAAACCAAAGTAATGCACATTTTTGTTTGAAATGTTGGTAGTATATTCACAACATCTTTCTTTTTCACGTATTCCGTGTTTTTCACCCTTACCCCCAGGGGCCTTGTATGAGGATCGGTAAACAGGAATTTTTGTTAATTTTGAGATCTCTGAAGTATAGCTTAATTATACTCAATTCACACATAGCTAGGCAAGGTATGTCCGATTCCAGCCGATCCGAACCCAGTATTTCACATTAAGAAGAGTGTGTGAAATATCAATAACACATGCAAGGTCACTAGTTCAACAGTTGTCATGGACTTTTCATATTTGATTTGATGACTTGCCAACTTGACCCTTGCCAAATGTTCCATTGAAAATGTGTTCGTTTTGGATGATTTTGTATAAAAATTGCAATGTGTGAAAAGAATTTACCCCCAAGACTCAATGAATTGTAGCTGCTTCATTCCACTCAGGCGTTGTTTCCTAAACTTTGCATTCCCCTTGCGCGGTCATGCAAAGGTTTGGAAACAATACCTTCATGGTATGAACACATGGGTCCATGGCTTAAATTCTTAAATGAAAGGCAATTTAGAGTAGATTGCAATTATTGTATAGTTTTTCTGATTTAGGCCTCATAGAATTCAAAATGGCCGCTTAATGTAGGATATCGCAATCATTTTCTGACCTCTCCAAAGTATGGCTATATTATACTCAAATTAAAGGAGTAAATCACAATTATGGTGTTGTTTTTCTGATTCGTACTTCAGAAAATTCAAAATGGCTGCCTAGAGCAAGAATTTGATATTTCTAGAGATCTCTTCAAAGTATGGTTACAGTATACTGATAGAAGACTAGATCTCAAATATCGTATTGTCTTTGTGATTTGTGCCTTTGTTGAAACTTCTACATGGCCTCCGAAATTCTGATAAATCTTCATTTGGTTTTGGTTTTCTCACTCCCACTCGTTTACCTGATTGTCATCAATTCACATTCGGTGATTAAACAGCAGCTAAAATGATCTATGCGAAACGAATTACATTCTACCTTCCCGGCAGCTCCACCATAAAATCCCAAGCCATGCATGCAGCATGCATTAAGAACATTAATTCCAGCATCAACATCACAATTTGTCGTTATGCATAAATAGTAAGATACATTATATATCATTCAATTGGTATCATGAACATTTCGTATATTGTGTAAAAATTAGTTCCCTTTGGAGTAAATAATAACTTTAGGAACTCTAATAAAATACTGTTTGAATTCAACTGTTAAGTTTCACATGTATCAGTCGTTCTTGTCAAGAGGTTTTTGAATGCCATTTTGAATACCATTGGTAGCTGTCTGGTGGCTTTCAAATATATCAGTTCCACTCAATAATCTGATACTTTGTACTGTCCAAACTGCTGTGAAAACAATGAAGAGTCCCTGTAGAATATGCAATATGACAGGTACAGTATCTCGTTGACTAACAATGTACATGTTAACACCACAGAATACAGCACATCTCAAACACTCTAAAACTGCACCATGCGCCCTGCAAAATATAGTTCAATGCATGATGAATATTTGATGATTCTGTAATATTGTCGTACACGAGGATTGTGTTTTCAGTGTCAAGAGGTCTTCAAAAAAGAACACTTGAATGCCTAAATGCTGGTACCAAATTCTATAAAACAACATGATCCGATAATAAGTGATTGATTTGCAAATGTACAGGGCCATGAAACAGTTTGTAGAAAATTGCTTTAGACCTACCTTTTCTCCAGTATGGCCCCAGATGTATAAAGGGACATGAAGAGGAAGATCATACACAGCAGCACAGTGCTCTGGGAGAGACCCTGTTCGAGAAGTTATCAACAAGAATAATATTAACACAAATGTTTTAGTATTTGAAAAATCAATACGCGGTCATACAGCATAACAAAGTAAGGTCACGAGCATGTACTGTTATTATCCTCCCTGAAACATTTTGTGGGAAGTGTCTAATCCTGAAGTTTATAGAACATTACAGTGCTCTTACCATCTTCCTAATTGTGACCTCCTGGCTTATTCCCAGTGTGATGAAGAACTGAACCCAAACGTATACTCGTGTCCAAAGTGGGTTTTGTGTGTTGTAGGCCTTCACAGGGGCTTTCACCTAGTTTTTAAAGGATTTATTGAAATAACTTAACTGTGTTAATTATTCAATTGGGTTGGGATACATGCTAACTTTTGTTTTTTGAAACTTATAACATGTCTTTCGTGTAGCTACATTTTTTAAGATGACAAACCAGTAATTTTTTTTCTTTTCTACGTCAGACTTAGGTAATGGAATATGGGGTCTCAGTTTTCAGTGTTTGCTAAACGTATGAATCCGAAATTACAAGTACTAATAACATAATCAATGTAGAAATTAAAATAATGGTGTTTAGAGATTGTTACCTTTGGAAGGTCATTTGGGTCTCCAAGTCGGAGATTAGGTTTTTCTTTGGTCCATCCAGGACCTTTGAATATGACTGAGAGCTTGTTTGACAGACCAGGGGTAGAGCACAACAAACCCCACATATACTTTAAATGACCTAACTGAAATTAAGATTCATCAATTTCAGACCTATATATTGTAATTAGGAAAAACATGAAAATTATGTCAATATATTTTTCTCATTACTTGTAATGCAATTAAAATCCAAAAGCTTTTTGAAACACGTAATTCACTTGGAGAATTTGAGTTGTCAAACTTTTACCGGTAAGATAATGTACCTGAATGTCCCAGGTCTGCCAGGTGTTAATAGGATGCGTTAATCCATATACGACCTCCTCATCTTCTGCTTGGAATGTACCTGAAATATAAACAATGTCCGCGTAAAACGGGGGAATGAACATTCAAGTGACATGTAAAGTAATGTACGCGTTACAAAACGCAGTGGTTGTCACGTCCAACAAACAATTAATGTGCTACATAACACACATTCGGGTAACAAATAAAATCAGGAGAATATAAAGAGTTTCGGTTAAAATTCGCATATACCAAACATCCTGTCCCATATGATGAGTGTACCAGCATAATTCTTGTCAATACAATAGGGGTTTCTACCGTGATGTACTCTGTGGTGACTAGGAGTGTTCAGGATGTACTCTAGGGGACCCAATGTACCAACAAGCTAGAATGTAAAATTGAAATAAAAAAGTCGTCTTACAAGCTATTTAGATAAATCCTATTCTGAGGGTTGGTGTAAACATTGAAGCCCACCTTCCGAAAATATTCATATTTTGTCATGTGTTCCAGCATTTGAGCTACGGTGGCCGACTCTTTCGAATGGCATATTTTAGCCATGGTTTTCATGCTCATTTTCCGGACCTCACACTCGTTCTTCCTGCTTTTCTTTCCTGGTCAATCGAAATTCAATTTTTTCAATAGTTTGATTGTATTCACTTTCAATGTAAATATGCATACAGCGTATAGACAAGTGTTACACCACTATACCTCTGTGTGAATCCAGAACTGATAGAGAAGGTTGAACTGTTTGTGAACCATGAACACCGGTGGAGGGATACACAGAGCCATTGGAAAATAGAATATCTAAAAAAATTAAATATGGGTCAATGTCATTTTGAGTGGTGAAAGGTCAATTCAAATGTAAATTCCACCGTTATGAAAAGTCATGTTTGACGAAGAATGTCAATGGAACTTAATTACAATCACAGAATGCAGTGATTGGAACGTTGTTGTGATTCTTACCCAAGATGTGTATTTCTGGAGCACTGATTGTCTGAGGGCAGTACTGAGATTATAATCTTCAGAGCTGTGGTGGACCTGGTGGGCTGCCCACATAAAGTTACTCTCTGAAATAAAAGCCATCGGTCTGCATGATGATCACGTCAATAATTTGAGAATCATGCAATGTCGAGCTTATCAAGGAGCAGTTTCGCAGCTGCATTCCGGCTACTACATTTAAATGATGCAGAAGGATTGATAAAGAGCAATCAAATTATGGAAATGGCAGGGAATTAAGAAATACCGTGTGCAAGTCTATGGAACCAGTAATACCCCAGGTCCACACCAAAAAAGGCCAGCCACCAGGTGAATGCAGAGTTCCAGGGCAGTTCCGTGATTCTCCAGTTGTTGTACATCCAAATGTATGAAGCCACCTCAGCGGAACGGAATAACATTCTAACAAAACAAGGTGTGGAAGTGTGTAAATGTCACACCTCAAAAATCTTCGTTACTGAGGTTTTTTGGCAAAATGCTTAAAACGAAGCAATTATCTTTCTATGTAACGTCGTATATAAGAGTTTGCTAATTACTCACTGAAAATTAAATGAATGTTTAACAATAATTCCCATTAGAGGCCTTGTTTACGTTAGTTCAACAGTCCCGGACAACGGTTCTCTGATTAAAATTTTTACCTTGGCAGTTCAGAGCACAGTCCCTGTACAATAGAAACATATCCATCATTGTGAAGTCTCATTTTTCTACTGCCAGTCACATGACAGATAGCATACTCGAGCAAAATTGACAATAGGAAAAACGGTGTCACCTAAAATGAAAAAAATCCAATGTGTGTGAAATTATAGGATATTTGTCAATTAATAAATGGAAAGACACTCTTCAAAAATTGTGATGTCACGAGGATAAGCTGTGATGTCATTCAGGTCAATTTTTCTCGTTCAAACATTTTCTAAATATGAGAAATTTTCAAAATAAAGCAATATTGTTAGACTTTCAAGGTAGAAATTAAGCCTTTGGATTCAATGAGGACTAAAATTTTAAATGATTTATGATCCACTTTTCGGCACATATGACCTAGTTTCTTGCTTATTTTTCAACCAATCTTAATAGTTAAAGTAGGTTAGAATGTATAAAGTTATGTTTGGTGTCAAGTATTTCTAACAATGAAGGTAAACATTTTATTTGAAATAAATTCATAAATTTAAACAAAAAGTCCTTCAAAATCAAATTTTTGAAATTAAATTATGATAACATGGGATAAGACTATAATATAATCCAAATTGGTTTAAACATATTGGGCCTTAAAATTATATAAACATCAAAAATGTTAAATACGTATATTCAAATGCAGGCAAGGGGCATGCATGTGTAGTTTTTTACCAGCACGTTTTTGTAGCAGGCAGGGCCTTTTCTACAATTTTAGGTCTCGCCTGAACCACAGAGACATATTTTGGGATATAAAATCAAGATACACTTTCGAGTTGTATTCCCCCTAAACATAACAGGCTTGCAAGTATTAGTTCTAGAGTAAAATCTGCCATAAAAATGTTTTAAAAAGTACATGATGAAGATATATTTCTTTCGGTTTGAGCATTGAAGATCTCATGACTGTAGTCTAGATTTATTCACGACTGAGCGGTATTCAATGCTATTCATTGCAGTCAAAATAAAATTAAAGAAATATTTGAACATTGACCTTCATCTCGGTGATAACATTTGACTATCGTGTATATAAGAACGTAAATATCACAATTTTACAACCGAATAACAACTGTAATTATAAACATATCGCTATAATCACCTGTTCAACATAGTTAGGAACATCTTCTACATGTTCAAATGTGGTTTCATTTGGTGTCACGGCATAGAATAAGTATCTAAATCCAGTTGTTAATGGAACCTTGAAAATCCCATCCATGTTTGTTGTATAAATAATGATACTGTTGTTGATGCCTTAACCCGCTATAGCGAGTATTTGATTCAGTTGGCGGGAATATAGAAAGTTGAAAAACGTTAAACGTAGTTTGATGGGCATCATCGACAATAAATGAGACCAGGAACAATCGTGCATATAGGATAAGGTCCACGAATAACATTTATCTATACTGTACGCCTTGAAACACGTTTCAAACTATTCATAGTACTTACAATGTGGTGCTAGCTTGTTGGAAATTAAAATTTCTTTCTGTGATTGTATTGTATTGTAGTTTTGTTATATATCATACGAAAGTATAATAGGCCTACTGAACTATTTATAACAACAATGTCAAAATTATTAAATGGTAAACATACGTTTGCAAATAAAACAGAGATGAACCCCTTACGTCAAGAACCACAATCTATGAGGCCTTGAGAATAGAGGTTCATGGTTGATATACGAGTCGATATATGAATAAAATATACTTGAACATCTTTTAAAATGCTCAATCCAAAATTACAAATCATTGCAATGATATAATACATGTAGCCTTCTTTTAAAATGCTTAATCCAAAATTACAAATCATTGCATGGATATATATACATGTAGCCTTCTTTTAAAATGCTTAATCCAAAATTACAAATCATTGCACGGATATATACATGTAGCCTTCTTTTAAAATGTTCAATCCAAAATTACAAATCATTGCAATGATATAATACATGTAGCCTTCTTTTAAAATGCTTAATCCAAAATTACAAATCATTGCATGGATATATATACATGTAGCCTTCTTTTAAAATGCTTAATCCAAAATTACAAATCATTGCACGGATATATACATGTAGCCTTCTTTTAAAATGTTCAATCCAAAATTACAAATCATTGCAAGAAGGATATATTAGCCTGTACATTTTTTTGCATTAAATAATGTACCCATAAAACTGTTTGGGAATGGAATTATCTTTTGTATTAGTTAATAAAAATACAAAATGAAATCCTGTGCTAGGGGCTGATGTGAAAAATTCACTATTGCCATCCAGATATTTATTTTATTTTCAATTTTAATTTGTATATTGTTTTAATTCTAGCCTATACTGGCATTGGTGTAAACTGTAGAGTGGTCCAAAAACAGAACCGATCAAAATTTAAATCATTCCTGAAATACCAATGCAATCAGCTTTATATCAAAACTATGGCATCAATCACGTTTCGTCTCGGTATGGACAATCCGATAATACGAGTACCTATTTATTTATTGTCTGTCTGTTTTGAACTGTTCTCTATACAATTTAATATTGGTGCTATATGTAGCTTCCTCTTAGCTAGCCTTTATTAGACTGGAATGACTTCCAGAACCTTATTCAACAGAATCTAGCACAATGTTGTTGAAGTGTCCTTAAATCTAAGATATGATTTTTCTTGATGTTGATTTTCTTAAAATTACCATTACCTACTGGAGGTCCCAGAAAGTTTTAATAAATTACAAAAATGTTTGTTAAAATATAAATCATTTATTTCTGTAAATAATTGTTAAATCAGTCATAATAATACTGCATAGTGTAAAATTGTTATACAAATGTTTTCTTATTGTAAATATTGCTATAAAATTGGTCACCATTTATAAATCAACACACCCGTCAATAAATGTCACACATGTAATACAAATGACATGAACACAATGGAAATAGCAAAATAATATCATATTAAATCAAAAGTACATGTGATACAAGTAATCATACATCATTGTACATGTCTCTTTAATCAATCAAATCTGTTTGCAGTGTCACATTTAAGGAAAAATATAATATCAGTGGACAATATGTGATTAAAATATCTCTATAGAAATATTGAAACAGACTATGTATAAAGAGTGAGAATATCTTTAGAATAATATCATGGGCTTTCAATAACGCAAATGCAATTAGGTAGTTACCAGTTTCACCACCAGGTGGCTCGCTCGGGTCAGATAGCATGGCGGGTATAGTAGAAAGTTCCCTTTAACTTAGATTACATCTGTTTTAGTGGTTCAATTTTCATATAGCCCTAGTGTATCGAATAGTTATGCAAATTAAAGTATGTCCAGTAAAAGAAAATGTTATGTGTCCAATACAAGAAAAGATATTTCACTTTTTGTGATTTTGTAACATCGAGTCTATGAGGAATCAACCCGAACTAGAAGTCACATTTTCAAAAAATATTAAAATTTCAAAGTTGATAAACAATTTTCGAAACCATATTTTTTGATGTATTTTTACATGTAGATTTCAAATATGACATCACTTTGACTGAATTTTGAATATTTAATGACGTAAATGAAGATCATTTCTACTCGCATCTAGTCTATTAGAGTTGAAAGCCCATGATAATATTATTATTATTATTTTATTCACCTTTATAACGGTGGCACACCTCAAAAGGGTGCTATACATATATGAAACATTTTACAATCAGTCTTTCAATTTAATATGAATTTTGTTTAAAAATCTCTTGGTAAGAAAATCAAATTTAAAACCAATTTCATGCCCATAATTCAAAAATACATCATTACCAAGCAGCCAATGTAGTTTTGAGTCTTCTGGTAAGGTTAAAAATTCATTCCATACAGGAGATGGAAGTGTTGATTTGAAATCATTGAATAGGGCAAGGCGTCAGGACTGAAAAATGACATTTAAGCAATCTATGACGAAGGTCATCCCTACATTCATCATTGCATAATAGACAAATGCCAGTTCCCTTGCCCCATCTTTCTAAATCAGCCTGTAACATAAAACAGCCAGTCCTGGCTCTAAACTTAAGCTGGGTGAGGTAAAAATCCTTTCTATTGTTCATATATAGCTCCATACCAGGGTGTTGTTTGACATCCTTATAAAAACTAAGTGAAGACTGGGTTCCAATATTTTCTTGAAAATTAAAGATATCTTGATCATCCGAAATGACCTTATATGACCTTATATTTCGGAACATAACACCTTCAAGACCCCTGTCCATTAAAATATCATGCACATTATTCATATATTTCCAAGATAATATTTTGCCTTGGTTATGACATATTTTAAGCATACTTTGAAAAACTACATTTAAAAGGCTATTTCGAGTGTTCATCTTGAGGTATGTGAAATATATGAGGTATGTCTTCAATTTCACGCATAATTGGTGTCCAGCACAAGTCACCAAAAAGGGCATTTGTGGCTGGTTTACAGCGAAGTTGTAGGAGTGCTCTAGCAAGGTTATATTGAGCTGACTTAAGGTTTACTAGTTTTATTGACCAGCCAGACACCACAGCCATGTGTCAGAGCTGGGAGAACCATGGTTCTGTAAATACTTTGTCCAAAATTAAGCCTGTTAACATTGTTATGCTTGGCTAATGTATACCTCATGTAACCAGTCATAGCAAATCTTTCAGAATTGTGTAATTCTGATTTGAAAGATTACAATAAATTTCAACATGGTTAACATAAAAATCAAAAGACTAAATTGATTAAATGCTTAAGAAAAAGATACAGATTGCAAAAACATTGGTATACAATGTATACATGTATGTTTCCAGCCTGTCAGCAGACAAGACTGCATTGTTATTCTTAATCGATGCCTGTTGGCACTTGTAATTTTGGCACATCAAACTACTTTGATATCATACACCATGTACACCTGGTATACTCCAAACCTAATATTCTCTATATTCACTCTAATCTTGTTAATTTTAAGCTCTGGTCTTGTGACTAAAAACACCTTCATTGCTTTGTTTAGTCAACCTTTGTATTTGTGGTTGTCATTTCTGCTTTATAGCTGTTCTTTCCAGTCACAATATTTAGACTTTGTACTGCCCAAACTGCTGTGAATGCAATAAACAGTCCCTGTAGAATGTGCAGTATGACAGGTACAGTGTCTAGTTGACTAACAATGTACATGTTAATACCACAGAATGCAGCACATCTCAAACACTCTAGAACAGGTCCATGCGGCCTACAAAACACACAAAATTTGAGAAATTTAAAAAATGTCTCTCAAGTGAACTCTGCAATGTAAATGCTTTTAACCAGTCTTGTAGCAATCACATTTCAAAGATTTAACATTCATGGTCATGCCTGTTTGCAGGCTTCATTATGTATGTATTTTGTTAACCTCCGGTTAAGTTGAGCAGTTTTCGTTAATATTATATAAAATTAGAGCAGTTTTTGCCATTTTCGGTGAATTTGTAAAAGTGACCGATTGACCACCACTATATGCTTATTCGCAAAAAGAGGTTGGAGCTGGGATTGGACATATGAGGTCTTGCTGTACCTAAGGTAGCAAAAGAATATAATTTATCTACATAATGCATCAGTTGACTTACTGTTGGTCCAAGATGGCCCCTGAAGTGTACAATGTGAACATGAGGAAAAAAGCAGCTAGCAGAACTGTACTTTGAGACATCCCCTGAAAATAAAAGTACACACTACAGATATTCAAAACAGGATTCTTATTATCCCACCGAACGAAGTTCGAGGGGGATATAGAAAAGCCGTCCGTCCATCCGTTCGTCCGTCCGTTCTTCCGTCCGTCCGTTCTTCCGTCCTTCCGTTCGTCCGTCCGTCCGTTCGTGTGTCCGGGCAATAACTCAAATACCGGTTGACGGATTTCATTCAAATTTTATAGGCTTATGCCTTATGGGTGTAGGACCTCTGCTCGAGAAGGAATTTTCAATATGGCCACTTAATTCAAAATGGCGGCCATTTTTCGGAAAAAATATGATCTTTAATAACTCAAATACTAGTGGATGGATTTGGTTCAAAATTTATATGCTGTTGCCTGGGTACAAAGGAGCCTTGCTCAAGAAGACATTTTCAAGATGGCCACCAAATTTCAAAATGGCGGCCATTTTTCGTAAAAATCCGTTATCTTTGATAACTCAAATACCATTGAATGGATTTGGTTCAAATTTTAGATGCTGATGCCTAGGGACATAGGAGCTCTGATCGAGAAAGGATTTTCAAGATGGCAGTTAAATTTCAAAATGGCGGCCGTTTTTCGTAAAAAAACATTATCTTTGATAACTCAATTACCATTGAATGGATTTAGTTAAAATTTTACATGATGATGCCTAGGAACATAGGAGCTCTGCTCGAGAAGGGATTTTCAAGGTGGTAGCTAAATTTCAAAATGGCCGCCATTTTTCATAAAAGAACGTAACCTTTGATAACTCGAAAACCAGTTGATGGATTTGGTTCAAATTCTTTATGCTGATGCCTAGAGACAAAGAAGTTCTGCTCAAAAATAAATTTTCAAGATGGCCCCTGAATTTTAAAATGGCCGCCATTTTTCGTAAAAAAATGTAATTAATGATAACTCAAATACCAGTGGATGGATTTGGTTCCAATTTTATATGCTGATGTTTAGGGAAAAAGGAGATCTGCTTCAGAAGAAATTTTAAAGGCGTTAGCTGAATTTCAAAATGGCTGCCATTTTTCATTAAAAAAGTAATCTTTGATAACCCAAATACAAAGTACCATTGGACTGACATTCTTTGCTAAAGAAGAAATCTAAAGATGACAGCTGAATTTCAAAATGGCAACCATGTTTCATAAAAACATAATCTTTGATAATTCAAATACCAGTGGATGAATTTGGCTCAAATTTTTTATCAAAACATGTTTTGTTCGGTGGGATTTGCTACTCCGTGGAGTTGCTGTTTTTCTAGTTGTACATGTTCAGGTACAGTACATGTGAATAACTGATGTACATGTATATATATACAAAAGCGCATTGATATCTTGATCTTTATCTGTCTTGATGGTGACAAAAATCTTTATATTTACCAATTTCCTGAGAGTCAATTCTTGGTTTATCCCCAATGTGATGAAGAACTGGATATAGACATAGACATTTACCCACAATGGGTTCATTTTGTTGTAAGTCTGGACTGGAGCTTTCACCTATAACACATAATTTACCCTAATCAATACTAAAGAGAAAGACAAGCTCTTACACTGACTTACATGGATACTATAAAGTACAAAATTTGCTAGACTGTTGATGAGTCTTACTAACTTGGGGGCATCATTCACAGATAATTATGAAATACTTGCAAAATTCACTCAATCATTGTACAATATAGTATAGTACATGTAGCTTGATCTAGCTATCCGCAATGTTGTATCTGAACTTGATATTTTCTATCATTCATTTATTTTTTGGAATATTTAATGGGGTATGTAGGACTATACATATGTAGTATAATTCATGTAAGGCGCTTCTATTTCATTTCTTTGTTCTTGCAGGTCAGATATATAGACTTATATTATTGTATGTTCTCTACAGTTGTGCTTTCTCAATATATGACAAGATGCCACACCACAAATGTACAGTATGTTATACTAATCTAATCTAACTTTTTACTGAAATCACCCTGACGCTTTTATACAAAAAAAACATACATACCTCTGGAAGGTCATTAGGGTCTCCAAGTCGGAGATTAGGTTTTTCCGGAGTCCACCCGGGACCTTTGAATATGACTGAGAGCTTGTTTGACAGACCAGGGGTAGAGCACAACAAACCCCACATATACTTTAAATGGCCTAACTGAAATTATAAGACATCAAACATTGGAGCATTTAACATTCAGGACATAGGCCAAGATGATATGGGTAAGAATGATTCACATTACAGTGAAACCTGTAAAGTTGAACATCTCTGTAAGAAGAACCCTTCAGAGTCCCAAGACCAATTGTCGTAATAATAAATGAACCTCTATTGGTGGAACACCTCCCAAGTGGGACACTTATTAGAGGTACCAAATGTGTTACTGTACTAAATGAGAATGGCTTTAGTTTTAGAATGTTTTCATGTTTTAATTGTACATTCAATGAACTTGCACTGGTCATGGCTTACCAAGCAAAAAATGAGAAAAGTATATTAAGTAATAAAAATGTGTACAAAGTGACCCATCAAAATGCAATCCATGAATAAAAATGCCAATAACTTCCAGTTTTAAATTAACTACTAGACATTAGGCACAAGGGATCTTCAGTCTATATTCATCTGGACTGACAAATTTCAAAACTTAACACTAAATACTAACTCACTCATTTAAAAACATACAGCATCTCATGTCTTGCTATAAATAGCAAGGCATTATTAGAGATAAATACAGACACACGATTATTGGACAAGTACACAGGCAAATTACATCGGACCCCGTACAAGCCCGTACGGAGCTCGTTGTGTCACCGAACCCTGTACAGCCTCATACGGGCCTCGTAAGGAGTCTCGTAATTGCTTGTAATTTTCGAGCCTCATAACAGCTTGTGAGTACAAGGCCTGTAATAGCTTGTAATTTTCGTATGGTGCCCGTAACGAGCCCCGTAATAAATCGTAATTTTCAATCTCCGTACTTGCTCGTATTGTGCCTGTTACGAGGCCCGTAATGGCTCGTAATTTTCGACCACTGTACTTGCCCGTACAAGGCTCATAAGGAGTCTTGTAATTGCTCATTTATTTTGATAAACATTTTTTGATCAATGAAATAAAATACAGCACACTTGAGAAATGGTATTTCAATTATATCTAATTATGAATTAATATGTCCTCAATTATTTCAAAATGTGATGTAAATAAATGTTATTGTTATCGAATGTGTAAATAAAAAACATCACTCTGAAGTGATTAAACACACAGCATGTTCTGGATATACATGAATCATGTAGCATGACAGCAATTAATTACGAGCCTCGTACATGCTCGGACGGGCCTCGAAAACAACAATTATGAGCATCGTACGAGCTTGCACGGGCCTTGAAAACAAGCTTCGTACGGGCACGTACGAGGATGGTGCTCCTCTTTGCCCGTAATGACTTGTAATTCTCGAGGCTCGTATAAGCTTGTATGGCGCCCGATGTAATTTGCCTGTGTACATGTAATGGCAAAGGAAGCAGTCACTTTAAAAGTTCAAGCATAATCCTATTGATGTATTATAGAGGTATATACCATACCTGTATGATATCCATTTGCCAGGTGTTGATTGGATGTACCAGACCATACACAACCTCCTCATCTTCCTGGCCAAATGTTCCTAAAATAGAATTAAAATGTTCCTAAACACTGTCATGGAGAATGGTAAAATTGGCAAAATGTTCCTTAATACAATGAAGAATGGCAAAATGTTCCTTAATACAATGAAGAATGGTATTATTATATCCGGTACCATTTCAGGATCTAGCTCAATCAAAGTCCTCAAGTGCCTAAACTGGTTACCGCTCGAAACTAGAAGATCCCACCGCCGCATGAACATGATGTATAGTGTCACAAATGGAAATAGTCCAAATTATATACTTGACATCTTCAGAAAGTTCCAACGTCCTGACAATAGACGCGTTCTTCGCAACAAACCATCATATATCCTCCCCGCAAAACGTGCTATTATTAAATCAAAATCATGTGTTTACAGAAGTATAAACGAATGGAATGATCTACCTCTGAAAATCAAACAATCAAACACACTTGATACATTTAAACGTCAAATGGCCTCAAAATCACTACCAACTCCTATAATAGCAAGTTTTTCATTAAATCTTACTAGACATCGGGAAAAACTCTTGAACCAACTCCGATGCGACCTAGTCCTCCAAGCGCAACTACACTCACATAATTTTAACAATGTTAATTCCCCAATGTGCGCTTGCGAACTAGAATCAGAAACACTCAACCATTTTCTTTTCAGATGCCCCCTCCATGTAGATGATTTCAAGTTGCTTAATGATAAAATAACACGTGAAATTCCAATGATAAAGTTTAACTCTCTAACTCGAGCCAATAAGGCTAACACTTTACTATTTGGTCATCATCTCTGTAATAAAAATGAAAATTCATGTATCATCAAATCATTTGCTGAATATCTAGACATAGCATTTTCTAACCGCTGAGTCATTCCTTAGAGCACCACCAACATGCTACTAGTCGTGCGAGCCTCACTTGGCTGTATACCTTCAACTATGTAACACCGATGTACGTCAACTCCTATATTTCTGTAAACATGGCTCATAATGTCAAGTTGACCGAGCCACTGACTTAAATACTAAATAAATAAAAAAAAAAAAAAAAAAAGAATGGCAAAATGTTCCTTAATACAATGAAAATTGGCAAAATGTTCCTTAATACAATTAAGAATGGCAAAATGTTAATAATACAATGAAGAATGTCAAAATGTTCCTTAATACTATGAAAATGGCAAAATGTTCCACAATACAATATAGAATCAAACACACCTAAATACACCGTAGAATAGCAAAATATTCCTAAATACTGAAATCCTGAACAATGTCTAATGGCAAAATGTTCTAAAAAAAAGAATAAAGGTAGTCTCTCAGCTTTTCAACCACATTGATGTTTCCATAACCACGAACCCATAAGATTGGTGATCCTCTAAATCCAATTAGAATACTATCAAGATATGAGACATTTCTACACTGGATAAATATGTCTCAAATAACGTAGGACAACACAGATTAATATTTATGTGTGGAATGCTAAGTTAGTAAAACTACTCACAGGACATTCTAGTACAGATCATTAATAGACGAGACAGGACACCACGGATACATAAATACTCGAGATTAGATACATCTTGTCTAATAACATATAATTAATAACCAAACATAAATTATAGATTTCAATGATTTGGCACCTACGGGCGGCATCTGCAGTGTTAGCAATTGTTGTATTTATAACTAACATAATAATTCTTCAATTATCATTGACCACAACTGGCCCTGAGGATGATTTATTAAATCAGTGATATAATACGTCACTGATAATAAATAAACATACAAATTACAAAATAACAAAAAACCTGTGACAAAATAATTGTATAAGCTCAAAAGGAATATCTAAGGTAGTATCCTTAATTGGAGGGTGAGGTGGGAGGGGGAAGAAAAACTGACTTGTTACTTCTAAATCAGAAGGTACAATGAACACAGTAATTTATGCGGGAATTTATTTTCCCAATCACGGAAAGTGACGAAGATTGCCGACGACACTTTCACGAGATTGGTGATCCTCTAAATCCAATTAGAATACTATCAAGATATGAGACATTTCTACACTGGATAAATATGTCTCAAATAACGTAGGACAACACAGATTAATATTTATGTGTGGAATGCTAAGTTAGTAAAACTACTCACAGGACATTCTAGTACAGATCATTAATAGACGAGACAGGACACCACGGATACATAAATACTCGAGATTAGATACATCTTGTCTAATAACATATAATTAATAACCAAACATAAATTATAGATTTCAATGATTTGGCACCTACGGGCGGCATCTGCAGTGTTAGCAATTGTTGTATTTATAACTAACATAATAATTCTTCAATTATCATTGACCACACTGCAAACTGGCCCAAAAGCGCCCGCAATGCACACTAGGGTAAAAGCTGCTAAAATTGAACTTTCTTATGTCAAGCAAGTTGGGTGATTAATTACACCCTGGTAGGCCAGTAGCATATGTTTACTAAGCTTGCTGCTGTGTAGCCCTATTAACAATATTAACACTTTTGAATTTCAAAATAACGGTTTTGGTCAATTCTAGCAAGAATATACAAAAGTTTGTGACATGACTGTTAGCAAGAGATGACCGGGTTAATTTCAGGGTTCAAAATTGATTTGTTTTTAAACTTCTGTTCTGAAATTATGCTAAATCAGAATAAAGTTAAAATCTACTTTTTGTACGGGTAATTCTAGAGCATTTTCTAAAATCTTCTCTTGGTGAAACACATGATTAACAATACTTTGCAACAATATTTTTTTATAAAGTTGGATCCATATTATGAAGGACAGTATATTGCACTTCAAAATCAAAATATAAAGCTATAGTAGCAAGTATAAAGACAAGAAAATGACACATAAAAAACAAAAACACACATAAATCTGAAGGTAATTGATATTCAATACTTCATAAACAATACTTTGCAACTATTTATTTTTGCAAAGTTGGATCTATGCTATTGAGATAAGTCTGTAGTACATAGAAATCAAAATATAAACATGTAGTAACAAATATTAAGTACCTATAATATATATTTTATATATTCACTCGAACAATCCTTGTGTTAATGGTAAAATACTATAGCAAAACGGAAAGTTCTACGTACATTGATCTTGTTAAGGTACATATTTCCTAAAGTCAAAATTGTTACTAAAAGAAAAGAATTATGGATGGTGAAAGATATTTGAAAAGTCTAATTGCAAGTAAAATTTTGTTGAAATAAGTAGTTGCAAAAGTGCTTTAATTGTAACATTTTACCAGTGGAGAAATAGAAATTCCAAGAAATTGTTTCTATCTGAAAATTCAAATGTTATATTTGAGAAATGACCCACACTTCTTAATGAGTAATATCTAGGAGTTTTACTGGATCAATTTTCTTAAAGTCCCCATCTAAAGTTTAAACCACTTTGGCTTATATTGTAGTCTTACCCAATGTTATCAAAGTGTGATATGTGAAACTTTTTTTTTAAATTTCAAAAAGTGGTTTTTGATAGACTTTTTTGTTCCAAAATTTGTGAATTTATTTAAAACTAACTTTTAGAGGTCACACATATCTATTAATTAGCCAAAACCCATACCAATGCATAGCATTCATCCTCGCAGGTTTTTTGCCCAAAAAATTAAGAAAATCGGTTCATAAATAAGCGAGAAATGAACTTATCAGTGCATGAAAATGGTTCCGAGAAAAATGCATTTAAAAATTCTAGTTCTCATAGAAACCAATGGTACAATGATATCTAAAACATAATATATTCTTCCTTTTAACCTGGTTAGACAATCAACATTGGTATATTATTGAAGTCTAGCATATTCAGAAAAGAATGACATCGAAAAAAAAATTTCTATTTTTTCAAAAAGTTTTTGTTACCTTTGTGACATCACTAATGTTTCAAAATATTTTTGATATGCTAAAACATTAAAGTGGCCTATTACACGGTGTATAACCCAAACGCTCCTACATGCATGACGGAGCGTTACATTTACGCGGAAACGCTCCGGAGCGAAATAAAATGGCGGCTAATGAAGATTCTACTATCACCGTAAGTATTGTTTCTCTCGTTTCTCTTACATATCATATGTCATGGTGAAATATTATGTACCATTCGATGAACAATACCGTGAGCAAAGATCTTATTTATTCAACTTCTGGTGGTAAACTGTTATTTGCTTGATCAAAGCTCCGTAGTGTAGATCGAACGAATCTGAAGATGACAATTTGACCACAAATTACGAATTAAACTAGTATTTCTATGAAAACGTTAATCTTTCTGTTTAAGTAGTAGATCACAAACTCGTATATTCTCATTTCCTAAAATCCCAGTCCAAATCCATTACATGTTCTCGAGAAATCGCTTGTTTTCCTCGAAACGCTCCGTCGATTTAGACCACAATTTTAGAAACGCTCTTACCATTTTGTTTTGATATCATTTTCAGATTATTAGAGAAGAGTTCCAAATCGAATCTATCTCTCAAAAACGTGTTGTACTTGTTAGGCAAATTGAAACATCTGAACCTGGTGGTGCTAAACGTGCAACTAGCTGATTAAAGCCTATAGATTAGATGATGTCATACCTACATATGTGCTAAATCATAAAACTATAGAAAAAAACGAAAAGTTATATGTGAATTAATCTTTCTTCTATTGATGCCAAGGGGTATAATAGATCTTTTCTTTCTCTTCCTGAAAAGGAAAGGCAAGCTATATATTTCCTTAACTGATCTAGACTACCGGAGCGTTTCCAATTCACTATGTTAACCAGATCGGAGCGTTTCTTGAATATGAGAATGTCATCATTTTTAAGACTGGATTTTCGGTCATCAAATCACGATTACGATAATGTATGGTGCGTTGAAGCATTGGAATTTGACTAAAATATACGTTGGTGCTCTAATCTTGGCTCAACTAATCACATGTATCGACAAAAGGGGTTTTGACCGGAAGAATGACAAATACGTTTTTGAATTTTGATAACTATACTGCTTCGTACAGCTCTTCCTAATTGCTTCAAACGTCAACAGCCAGCCACGTACAACATGAATATCACACCCATCGAATGGTATACTCGAAATATGTAACTCATACCTCTTATTCCCATTATTGGGGAAATTGTCAGACGGCTCATCATTCCCGCCAGACAGTTTTCCTACTCCGGAGCGTTTCTTTGTTTAATTTCAGTAATGAAACGCTCCGTCGTGCATGTAGGAGCGTTTGGGTTATACACCGTGTATTAAATATGGCATTTTATTATTGAAATAGTGTGTCCTTTGATCAACCTTTGCATTGGTGTTAAAAAGATAATCTTTTTTGAAATGCATTAAGAAATATTTGATGATTAAAAAATTTCAACTTTTTTCAAAAATGGCGGGAAATTTGAATATTTGAGAAATGAAATGCTCACAACTTTTTTTTCAAAATAAATTTTTCTTTCAAAAATCTCTAGAATAACTTTTTAAGTCATGACAAATAGTAAATGAATGATAAAAAAATATTTTCAAACTTTAGACTGGGACTTTAAGATTTCACCATTTGGTACTTATTGGACAAGAGAATCCAATAGTAGGGTTCATCATTTTCAGAAACAAAGTTAAACTAGTTTTTAAATCACTTTAAACAGACATTCTTTATGCTGGTTAATTAAGCTAGCCTTCATAGCATTAGAGAAATCTATGCTATGCTTATCTCAGAATGCCTGATAAGGCTAGTAAACAAAGCAGTGGCTCTGGATCAAGGGGTAATTAATCTTCTGAGCTTTTGACATTAACAGATACATGGAGTCTCCAAGTGTGAATGAAAAATAAAAATAAAGAAACAAAACAAAAGGTAACACATAAATGTGAACACAAAGCGTTTAACTATATTGTTACCTCTCTCACGCGTTCAATACTTAGTAGAAAGCTTGTTAAACCCCTGAAAATATAATAGTGAAACTCATATGAGTTTAATGATTACAGGCTATGAATTGAGCAAGTCTCTCAGATAAGTATTGTCTCTGATCCTCATCGATCTCCAAATATAATTTGTAAGCATCTGAAGCCCAATCACCTTGCTTTTGAATGAACTCTCCAGGTAGTCCAATTTTAAAGGCAAAGGTGGCGCCACCCCTGCGGAAACTATGACCTGTGTAACGTTCACTATGCACTCCCAAGAGTTTAAGTTTTAGCCTAAGTGAAGAAACAAAGGAGTTGGCTGTGATGAACTCCCCAGGGGCAAAGGTAAAAGCTGGTGAATCCAATTCAACTGGTACCCTTCCAAATAATTCTTTGATAAGACGAACTGGGCAAATAGAACTGTGGGGTATTCGAGAAAGAGGGATCCTGACTTTTCTAGATCCCGATTGATTGGTTTTGCTCCATTTAAGGTTTACCCAAACCACCTCATCTTGAATAAGAAAATCACCCCTGGAGAGATGTTTGTTACAGTCATATCTGTATTTAGAAGGAGGAAAACTGACTTGTTACTTCTAAATCAGAAGGTACAATGAACACAGTAATTTATGCGGGAATTTATTTTCCCAATCACGGAAAGTGACGAAGATTGCCGACGACACTTTCACGACATTATGAGTGTGATAGGTATAAATGTGTAGATGCTGAATAACAGTTAGCCAGCCTATATACATGCATCTTCAGATGCTAAGCAAAGAATATGCACCATATTTTAACACTGTGTATTGTACAGTAAAAGAACAACTGTACATACCAAACATCCTGTCCCATATGATGAGTGTACCAGCATAGTTCTTGTCAATACAATAGGGGTTTCTACCATGATGTACTCTGTGGTGACTTGGGGTGTTCAGGATGTACTCTAGGGGACCCAATGTACCAACAAGCTGGAATGTAAAACAGTAACCAATGTACATGTAGTAAGAGAATAAGTTAAATATGGAGACTTTCAATAGATGGAAATCTTGTTCTTATAAATGAGAATGTTGAGATATTGGTCTCCTGTTGGTAGGCCTATCAAGATGTTGGAATATTGAGATATGTGTGTGTTGAACTATAAGGAGTACATACATGTATATTGTATGGGTATGTTTATATCAGGGCATTGTGGCAAATGATAAGTAGATATATGGCTACCAGTATTTTAAGATATGGACATGTTCAGATATTAATCTACAGATTATGGGTATGTTTCATCAGTATAGTGATATTTGGGCATCTTGACGATTGCATATCGTGATAATGTATCATTGAAAGGTTTGTGTGAGACCTCCACTTGGGGAGGGCATGGGTCTTTAATGGGAATTTGTATTGTATCGTATTGTCCCAAGGGTGGAATTTTTACATAGTCCTATTACCAGTAAATGGAATACTGACTATATTAGACTTGCTGCTCCCAGGATGAGGAAATCAACTCACTAGGTTGCTCTAAGGGTAATGAACTTGAGACTCAAATATTTCATTCTGTCAAAATACTAATATTGCGTGAGGGGTCTTACACAAACATTTGGGACTGCTATAATTCAATAATAAAAAATGTAAGGGTTAAGATAAAACACTGAAAGCTTAGTGTGACTAGCCAAGCCCCTTACAGGGATACTTTATATTAGTTATACATGTACCTCTGTATGTATCCAGAACTGGTAGAGAAGGTTAAACTGTATGTGGACCAGGAACACTGAGGGTGGAATGAAGAAAGCCAGTGGAATGTAGAACACCTACAATATAAATTTGTCAAAATCAAAAAACAAGAGTGGTCAACATGCAGGTTATTAGTGACACAAATAATTTTGTCCTTCAGCCCCTGGTATATCTTGAATGTGAGTGATCTTATTTGTTTTGAAAACATAAAATACTGTAATTGATTGGAACCTTGGTGTGATTCTTACCCAAGATGTGTATTTCTGGAGCACTGATTGTCTGAGGGCAGTACTTAGGTTATAATCTTCAGAGCTGTGGTGGACCTGGTGGGCTGCCCACAAAATGTTACTCTCTGAAATAAGAAATGCGGGGACATGAAGAAACTTGAATAATTCAATAAAGAGTGGCAAAGTGTTCACAAGATCCGAAATAGGCATTCTGATAATAGCATCTTTCTGTTTCACCTGAAACATCTCAGGGTTGAGAAGATTTGAGAGGTCATGGTTTATCATGATGCGAAATACTAAATAGGTGGCAAGATGAAGAATGGAAAGGAATGTATAATGGCAAAACACAGTTCCTAAATACAGTAAAACCTGTCTAATCCAAACATCATTGGGACTGGCTAGAAGCATTCAGATTCAAGGTGTTCACATTTCAAGGTTTTTGCATTCGCGATACAATAAATATCTATAGTTCTTTTGACCACATCACTTTATGGCATTCCAGTAATTTGAAAATTTGATTGATATGAACTTAGTCTTGTTAGGGGAGGCATCAAAAGTTCAATGTCTGATAGGAAACTAAATAAATCTAGTTTTGAGTTGGACCCCCCCCCTCCCCCTCAAAACTAAATACAATGAAAGTTGATCGCATACTTTTCACATGTTTTAGCGACTCAATTTGGACTTTCATGGGGCCAGTACTATAACTTATTCATGATTCTTAAAACATGTGCCAACAACAATAGGCATAATATTCCATGTTGTATGCATCTTGGTGAAGAAGGCATCTGGTAAAGTCTTTATTTTTAAACCATTCCAAGGCATTTCGAGTCGAAATTGCGAAAAATTTAAATGTTGAAATTTGTCGGATAGCAAACTGAAATAGCTTTGACCCCCTCCCCCCCAAACTAGATTTATTTAGTTTTCTATCAGACATTGATCTTTTGATGCCTCCCCTTAGAAAGCCCCATTGAGATTGAGGCCATTCAAGGTTTCTCTAAAATTTTTGATATCATGACAAATCAGTGTTTACTTTCAAATATTTGAACAATTTTGTATGAAACATGCCATATTTTATGAAAAATGTTCAGATTACACAGGTTTATTTTTCAAATATGAATGTTCACTGTTCAAATTGAGAGGTGTTCACATTTTAAGTCTTTTTAAACTATGAGTCAATGGGAGGAAAAAATGGGACCAAAAATGTGTTGGATTGGGAGGTGTTCAGATTACCCAGGTGTTCTGATATACAGGTTCTTATGTACAATGAAGAATGGCAAAACAAAGAGACTTGAAGAAATTTGGACATACATGTACAGTGACAATAATGATCTTCTGATTAAATCTGCTAATTAGTCCAATAATGATTCTCAAAAAATACATTAGAATATACATGAAGAAATATTACCATGTGCATATCTATGGAACCAATAATAGCCAATGTCTACACCAAAGAAAGCCAGCCACCAGGTAATTGCAGAGTTCCAGGGCAGTTCCATGATCCTCCAGTTGTCATATATGTACATATAGGCAGCCAACTCTGCTGACCTAGCGAACAACCTACAATACATATAAATATATACACCAGAGGTGGATTCGGGGGGATGGGTATCTGGGTATGGGGCCCCCTTTAGAAATATAGTTTTTGGGCCACAAATTTTGAAGGGCCTCAAAAAATGGGGGGATGGTCATGGGGCCCCCTTTAGTAGGCCCAGAAAAAAGTTTTTGTGCTCCAAAATTTTTTAGGGCCTCAAAGAATGGGCCTTTTGGGCATAATTTAGACATTTTATGCCTTTTATGGGCCAATTCATCAAAAAATGGGCCTTCATTTTTCAAAATTTGGGCCCAATTTTTGGTTTTAGGGGCCCAAATTTTTTATTTTTATATATTCATATAATTCTATGATTGATCCTGTTCAAGGTTCTGCTTTATTTTTTCATGAAATACTCATGAAATCCTTGAGTGTTAAATGTTGACTTACTTAGGAATCTCTGAGCACAACCCTTGACTCATGGAAATGTAGCCATCATTTGACAGACGAAGCTTTCGTGTTCCTGTAGCCATACAAATAACATACTCCAGCAACACAGCAAGGATAAAGTAGGGAGTCACCTGAAAAAATATTCTTTATTACAGGGTACCCATTCCAGGAAAAAAGATACAAATGCACTGATTTTTAGAAATTTGATTGTGTGAGGATGAAATTGCCACTCATTTTATATACCAGAATGGAGTTGCATATGGATCAACTGAACTCAGAACAAAAACAGTAAATTGAACTTTGAAGACATACAATTCAGTTTATTAATTAGAATAATGAACACTGAAATTTTTTGCGAATACAGTTTACAGCCATTAAAACAAGCTACACAAGGTGAAAATTGGGAAATAAAAAGGTTTCAATATTTTTGTTATTTCTGTTTCCCATTTTATTAAAAACAAGACCAACAATCTTTCAAAGAAATTCTGAATTGAGCCTGCGATGCGTGTATTGTCTATTTCTAGAGTTGTGAGTCAACAGATCCTAAACAAGGCATCAAACATGCAAAATGTCACCACCTGCCAGAGTTTGTGAAAATACTGGATAGCTGGGTAACCTATATAGTGAGTGGTTACCTAATGTTCCTTTCCTAGCAGTGTTGTTTTTATTCAAGGAGGGGACAGATAAAATAAATAATAGAATGCTAATTTTATCAGCTGAGACGATATGTGAACCATTGAGTTTGCTTTTTAACAAAATTTTTACATCTCATTGTTTCCCGAAGATTTGGAAAGAGGGTATTATTGTTCCATTACACAAGAAAGGAGATAGATCTAAAGTTGTCAATTATAGACCAGTCACATTGTTAAATGCCTTATCTAAAGTTCTGGAAAAGATTATTTATGATAGAATTTTCAATCACATGATCCAAAATAACCTCTTTTACAGTTTTCAG
The DNA here is from genome assembly GCA_903813345.2 of Owenia fusiformis. NCBI lineage: Eukaryota > Metazoa > Annelida > Polychaeta > Sabellida > Oweniidae > Owenia > Owenia fusiformis. The sequence goes on from CAIIXF020000001.1 coordinate 54,326,895, forward strand.
TCAGGATTTCTTCCTAAGCATAATACCACTTCCCAACTTTCATATATTATTCATTGCATTCAAGAAGAATTGAATAATGGAAACAATGTAAGAACTATCTTTCTTGATTTAGCGTCAGCTTTTGACGTCGTTCCGCATCAATTACTATTACAAAAGATGAAATCTTATGGCATCAACAATAATCTCTTACTTTTAATGAATTCATATCTGTCACAAAGACAAGTAAAGGTTAAAGTAAATAATTCTTTCTCGAAATGGTCAGAACCTGATTTTATCAATGCTGGTGTGCCACAAGGCAGTGTATTAGGGCCGCTTATGTTTTTAATGTATATAAATGATCTACCTGATAATCTAAATTGTAAGACTTTCATTTATGCAGATGATACATCAATCTTCCTTCCTTACTCTAAGAAAAGCCCTTTACTCTCTCAAAATCTGCAAATTGACCTAAATACAATTAAAACCTGGGCTGATACCTGGCAAATGAAATTTAAGGCATCAAAAAGTGCTGACCTGACTTTTACATCACCTTTAACAAACCCTGTTAATGAACCTTTACTCTATTTGTGAGGTGACCCCATTCCTAAAACTATTAGTCATAAACACCTTGGTGTTATTTTAGATCAAAAGCTTAATTTCAAGGAACATGTTAATGAGCTCACCAAGGAATTACAGACAATCTTAAATCCATTTAAACAATTAACTCACATTCTTCGTTCGAATCATTTGGAAACCATATATAATTCTTTTATTCTTAGTAAAATTGATTATGCTGATATTATTTACAATAGTGCTCCAAATATAGCTACCAGCAAACTTGAAAGACTGCATTATAATGCAGCTTGTCTAATTTCCGGTGCTCTGCATGGTTCAAGCACCTATAAGGTCTTGAAGACATTAAATTGGATTACTTTGTCTGAGAGAAGAAGAAGCCATCTTTGCTCATTTCTATTTAAAAGTAGAATCAATTTATCAGCTCCATATGTCACTGAATTATTTAATAAATACTTACATGAACCAAACAGAATTCTAAGGGCTGTCAGAGAGTATATTGTGCCTCTAAATATCAGCATTTCATTTAGAAAAACTACATATTTTGCTGCGATTGAAGAATGGAATGGTCTGCCTAATGATTTAAGAAATTGCAATAGAATATCAACTTTTAAAGGCAAACTTAGAAAGCATTTCGGGAATGAAAAATGTATAAATATAATAGCATCACTTGATATCACTAGAAAAACTGAAATTATATTTAACAGGTTAAAAGTGGACCTATTTCTAAAAAGTCAATTATTTGCTCATCACTTTACAAACATTGACTCACCAGCCTGTAACTGTGGTCATGAAAATGAAACCCCTACTCATTTTTTCCTCAAATGCCCCCAATTTGTAAATGATAGAATCCAACTACTTATAGATCTCCATATTATTGGTTGTTTAGAAAAATTCTTAGATGCTAACTCTGTTAGCAAAGTAAATATGCTCTTGCATGGTAACAGTGAACTTAGTAATGAAGATAATACACTTCTGCTGAAAGCAACTTTAAAATTCCTACAAGCAACCAAGATTGACTAACATGTATATTACACCATCCCATAATTTACACCACTGCACACCTTTTTTTGTAAAGCATCCCAATATCAGCTTTAATTCCTTTTTGTTTATATATGAATAGTTACGAATAATTGTAACAAATTTGTATTGCATATAAGTGTATGGTATATTTACTTCGAAGTTCAACACAAATGTTAAATTGATTAACCTTGTTGAATTTTCATTGTATGAAATTAAATGTTATAATATATGAACTTGAAATAAAAATGATTAATAAAAAAAAAAAAAAATTCTTTTTATTTTATGGCCCAAAATACATCTACATTTTGTGATTAATCTTCCTAGGGCTTATCATTAATAAACACTTGCCCATGCTAAATATTTCCAAAACTAGTTGGCCTAAACTAATTAGATTTACAACAAATGACAGATTCTTGTCTTGGCGGCATGGTGCCACACTAGCACTCCTTTAGATGCCAATCACCCAGCAAACAAACAATCCAAGGAATCAACCAGCCTCCCAACTAACCTTCCACTCATCATACTAGCCATCCATCCAACCAATCAAGCAACCAACCAACGCTTTATTGGTTAATTTCTTAGCTGGTTAGTTGATTGGTTGGCTTGTTTTGATTGCTTGGTTTGTTGACTGATTGGTAGGATGGCTTGTTGCTTGGCTAGTTGGTTGATTGATTGGTCGTGTAATTGGTTAGTTGGATGTCTGCTTGGTTGTTTGGTTCGATGCCCTGTTGCTTGGTCGGATGGCTACTTCATTGATTAGTTGATTGATCAGTTGGGTGGGTGATTGATTGGTCAGGCACAGTTGATTAGTTGGTTGCTTTGTTGGCTGGTCGGTTAGTAGGTAGTTGATTGCTTTGTTGCTTAGTTCCAGTCAGTTGCTCTTGGATAGTTGCTTTGTTTGATTTGCTAATTGGTTCGATAAGTTGGTTTGTTTGTTGGTTGAGTGATCACTTAGGTGGTTGATTGGTTGGTCGGTTGCTTGCTGAGTTGTTTGGTTGATGAGTTGGGTGGGTGATTGATTGGTAAGTTACTTGTTTAATTGTATGATTGGTTGCTGTTTTGATTGTTTGGCTGGTTAGGTAGTTAGTTGATTTCTGGCATCCTGCCGCTAAGGCGAGAATCTGTTAATGTGTCATTTGTTGTAAATCTAATCTATAAGTTATAGGTGCTGAGTATAACGCTAGATTAGTTTATAGACTATATCCTATTTAGTCTGAATTATATTCAGACTATAAGGCACCTATGTTAAAGTTTGGCAATTCAAAATATTTGTTAGCATAGGAAGTGCTATTCAAAATGGCCGATTGGGTAAAATTAATTTGCACATTTGTTACTTCAATTAGCTTTATTTCCACTTGACAATATGCTGTGTTACTTTTTATTGCATTTAGTTGTACCTTACTATTTAATTGACATTTTGTAATGTTTATTTTATTGAATAAATGGTTCCTCTAATTGATAATTTTGTGCAAAAAATTTCACTGCAATTTCCACAGGAAAGTAGTACATCATAACAGACTGACTTCTAGTCAGTCTGTTGGATACATACTAGATTAGTTTAGGCTAAATAGTTTTGAAAAGGCAAGTGTTGAGAATTCTAGATGCGTTTTGGGCTTGTTGAGAAATCAAAATCCCAATCCTCCTATTAGGCACCTTGTCAGAGACCGTATCTGTTGCAAGACTAACGCCTGGCGTAACCGTCACCATGTTATTCAGTGTTTTTTAAGTAGCGCAAGGATCCTGCCATGACCGTGGTAATGTTATCGTGAAAGCCTGGTATAACCGCGACGATGCTGTATTATATTGCAATGCCTGCCATGACCGTGATAATGTAATATAGTTCTACAAGGCTCGGTATGACCGTGACAATGTAATATAGTACTGCAAGGCGCTGGCATGACCGTGACAATGTAATATAGTATTGCAAGTTCAGGTATGAGAGTGATAATGTAGAAATTTACGATTAGGACTGCTATAACCGTGACAATGTGTATTGCAAAGCCTGGCATGACCGTGGCAATGTAATATAGTACTGCAAGGCCTGACATGGCCGTGACAATGTAATATAGTATTGCAAGGCTTGGTATGACCGCCGTGGCAATGTGATATAATATTCCAAGTTCGGGTATGAGAGTGGTAATATAGAAATTAATGATTTGCTATAAGTGACCATGACAATGTGTTTTTGAAAACCTGGCATGACCGTGGCAATGTATTATGGGATCGCAAAGCCTGGTATGACCGTGACAATGTAATATAGTATTGCAAGGCCAGGTATGAGGGTGGTAATGTAGAAATTTAGGCTTAGTCCTACTATGACCGTTATAATGTATTGCAATGACTAGTAAATATGTTTGACATAATGCCAGGAATATCCTTAACAATTTTATGTGATCCGCATTCAACTAAACAGTTTAATACTATGATCATGGTGTTTAACTACCTTAATCATGTCAAAATCAAAATTACTACTATTCATTAATATTCACATTCGCTTATAAACCACAATAAAGGCTACGGTCGCGCCAGGCTTCCACGATAACACTTCCAGGGTCATGACAGGCCTTGCAATATAATACAGCATTGTCACGGTTATACCAGCCTGTCATGGTTATACCAGGCTTACACAATAACACTACCACGGTCATGGCAGGATCCTTGCGCTACTTAAAAACACTTATTAACATGTAGTCCAACAACATTAGACCTAGCCTGGGCCTCGTTTCTTATCTGACATGTCTTATGGCCCCGGCTAGGTCTAACTTCCATGATGATTTTGCCCTTGTTGCGATCATTTAATCGTTCAGCAGGTTTCGACATGCGGAACTAATTAAACTCCGAAAACATGGTAATATTACATAAAGAATGTGATTCAAGCATGCATACATACCTTATAAATACATACACACCACCCCGTACCCCCTAGTATGTATCCAACAGACTGACTAGAAGTCAGTCTGTTATGATGTACTACTTTCCTGTGGAAATTGCAGTGAAATTTTTTGCACAAAATTATCAATTGGAGGAACCATTTCTTCAATAAAATAAACATTACAAAATTTCAATGAAATAGTAAGGTACAATTAAATGCAATAAAAAGTAAGACAGCATATTGTCAAGTGGAAATAAAGCTAGTTGAAGTAACAAATGTGCAAATTAATTTTACCCAATCGGCCATTTTGAATAGCACTTCCTATGTAAACAAATATTTGGAATAACCAAACTTTAACATAGGTGCCTTATAGTCTGAATATAATTCAGACTAAATAGGATATAGTCTACCGTACCCCCCTTAGACCATATTGATGCATAATTACGAAAATATTGGAGACAGGTTTTGAATTTTACGAAAATATCGGTCAGCTCCGGTAACATCGAAATTGCAAATCGTATCAGGAATTAACCGTCATTGCGACACTGCATCAACGAACAGTAGGTTTGCAATTAATAACGATTTTGTGTGTATACAAGCGCTATATAAATCAATCAAAGATACCTGCTATCCTCAAAAATGGCTATTTTATCCCGAGTAATCGCGTGATAATTATCAATCTATTTGACAACAATTTCGTTTCAATAGTTTAAATTTTAACCCGGGACGAACAGACACAATGAAGGACATGCGGAAATGTCATTTTAGAGATTGGTAAGTTTAACCTCATTTTACTTGTATAAATGACCATTTAATACAATAATATTGTGTTGAATCGCTTGATGTTATGTGTTTTTATATTGTTGTCAAGTATCAGTTGCATGTTATCGCGGAAAAATGGTTTCGGTGGATCCAAAACTTGCATCAATGGAAAGAATAGTAAAGAGGTTAAACTCAATAATGGCCCCAAGAAAATTCTTAATAATAAATAACGCCGTTATTGAGTTTAACGACGTTGAACTAATTAACATGGTGACGGTTGTGGCAGGCGTAAGTCTTGCAATAGATAGCATGTGCCTGGTCAGTGGTCACCCAGTGTTTACACAAACTCCTAATGTCACATGTCCGTCAGTGCAGTCACATGCTATCTATTGCAAGACTTACGCCTGCCACAACCGTCACCATGTTAATCAGTGTTTTTTAAGTAGCGCAAGGATCCTGCCATGACCGTGGTAGTGTTATCGTGTAAGCCTGGTATAACCGTGACAGGCTGGTATAACCGTGACAATGCTGTATTCTATTGCAAGGCCTGTCATGACCCTGGAAGTGTTATCGTGGAAGCCTGGCGCGACCGTAGCCTTTATTGTGGTTTAAAAGCGAATGTGAATATTAATATGTATAGTAGTAATTTTGATTTTGACATGATTAAGGTAGTTAAACACCATGATCATAGTATTAAACTGTTTAAATGTAATGAGGATCACTTAAAATTGTTAAGGATATTCCTGGCATTAATGTCATACATATTTACTTGTCATTGCAATACATTATAACGGTCATAGTAGAACTAAGCTAGCCTAAATCTCTACTAACCACCCTCATACCTGGCCTTGCAATTCTACATTACATTGTCACGGTCATACCAGGCTTTGCGATCCCATAATACATTGTCATGGTCATGCCAGGTTTTCAAATACACATTGTCACGGCCAATTATAGCAATCATAAATTTCTACATTACCACTCTCATACTCGAACTTGGAATACTATATCACATTGCCATGGCGGTCATACCAAGCCTTGCAATACTATATTACATTGCCATGGTCATGTCAGGCCTTGCAATACACATTGTCACGGTTATAGCAGTCCTAATCGTAAATTTCTACATTACCACTCTCATACCTGAACTTGCAATACTATTTTACATTGTCACGGTCATGCCAGGCCTTGCAGTACTATATTACATTGTTACGGTCATATCAAGCCTTGCAGAACTATATTACAGTCGGTTTCATGGTAAAAATAGCAAGAACTTAACTTCGACATATAAGTGTTACCTGGTGAATGGGACCCTCACGTGCCTTCCCAATGGTAGTAAACGAACCCTAGTGTAACTACATCAGCTTATCTTTCCGTCCGATCAACAATAAGTACAGTTATACAAGAAATGTAAACTAAGTGAAAATACTCCCCAAAATTTTCCGAAAGGCATTCATTTCCGGAAGTTATGATACGTTATGGTGTCACTACGGTAAATTATTGAAAAAAATCACAAAATTCAAGTTCTGGTGTGAGGTTCCATATCCATCCGCCAAAAGGTATGACTATATAGTCCATTTAAAAATGTGTGGTTTTGTTCTAAATAACGCCATAGTTGGCTTCTTGGGTACCTAGTATGCCACTATTTGGTATCAAAATAAAGAGGATGACTTCTACTTTCATTTGAATTACGAAAATAGCGATGTAGGTCAAAATAGTTCCGGCGTGAGCATGTTTACTACGCGTATGCCCGTCATCTCAGAATTGAGGAAATGGTAGCAAACGCGAGTTACAATAAATGGACGCTGATATCTCAAAAAGTAACCTGACTCCCTATAATTTAATGTAGATCAATCGAAGTCCTATATGAACAGGTACATTTTGGTATATAACACCATGGGGGGTAAGCGTTTTATAGCTGATCACGAACGCCATTTGTGCAAAGTATTGTTCTGAATTTTCGAATTTGGTGCTGGATTACGGTACTCACACCTCTGGGGTACATATCGCCATTTTCGAATGAATTAGCCCATACAATGACTATATTTCTGCAATCCCCTATACATAACCTTCATTTTGACACTATATTAATGATGCCCCAGACAAGATAAGAAACTCAATCAAAATTTTCGCAGATGACACCAAACTCTATGGGGAATATGTCAGTGCCGAACAGCGAGAGAGCCTTCACCAAGATATTGACACTCTAGTTAACTGGTCAAATGATTGGCAATTAAAGTTCAATCCAAAAAAAGTGTAAAGTTTTACACTAAGGTGGTAAAAACGTAAACCAACAATACAACCTAGATGGTACCATGATAGAGTCAGTGACAGAACAGAAAGACCTAGGATTCACCATAGACAAAGAACTAAAATTCAAACAACACATCAGTCAAACTGCAAAAAAAAGCAAATAGTAAATTAGGAATTATCAAGAGAAGTTTTAGTCACACCAAGGAGATCATAGTGCCACTCTACAAATCTATGATTAGACCTATATTACACTATGGCAACATTATATGGCACCCAAGACTCTTAGAAGAGGAGTGAAAATAGAACAGATACAGAGAAGAGCTACCAAATAATACCAGATTTGAAGAATAAGCCATATCAAACGAGGCTTAAAGAGCTAAAGCTCCATTCCCTCTACTACAGACGTAGACGAGGAGACAGGTTAATAAAATTATTAATGGAATTGACACTAAAGAGCATAGCTCATTTTTTACCAAAGCCACCACAACCACTAGAGGGCACTCCCTGAAAATGTACAAACACCACTGTAACACCACCCTTCGACAGGACACCTTTAGCAACTGAATTATAGAAGACTGGAACAGCCACTCAGAGAAGGTAGTGACCGCCCATAGTGTAGATCAGTTTAAAGGGAGACTAGACAAACTTTGGCTAAATTATCACTATGATATAGTTTAATATCTATTGCATACATTTAAATTAAGATCTGAGCAACTACAGGACTTTTCAAGACCAATCAGCTCAGAATTTGATGATAATCAGTGATCTCCCCAGGATTTTTTCTCAAGTGGGTGCAGAATTCTCATTTTCACAATTCAGACCAAAATTGGTCAAAATATGCCAATTTTTCTCATTTTCAAGTGGGGGCAAATGGATTTTCAGGTGGGTGCAAGCCTATTTTCAAAATCTCAGGTGGGTGCTGCGCCCATTTGCTTTAATGCTGGGGAGATCACTGATAATGATGATGTGTCTCGTGGTGAAGAAAAGCTATCAAACATTGTCTGAAGAGCAGATTTATCTCCGTAATTCAACTTTTAGCATGGCGACCTTGACCTTGAAAAATATAGCCATTTTGGCGATAATAGGTGATTCAAAATTAAAAATTATTGCCTTTTCGTAGTTTTACTTTGACCAAGCCTAGAAAAAAATTGAAGTGGTAAACCTACCCCCATTTTTTAACATTTTTGTTGTCTAGAAGTGTTCCAGATGATATCAAAGTTTAAGAAAATTTGTATATCTAGAAATATTTTATAAATTAGTGCCATTATGGTTGGTTTGGGTGCTTTTTTGCCCTCATTTTTAGCCCATTTCTATGGTTGCCATGGCAACTATTAGGCTTGGGTAACTATGTCAACTTGATTTTTCAAGGACATCTGCCTGATAGTAGTTGGGCCAAGTTTCATGGGAAACGGGCCTTATTTGATATGCTGGCAGTGAGGTTGATTGTGGCAAGGAGTAAAACGACAAAACAATGGTGGAGTCATACCCGATGCTTGGATGTTCACATTTCACGCATGTTCGGTAATATAACGTATCATAACTTCCGGAGATGACATGCCTTTAGGAAATCTTTTTGGAATATTTTCACTTCGTTTACATTTCTTGTATAACTGTACTTATTGTTGATCGGACGGAAAGATAAGCTGATGAAGTTACACTAGGGTTCGTTAGCTACCATTGGGAAGGCACGTGAGGGTCCCATTCATCAGGTAACACTTATATGTCGAAGTTAAGTTCTTGCTATTTTTACCATGAAACCGACTGTACATTGTCACGGTCATGGCAGGCATTGCAATATAATACAGCATTGTCGCGGTTATACCAGGCTTTCACGATAACATTACCACGGTCATGGCAGGATCCTTGCGCTACTTAAAAAACACTGAATAACATGGTGACGGTTACGCCAGGCGTTAGTCTTGCAACAGATAGGGTCTCAGTGCAGTGATGATGTAACTTGATAAATATTTCGATATCATATAGACTATATTCCGAATTAACATTTATATAGTTACCTGCTGCACATAGTTAGGGACATCTTCAACTCTTTCAAACGATGTTTCATTTGGGGTAACGGCATATGTGAAGTATCTTAATCCAGTGAGCAAATTTATTTCTACCGTTCCAGCCATTTTTATTGTTGCCAATTAAGTCATAAACAAATTACAACAAATTAACAACTATCGGGAATAAATAACCCGTATAAAGGTATTCACATAACCTACATTTGTTGATTTAATTTTGTTAACTTAGTGTCCTACTCATATTTACATGACATTATTTAGTTTAGTAAAAAACGTTTTGTTTTGTAATTGTATTTGTCAAAGCTCAAGCAGCTTTGGCTTGATGACGTCATGCTGTTAGCGGAAGTAAAAGTTTTCTGAAAGATTTTAGTAAAAAGTAAACCTGTTTTATGAAATATTCGAGACGACGTTTGATGAAAGTGTTATGGATTTAGAAAGCTGTACTATATAGGCACATATGTGACTAAAATGTATTGCCTGCAGTGGCTAATTCCGGTGCTATTAATACCTAAGCCTTTGAACCCTGCTTTGCTATACAACCATGCCATGTTCATGGTGTTATATTTGACTGGATTTTTCCTGGAGAGAAAACCCTGTACAATTTGTAGTATTGTGTTCATAATTGCTGTATTTATGCTATGCTATAGCTGTCAAGGGAACTGTTTATTCTGGAGCTGTGACGATTCTTGTGAAGGTGTCGTAACTTGTTAGATTATTGGAATCTTGCGTCACTAGACTATTGGCTATTAGGGTAGACTGACGCACCATATTATTAACAAAGTGGACACGCACCAATTAATTGTAAACTATGGCCACTAATGGAACACCAGTCTTCTATACTGCCATTTCACGTGTATTTGAAAGTTGGACTGCTCTACAATTGGCGGTTCAACATGGCTTTGGTGGTATTGACAGTGTGGAAAAATCTAGATGGATGGTAGATGCCGTATACCAGTGGTTTCAAGACAATAAAGACATTGAAGATTTTGAACTTGAAGAATTCATTGGAGAAATTACAAACAATGAATTTGACATGGTAGCAGATGACGGTAGTCTTCTAAATATTGCTAAGACCATATGTAAACACTATGCTATGTGCAAAAATGGAAAAGAAATGGATGTGTTAAAAGAATTGGAAAAACTTCCAAAGGCTGCAACACAAAATAGTGTTAAAAAAGCTGAGGAGGTGGATGAAGGTGATGATGATATAGCAACTGAAATACAGCGTCTTGACTTAGCTGCCACAACAAATGCATCAGTGCATGTTAATAACAGTCATTTAGAGGTTAATAACACTGATGTCCAAAGTAAAGATAACATTGATGAGGATGGATGGAGTGTTGTAACAAAAAAGGGGAAGAAAAGATAAAACCTCATTGTAACATTTGGGCTTTGTACAAAAAAATCTTGTAACCTCATACCCGACCCACAACCTAAGTTATCAACATGGTCGTTGCGGGGTTCAATCTATTGACATGAAGAATTACTAAATCTTGATTAATGTCCAATTATTTCAGATCACATTAAATGTGTATTACTCATTGGTTAACTTTAAAGGATTATATATATTTTTTAGCAAATGGAACACTCATTTTTAAATGAAACTTCGTACACAGGTTGAAGTCAATGTGTAAAGACCGAGAAGAAAACTAATGAAAATTACTCTTATTTCAAGCATAAAATAAAATAAATTTAGTGATATTTTATATTTTAAAGTTGAACTCAGCAACGAACATGTTGGGAGAAGTAGGCCTATGGGAGTATACTGTACTCCGGGTAAATTTCAACGCTATGAAATTTCGCGATTTTTCAAAATTGCAATTTCGCGGCTATTTAATTTCGTGGATTTGAGTTGATGACATTTCGCCGGTAATTTTAGCCCGTTCAGAATCCGAATCATGTTTGTATTTCCCACAATTAGGGCATTTATTTGATTATTTTTGAATAGCTTTTTCAACTTAAATTTGTAGGATATCATTGTCGTCAACAGTTCTTGCCTTTGTTGGCCTAATAAACCAGTTCAAAATGTTAGACATTTTAGGCCTTTTTTAATTATCGCCCAACAACACTAAACGAAACGTTTTACACCGAACGAACGTATCAAAAGTCCCGGGTCAAATCTCCAGGGATTTAAAACAGAAATTTCACGACGATAAATGTTCGCAATTTTACTTCATTCGCGAACAAAGTGAAATTAAATCGCACGCGAACAATACCCGGAGTACAGTAATTTATTGTACAAAGCCAATGAGTTTATTACACATAACCTGGTATTTGGAGCCTATTCTTGCATCATGCACATTACATATGCAATTTGGTCTCACTGGCGGATTAGGGGGGGGGCCCAGGGGCCCGGGCCCCCCCCCCCTTGGGTGGGCCCAGAAAAAAAAAATTGGGCCCAAAAAAATTTTTGGGCCAAACAAGGCCTTCAGACCCCAAAAAGTGGGCCTTTTTGGTCATTACTGGGCCTTTTAAGGCCTTATTTGTTAATTTCAGGCCAAATTTTGAAGAAAATGGGCCTCAAAATTTCAAAATTTGGGCCCACTTTTGGATTTTAGGGGCCCAAAATTTTTTCCGCGCAAGCGCGGACGTTTTTTCTTTGACCTGAAATTTGGGCCCCCCCCCTTGTTGGTTCCTGGATCCGCCCCTGGGTCTTCTAGTTTTGAAGCAACTAGCTAAAAGCTACCAGTTTTAAAAAATAGGCGGAAACTTAATTTGGAGGTAGCAATTTACAGTTTCACCCAAGAATATTTTATGTAAGAAGTGGTAAAATATGATATTTCTGACAAATTTTCACTAAACCATAGCATACGGTTTTTTAGCCATGACATACGACGTCGTATGCCATGGTTTATGGATTTTTGCTACTTCAGACTCAAAACGAGGCTAAGTGTCAACATCGCCGGATCGTTTGGAAAATTCGAATTAAATGACTTAGTTTCCGACGATTCTGATGATGACTTTAACTATGGAATAAAAAGAACATCCTATGATTTACTCGTGATATGATTTTAATCCACTCATGGTTATTGATATCTGCACTCTCTCGCTACGCTATCTACGCTATCTACGCTCGCTCGTGCAGATATCATATCCATTCGTGGATAAAAATCATATCACTCATAAATCATAGGATATCCTCTATATATAATATGGGATTATTCCAGTTCTATGCCTCTATGCCATTTATACCAACACACTGTGCTTTTGAACCAATCGCCTCTGGGGGGTTTCATCCCCTAAATCGACACTAACAGACTAAATGACTTTTTTGTCCATTTCAATATTATTAGATTAATTAATCTGGGGGTCATTAACAGAACTTTCGCAAAGTTACGAATTCGTAATTCGTAACTTTATGAAATTCGTAAATATTTAAAAAGTTACGAATTGGTAAATTTACGAATTGGCCATTAACAGAACACTTTCGTAAGTCATTCATAAGTTTTATCGTTCGTAAACGAATTTCAAATTGTGACGTCATCTTATATCACTATGTAGCACAAATAGAAATATGATGTCATTTGATATCAATTGCACGCTGTGATTAAACCTGTCTCCGCGATTTCAAAGATTCCCAGCTCAGGAACATATTTGCTTATCTTGAAGAATTGGTGGATATTTTAGCTTGAAACTTAGCATGCATATAAAGAACAATCTCCTTTTGCCAAACTGCATGGGCGTAGCGTTAGTCTTGAAAAAGTAACCAAACTTAAATATATTTTGACACTTGTCATTGTCATCTGCAGTCATTGTTGTACCTTTAAATTGCAGCCAAAATTTCAAAAGCCCAATTCGCCAAATTAAATATTATATCTGTTAGCACCAAATTAAAGCAATTTATACTGTTATAGTAATGAATCTAAACATTCAGTTTTGAAGGGCCCCTCTGCTGTCATTGTTGCACCTTTAAATTGCAGCCTAAATTTCAAAAGCGCAATCCGCCAAATTAAATATTATATCTATTAGCACCAAATTAAAGCAATTTATAGTAATGAATCTAAACATTTGGTTCTGTTTCATGGTCAGTTTAAGTTGTAATCAAATAATTTCATTTTGGAACGCCATCTATCTACCCAGTTCCTAAGGTGAAATGTTTAATGAAATAAAACAAATGAAATGTTCAGGTTTTGTAACTTTTGTATACAATATTGGATATTGTCAGATTGTGGTGGAATTTTAAACACATCACTTTTGGAATAGGCCTTAGTGATATACACATGTGTTTTCCAAGAATGACAATAAAATTGTTATAATAAAATAAGCTTTCTTTTATGTACTCATTTATTCTTTGAGCCAATACCAAAAGGGGCTGGATCTGGCTTCGGATATGTGTATAGACATATGTTTGATCTCTGTATAGCGAGATAAATAGTGACATAAAAAAGGGCGAAAGCGCCGAAAATGGAACAAATCGTGGAACTTTCCATATATGACCAGACAACCTTCCTGGGTGTAAAAAGCAACTGTGCCGAAAATTTCCTCCATTTTTTATCTACTTTTCGCAATTTTTACCCATACCCCTAAAATTTATAGGGGTAGGCTTAATGACCATCCATAACATTTTAGGATTATCATTAAATAGTATCATAATTTCAATGTTGGGACCTTTTACCATGATACACATGATAATGGGTCAGATTGCAGTCAATTTTTAGCAAAATGAATATTTACTTATCTTTAATTAATTCCTTTTATCTCTTTTCCATAGTGGCATGTACTTCGACATAATAAACAACGTAATTTTAATTGAAAATAAAGTTTGACAAACTATGTGACATCTGATGAGTGACTTGAATGCAAATACAGAATAATCTAGCAAAAAGTGTATCTTTCTTAAACAACTACCAAAATCACTTCTTGTTTTTGACAAGGTCATGCTTGAGTGACAATGAGCATCAACGTTTATGATAGGATCTAGATCAGTTTTTGTAAGTATGATTTTGACCTACATGATTAATAAAAATAATCAAGAAGTTGTTCTGCTCATTTTGATTAAAGAGGCTCTATGCCATAGGATAGCAAAATCAAGACCCCTCTGGACTTTTTGCATATTGATGTTCACCACATATATACCCATCTACTTACCAAAGAAGAAGTCCCAAATCCCCCTCTTTCAGTGTTAATTTCGCGATTGTGCTGGCCGATCTAATTATTTTCGAAGAAATTAATTCAATCTGAAGTGTGAATATACCGGAAAGTCGTCCTGTTATCTGATTGGTCGTTGAATTTGTTCATCATAAACCTGATTGGCAGCCTGGTTCAAGGCACTTGTGGGCGCTTGTGCGACTTAATGGGGATTCCTCTCGCTAGCTGAGGAAGCGACTGTTAAGAATGAGTCTTATGTGTATTGGGAGGGGGTCTTGTTACTTGGGTAGATTTCAGGTAGATTACCAATCAATACAATTTTGCCTCTTGATTTTGAATCTTTGATAGATACCCAGCAGAGTGAAGAAACAGGGTCGCCTATATTCAAATTCTGGTACATGGTACTCCAATTACAAGTTCTGGGTCTAACAAATGTTAGAGCTGTGAGACTTGGGGACTTCAGGCTCTACAAAGAAACTATCATGGAAATCATGCCATGGTTTGTCTCCCTGGATCATACCAATTATGCCTGCTAGGTACTTGTCCATGTAAGTGATATGGTTTAGCTCAAAGAAATACACCCTGAAGTTCACAATGGTTTCATGAAGGGGCTTTTCACTGTCAGCAAGTCAATAAAAAGCTTCTCCTCCATGTCAATAGACCAAGCCCATGAGCAAAATAATAGTGTGATCAAAAGTAAGGGTGGAGCTGTGGGGTTGTTCGACAATCCAACCGCATTACAGAAGTGGATGGTCGATGGTCCAGAGATCGCAAGAATGTTAACTGAGTTTGAGGATGAGATGAATAATAATGATGGTCCTTGCAAACCATGAGCACAGTGTTAGTTTTCAAACCAGTTTCAACAAATATGTCAATTCCCTTACTTAGGTTATCAATGATTTAGGAAACCCCTTTATTGCAACATCAAAGGAACTTTGGACACTTGATACTAAAGATGTAATGTCAAGCAGTGCAGTTGACACATTGAACACAATTGAGAAAAGGGGGAAAGTTAATGTGAAGTATATATAAAGGAGAGAATTATTGAAAGATCAAAAGCCATCACCAGACCCTATCAAGAGAAACAATTTCAAGATCTTCAAACAAATCTAAGTCAAGTTCAAAGCTAGCAAGCTTGAAAAATGACACTGCCCTATTTTCACAACTATACATAGTGTGCCAGAAAAGAGACGGCAACTTAGATGAACTTTTCCGACATGAGAACCAGACATTCCCTCCATCCCTTTCACAAGATGGCACAATCAAGACTGTACTCAAAGCAAATATCTTAAAACCAGTAGAAGACCTTGTTCCAAATAGAGAGATCAATACACCAGATGTTGAAGCCCTGTTTCTTGATGGTGCCGTAATAGTCCACCTGCTGAAAACTCAAAAAGCAAGAACCTTCCTACAATACTCAAATGACATTTAATAAGTATACTGCCAATCAACTTAATAGAGTACAAAGACTTGATATTTTATGGGATCAATATATACCAAATAGTGTCAAATCTTCAACAAGAAAAAAGCATGGATCTGGAAAGCGTCAAATAGTTTATCCAGAAAACAAATTGCCAGGGAATTGGCCAGAATTTCTACGCTCGGATGACAAGAAAAGTGATCTCTTTACCTTCCTTGCATCAAATGTCTCAGCCATTCCAGTACCAGAGAATAAAATCCTGATTTCAACAATTGGGAATTCTGCAGAGGCATATCCTAAGCAGCATGTCTCTGAGATTTCACCATCATCCCATGAAGAGGCAGATTCCCGAATCTTTCTGCACATATATGATGCAATGAAAAAAGGCTTCACAAAAATGACGATAAGAACAGTTGATTCAGACATTGTTGTTCTGACAGTTAGTACAACTAAACATTCAAATCTGGCTCACCTTTGGCAAGGGAAAGTCCTATAGATACCTTCCAGCCCACGAAATTGCCCATGAAATGACTCCTCAGAAAGCCATGTGTTTCCCAATATTCCATGCTATGACTGGGTGTGACACCACATCAGGCTTTAATGGAAAGTCTAAGACATCAGCCTGGAACCAACGGAGTACCTACCCTGAATTGACTACAGTATTAACAGAAATCTCAATACGACCCAATACCCTGCTTGATGCCTATTTTAGAGCAGTTCATTATTCTGGTCTCCAACTTAAAACAAGCAATGAAACATCAATCAATGCTGCGAGGAAGGAGATGTTCACAAAGAGGACTTCAATAATATCACACATTCGTCCAACATCAGATGACCTTTTACAGCATATGAAGAGAGTCATATACCAAGCTGTATTTATTTGGGGGCAACCACTTACAGTGAATCCTCAAGTTCCTTCCCCAGCTGAGTGGGGCTGGATATTTGAAGACACCAAATGGATACCAAGGTGGACAACCTTACCCCAAGCATCAGACGCTTGCCAGGCTCTCATAAAGTGTAGCTGCAAAACCAATGCATATCAACACAATGCAAGAGTCTGAAAGGAAATCTTGTTTGTACAGCATTATGTGTGTGTGATGGCAATTGTTCTTCATAAGGACACTGCAACATACCAAAAAGTAACTATGATACTGATAGACACTAGTATAAATCCTTCTATTGATAAGATTAATAAAACTATGATTTAAAAATGTGTGCAAAGTGAAACTAAAGGAACTATGAAACAGATATAGATAGTTGATATATGGAGTCTAACTGCACTCAGAAGCCAAAAGAAACCACAAGTCAAGCCGTATCGACCATTTTTCTGTATATCTAAAAGATGGGTGTGACTCAAAACAAGCCTTTAACAGTGAAAAAGGTGAAAAATAATAGTCATGTGAAGCATTAGATATAGATGTAATTTTAAAATTATATATCACTTATTTGATTTACTCCTGCTACTGTGATATGGTGCAAAATATTCAATACAAGAAAAGTGGGCGTCGCCCATCACCACCCTTTAACATAGCAATCGAAAATCAATGGTATTTCATATTTTTACTTCAACATCAACTTCTTAACATGATAAGGTAATATTAAATTTGAAGTATGAGCATAATTTAGTAAAAAAAATTGTGTCAAATTTTTTTTAGCCCCCCCCCCTTCCGTGACCATGGGGGGGGGGTAAGAATTGTAAAATTAGGGTAGTTCCTATGGGGCGATTTTTTGGCACAGTTGCTTTATTTAAAGAGTAGCAATCAGTGATCATTTGAGGAAAGTTTCACGATTTGTTCCGCAAACGGCGATTACTTTACACTATTTATCCCGACAATAAAATTGTTATAATAAAATAAGCTTTCTTTTATGTACTCATTTATTCTTTGAGCCAATACCAAAAGGGGCTGGATCTGGCTTCGGATATGTGTATAGACATATGTTTGATCTCTGTAGTGAAATGACCGATTTCAATCTGGTGGTAATATTGAATATGACAAAAGTAGCTAATTTTCATTGGTGTGCCTAAATTGTGAGTCACTTTGGATTATGGCAAGATATCAAGATAAGGCTCGTGACATAAGGCTACATCGCGTAAAAACTGGGCCCAAAAAAGAAAATATAATGTCTAAATGAAAAAACAATTCCCGGTAGTGCCATTTTTTGAATCTAAGTTGCCCAATTTATCAGAAGCACTCGTTGCCATAAGTCGCGCCCTCAAAACCCGGGTTTGCCGTCATCCAAACCCGCCTTTGCAAAAAAACGAACGGTGCATTATTTGACTCGTTCGTGTTATTTTCGATACTTTTCAAACCAGAATTTTCATTGTTTTTATTAGAAGGGTTCCTCGTAATTAACTCTTAACTATGGATATGTTGACTTAACTACAACGGACTTTTAACGAGATGTTTTGCGCATAGGGATATTGACCTATGACTGCTGACCTATACCGGCGATTACTAGAGTGCTGCTAACTCGATAAAAGGCTGGCGCTGGCTAGAATTGTCTATGGTTCTAGCCAGGATAAAGATACCAGTTCTTCAACTCGACAATGGGAAGAACTGCTCTACCTTAGTGACTAATATGTCATGATATGACATCTAAAGAGTCAATAAAAGATATATATTATAAAGTGTCTTGTATGATGCGCCCTCAAAACCCGGGTTTGCCGTCATCCAAATCCGCCTTTGCAAAAATGTGAACGGTTCATAATTAGAGTCATTCGTGTTATTTTCGGGAGTTTTCAAACCTGGATTTAATTGCTTTTATTTGAAGATCCTTGTTATCAATTGTAATATTGTAAGATTTTGGCCCAGACTGACACAACAGAAATTGTCAACACTGGAGGATGGTAATAGCTCGTAATTGTATTTAAATCAAATATTATCCATATTTATGAATAAAAATAGTATGTCAAGTTCCTCATCTCTACTGGTCAATTTTCCTTGCTTTAGTAGCCGTTGACCTGATACATTATCTTAGTCAAAATAGAGAACGATCGAATATAAGGGGTCTTCTAGCTTTGCACATTTTAGACCAATCATAATACATAACTTTTTCTAATATGTTTAACGTCTTGTTAGATAAAAAATAACACGTATAAAATTCTAATAAAACGAAATTTTATATTTCGTGGCCTCATTAAACACTTATTTCGTTTTGAATGACCTTAAACCCTGGTCCGCGAAACACACATTTAAATAAGGGATTGGCGCACCCGGGTCTGACTGTAAACCTCCTGTTCACTGTCTTATGAATTATGAATGTAGTTTCGCACAGTTGTCAACGGAAACAAACAGTGAACCCTGCTTTCCCGAACCCGGGTTTCCAGGATTCGCCTTGCATGCCTTCGACTCTTTCTCCAATTTATGTGGGGAAGAGCAAGTTTTCCTTTAATTAAGAAAACTAGAAAGGTACAGTATAGGACCACACTTTTTAGGAAAAGGGGGGGGGGGTCGTTCAAGCACCCCTGGCTACGGGCCTGTATACGGTATGACAATTAAGTCTGGGGGACGGTCCTGCCCACGGTTGGTCTTTCGTTTCAACCATCAAAACATTATTAATCGTAACATAATGACATAGGGTAAGACATTGAGGGAAAATCCAGTTGCAATGACATTGGATGTCCAAATTGAAACAAACTATGAACTTACCACATACATCACTGCACTGAGCCAACATCACTTTAATACGCATGACTGAGCAGATATGAGAGGCGGGGATATTGCACAGCATCGCCACGGTACACTAGAACATTGAAACTGGAAGCAACGCAACTCCTTTAAGCTAATTAAATTCACACCAACGGCGCTTTGATGGCGCTTAAATACGGCGTGCAAAACGGCTTAATTCAATTTTGAGAAAAGCCAGAAAGTCTCAGATCAAGACAAACTACGAAAAAAGTTATCGATAAGATTCCTTGAGGGGGGCAGATCCTCATAATCGTTTTGAGGGTTAAACAAATATAAAGATGCTAGCTAAAAGGCGTTTCTGTTGTCTCTCATGTCGGCATCAGCGAAGCAGTTTTTATGTACCATCAAAAGTGGTGACATTGTTATAAATAAGTTTGGCGTCTGTAACAAATGGCAGGTTGTGGCATTTTGCATTTCAATGTCTTGTTCAGGGCTTATAGACTTCCACGACCGCAAACATCAGTCCTGACGTCCCGTACTACATTCCTTGCGCTCGAACCACGATTTTCATATCGAGAACGTAAAATATTTAGTCGTGCGAACATATTTCTCTTCTCGTTCTCACGCACAGAGATCTGTGCTCACGAACCACTATGTACAAGTGGTTCGAGTGCAAGAAACGTAGTTCGCGACGTCAGAACTGATGTTCGCGTTGATGGACGAAGTACCTATTGCTTATCACATATTGCAAATGCACGAATGTTTCATTGTTCATGAACTCCATGTGGCTTTCTCTCTTAACTTGAACTTTGTGTGGCTTGCTCTATTGATATGAAATCTGTTTGAGCTTCTCAATTTGAAGCCCATGGCGTGTTTGAGTTTCTTTAGTTAAAGCCTGTAATGTAAGCCACATAAGGCTACATTTGATAGGATGAGAGGCTATGTATATTCATTAATGTTAGATATAATTTTAGTGAGAGCTTTAAGATCCAATGTCACCCATTAGACGATTGACAGATCTGGGGGGGGGGGGGTCAATTGGACCCAATTTAATTAGGGACTCATAATTAGGGGGTCTTTTGGGCATTTAACTGGGCCTTTTAGTCCTTATTTTTGAAGGACAAATTATCAAGAAAATGGACCTTAGGCTACACTTTCAAAATATGGGTCCACCTCTTGACTTTTCAGACTTGAAATATGGCCCTCCCCTTATTGGTTCCCAGATACGCCCCTGCAGATTGATAGTGTCATATCAACTTACTGCAAAATTCTTAAAGTCCAAGGAATGGTATTACATGCATCTTGATGTACATGCAGGGCATGCCTTAAGCGTCGGACAGCTGGTCATTATCTGGTTACTTTTGATACTGACCAGTTGATTTTTCAACTAGGTATAGGAAAATAACATTGCAACTGGTCAGTAATGCCTTTTTGACCAGCAGCTCTGGAATCCTTAGGGCATACACTGTGTACATGTACATGAATTCTGTGAATGTCATATAAAAATCATAGTGCAGTCAGAAAGAGGGTTTGAGCGTGCGTTCAGAGGGATTTTATGGGACATATTTTTTTATGCTGCTTGTATGATTTTACATATTTTTATGGATTACTAGATCTTAGTTTTTCAGCTTTTAGATTTTGTGGCCATTTTACCCCCCATGGGCTATAATTTGGACCCCTACTATAAAATTGGGCTAGAACTCCAAAAATACTCATTAGAATGTTTCCAAATTGCTATGGTATATTGGTATAGGCTAACTAAATATATGATAACAACTTCAAGTCACATGGTTAAGTGGTTGCCATGTTAATGGATAAAACATACCCTTCGGGTGTCAATTTTCAGGCCAATTTTTCAGGAATGAAAGAGTCATTTCGAACACCTCGCTAAACACAATAAATGGGACATTGTACTACATTGTACATACTGGTGGAATGTACTTTTCTAGTTGCAATTAGTGTTATACCAAAAGCAACAGAAAATTAGTTATTTTTGAGATTGTTTGGAAGGAATTTGAATATGAATGATTACCTTTTGGATTGATATCAAACAACTGACACTTCTTATAATCAAAATTCAACATGAGATCATCTAATGGAAGAATATTATCACTTTATTCCAAGATAATTTTGAACATTAAGAATGGTTCAAATTTTTGTAACAATCATTCGGCAAGCCCATATTCTCCAAATATTTCATAAAGTCAAGTTTACAATGACTTGTAAAATTCACATCATGCTTGCCGAGGATATGTGTGAACAAACTCCCTAGATACCTAAATGTGAGGCCACATGCCATACAACCAAATGGTCTGTGGATGTATGTTTTTGTTTCATTTTGCTGCCGACTATGTATAGTAATATGAGCAAACACTTTGCCCAACGACTCTACAACTAATATTGGATGGTCTGGTTTTTTACTAGTTGGACAACCCGTTGAATTTGTTGAAATGAAATCTCGATATTTCTCGAGTGTACTCTTCGGGCATGTTTGACTGGGACTTCGAGGACTGAAATATTTCTTTTTTGCACCATTCATATCATTACACGTGAACTTCTGATGCAAAATAAGAACCTTCTCTGTTGAGAAACATTTTGCACATGCTTTACACTTGTATAACCGGGTTGTTAATTCTCTGTGAATCTCTTTAAAATGGTTTATCAGATCTGCTGGGCTGCTGTGATGGAGAGCAATATCACTACAAAGTCCGCAACGAAGATGTAAAGCACATTGTCCAGCCTCGTGTTTTGTACATTCTCCTTTATTAGGAAATATCTTATTACATTTGTAGCACTTTGTTTTGTCATCAGAGTTGGACTTTATATTATGATTTACAATGAAATGTTCACGCCAACTATCCACCTTGCAGGTCTTGAAGTCACACAATCCACACTCCATCATTGATGCTATATGAATAGCCCATGGGCCTGTTAAAGAGAATAACTTTTTGCAGCATGAACATTGATAATGAGTTTTTGGGTCCTTGTTAGGTTCACTGAGGATATTGGAATCTGCTTCGCTATCTTTAGGTTCACATTTTACAAGATTAATATTACATGATTCTGAGTCTTGAGTTGTCGGAGTTTCAATTTCAATTAGTTTTTGGAAATCTGCCTTTGCTGTCTTCATAGCAGATGAAACAATGCTAGAAAGGTCTGCTTCAGTTAAACTTTGAACATGACTCTGTTCAACATTTTTTTCTGCTTTAATTTCTTTCAACTCCATTTTTTCTGCTTTGTTTTGTGATACTAGTGACCTCTTTCGCTTATTTAAGGGGGAGGCATGTTCAACAGGTGTGGACGAATGTGCTTGTTGTTTATCACTATGGGAACCTGTAGATTTAGCTTGCAGATTCCTACCAGGTTTTAACTTAATTCGCACCATTTCTCCTGAAAATACAGCCTTAGATTTGTGTGGAGATGTTGATGTTTCTTCATGTCTACTTAAATCTGGCAAACAATTTGAATCCATTGGATTCTGATTCTTTGTTCCTTCTGATATAACTTTCCTTAATTTTCCACGCGACCTAGAAGATGACGACTCCAAACCTGAAGAAACACTTGATATTATTTCAAGCCTTTTCATCTTCACTTTAAGCATTTTTACTCCAATTGCGTGTTTTGATTTAGTGGTCCTTTTTCTATTATTTGATATCTCATTTGACTCAGTAACAGGTTTGTCTTGAACTTTGTTTAGGAGGACCTGAAATCATAAAAATCGCATGTGTTATAATCTGAATCTGCGATTCTTGGATAAAGTATCATGCTATACATACATAAGGGCAGTTTATGGTTTTCTCTAAATCCTATATAAAAGGTACTGTTTATGCATTAAGAAAATAAAATTTAATGGTTCAAATATAGTACTTTTATTAAATTCATCTGATGTTGCTCAGAAAATATTTAAGTTGAATGTTAAAATTCATATACAGAGTGGTCCAAAAAGTGAGCCCTTGCAACAAACTATATCTTAGTTATCATTTGCATAAATGGGCTGATATTCTCACATATTTTAGAGGAACTAACTTATGCAAGACCTTAGACTGAGTAACCTTTATGATACCCACAAAAACTTTAAGACCCTTCTCTGAAACATGTGAGAATATTAGCCCATAAATGCAAGTTATAACTGAGATATAGCTTGTTTCAAGGGTTCATTTTTTGGACCACCCTGTATTTTGAAATGAACTCTTTTTGAAGATTTCCAACAATTAAAATAATCAAATCTTAAACTAAGCCATAAGAAATAACATTTGGATAAAAATAGAAATATTCTCAAACTTTGCACACAGCAGACAAATACCCAAAACAGATTTAAAATAAGATAAGATTGGTTACCTTAAATGTATTTTTGGCAGAACTGATCTCAAGCATTTCTGCAGCTGCTAGGCCCTTATTAATAATTTCAGGGTTCCTAGTATAGATAGGTTGACGATAAATATGTTGCAGAACCAGATTCATGCCTTCACTGCTTAGCCAGGGCATTTCATAGTGATCTTTTAAGACGTTCTCTTGGCAGAAAGCTTTGAACTGAGCACTGGCATGTACTAATATCAATTTGTGTAGTTTAAACTCAACATGTTGTTTGGGATCTTTCCCATTCCCTGAAAACAATCATTATTTATACTACATGTATTTCTATACAGAATGGATAAAATGACAAAGGGTAAACATAATTCACTGTGGAAGAGCATGAGTAACTGTACATGTATCAAGTCTTTGTTCCCTGACCACCCTGTCTTCTATCCATAGACTTGTAAAGACCAAAGGACCAACCTATTCTATCTGCTACTATAGTATTGGTAGACATGGATCTCGTCAATGAAGTATTTTGCAAGTTAATGACTCTCAGCTTCAAAACCCATATATATATAACTGTATTTTGTTATTTAAGTATAATATAAAATGCCTCTGTTTTTAATGACAATATAATATAAAACTAATATAAATATTCCACAGATAAAATGGCATTTTCAGGTTTAGTGCTCCATAGTAATAAAATTGTTGTGTATCAAAATAAGGCTTTAATACAATCAAGTTACTTATCAATGATCTTCATACATGTATTTGATATCTAAAAATTTGATAATGAACAGAAATGATACATACCCAACACAGATATAGTTATATCACAGAGTTTTCCCTTTAGCCGTAACGCATTTGCTTCTGTCCAAAAAACAGAGTCCCGTTCTTCTATTAGCTCAGTATGTTCATACTCATCCAACAAAGCTTTGCACTCTGAAAATGTATTCAGTCAAAATTAAGTATACTAAAATCTGGATTGCAGGGCTCTGCATGTAGAATATTGAAATATGTGTTATTTCCACTTGACATTAAGCAATAATATATTGGGGCAAAGTTGCAATAATCTGATAATTGGGGCAAAGTAGTGCATATATCATATAAAATACCTGTATCACTTTTCTCTTCCATAGTCAAAGTTGTTTTCTTTGCATCAAGTTTCTTATTATCCGCATCAAAATACTGCATGCTAAAAATAACAAATACTTAAAAGTATTTACAAAAGTCACCACATCTTGCACACAATTAGTTACTGGTTACATTACTGGTGAGATGATCATTATTAAATAGAATTGATTCCTTTATGTTTAAATTACTCTTTCAGTTGTGCACCTTTAAATACTACTTTAATATTGAGTCAAGAGCCCAGCTCATACTGATGCAAATAGTTGACAAGGCTGAGGCTAAGGTGCTTTAACTCTAGTAAATGAATGGGGTGAAAAGAAAATGTTTCCATCAAGGACCAGGTTACCATTCTAATCATAATTGTAAGAATAATGTACAGGTGTATAATTGAACTACATTTACTGCACTCTGTTCAGTGTACAACATACTTTTCTTCATGTAGCTCTAATAGGTAAGATAGAACCTCTAAGTTAGATCTAAGATTCAAATCTTTATTTTTCATGCATTCTGAGAACTTCTGTTTGACATCATCTGGCAACTGAAGGGTTGTTGGAGTTGAAGAGTCTGTCATTCTCATTTTTCTCTTTGATGATGCCATTTTAAGTACCTATAAAACATGAACTAGAATTAGTGTTACTATAGATATTCTGAAATAACTTCAACTGTTATAGTTAATCTTTTTATTTGTTGATTTTGGACATGTGTGTCTTGTTCCATATCTTAAAAAAAACAGTCACATTAATTAGCTGGAGACTATATTAACAATCAAAACGTTAAGGTTCGTTTTAGGTTCGAGCCTAAACAAACCTAAAAATATACCTAAGGTGAACCTAAAAATCTTAGAAATATCTGAAGCAAATCTATACAACGTTATTTTTATTGAGCATCAAGAGCATCAACTATATGTTCGCTGATAAAACATAAGAATTTAATGATTTGAAAAAAATAATGAAAACTGGTACAGCAATTTGCGCTTGCATTAGGTTAGAAAATTTGTGAGTCCCAAGGACGCAATTTTTTTTAAAAAGTGTGTCCTTTGAAAAAAAAGTGTGTCCACTATTTCTAGCCTGTTTTGAGGTATAACTTTATTTTAAAAGCATTTTTTACCAAAACACCTTTCAGTTTTTGATTTCTTGCCGCGAATTTAAAACGGAAGTAAACGTTAAGTACAGACTGAATAAATGCATGTTCGTTCATTCGACAATGAATACATTTTATTTCATGAATAACCTAATATTTGTTTCTGAATAGGAAAAACTGTGGCGTGTCATGGTTTCAAATCTAAAAATAAACAAAGTCGAAAAAATTCGAGAGAATCATGATTATTTGTAAATATTCAACATGTTGAGCCTTATTTACGATTCAAATAAAGGTGAGAGATCATAATTATTTGTTTTTGTTAGGTATCGTTGTAAACACATTGTACAGGGTGGTCCAAAAAAAAATGGAACATTTGATAATTGAACGCAAAACCTTTATTTTTCTTCTAAAATGCACCAAACTTTAACTGAGCATAGTTCGGTCACTTATTTATCTGATGTAAAGTTTATGGGTGCAAACAACAAAGTTAATGCATTAAACTAGACAATGTTTGATATGACCCCTAAACTCCTGAATTACAAGTTGAAGCCTGGAACTCAGTTTTGAAATTATTCATTCACTTTGCTGTTCATTTGATTTTGTCCAAGCCATCTTGATTAAAAAATTCAGCTTGAACAAACTACTTACTGTATATGTTTGCCTTGGAAGATCAAATATGTGAACACATTCAACATTTTTTACCTAAATTGATGGGTATCAAGCATGGTTTGATGGCTATTGTTAGGTGTATTACTGATTGAATATTCTCAAGAAAGAGGCCAGGGCAGTCTGTTTTGACTGGTAAATGAGTCCCCCTCCCCCTTTCTTGTTCTAATATGGATAATATTCATTGAATACATCAATATATGTATATCAATATCATATTAGGAGTTTCCCAGAACACAAATGATATAGTATATGTACTTAGAGGTGGTTTTGAATAAAGCCTTGTAAATAACTGGTCAGTTTCCCCTTTACTGAAAAGTGGAAACAATGATTTTGTCACTTTAGTAGCTGTATGGGTTGTGCAATCACTCACCTCTTACATGTTCTTTCTTTCCTACTCTTAAATAAAAATAATGATTTGGGGTATTCTTAAGTTAACAATAACACAATAGTTTTTTAGTAAACCATAGATGTTAATACCTCTTGTCAACTAAATATGATTTTATAAAATGTGTATAGCAATCAACATGTTCATTAAAGCGTTGAAATAGAGAAAACTTGAAAAAGTAGTGGCGAAATTGACAAGTGTATATTTGAGAAAAGGGGGTAATATCAAACATTGACTAGTTTAATGCTTTAACTTTGTGGCTTGCACCTATAAACTTAACATCAGAGAGATAAGTGATCGAACTATGCTCAGTCAAATTTTGGTGCATTTCAGACGAAAAATAAAGGTTTTGTGTTCAATTAACAAATGTTCCAATTTTTTTTGGACCACCCTGTACAATGTGTTTACAACGATACCTAACAAAAACAAATAATTATGATCTCTCAAAAAAAATTTGCGTCCAAAAAACGGAAATATTTTCAATTTTTGCATCCTCCAAATTATTTTTGATTCCTTAACATGTACGGGATGCCGTTAATGCAAGCCCTGAGCAATGGCCAACTTAGAATCTCACAAAGCAAATTGGTTCCTGATGTTTAAAGGAATCCTGGGAGATACAAGTGACAAAATATTGCTTACTATGATTTATATTAGTAATGTTTTGACTTCCCCATTTCATAAAAAGAACATTATCATGATTATCACCATTTACTCGACTTGAAAATTCACTTCCGATCTATCGTAATAAAGATGAGCTGAAAGTTGTCATATACAACTTCCAATCCTCAGTCTTCATGAGGCTTTTCAAGGTTCAATAGGTGACTTTGAATGGACCTTCATGCAAAGTTCGAAAATAGAGTCATTGGAGAAACAATCCATGCAACACTTTAACTACAATGTTAGGCTGGGATTGGAGGAGATTTACCAAATCTGAGCCATGCCACTGTCACAATCAATGACAATTTTTTGCAATTTCCATAAAAAGATCTATAATTCTGTGTTTTCAGATTTTTAAATTGAATTCTCAATGAAATAATTATATTTTGTAAAAAATCCAAATGCGTTATCTTGAATTATGACATCACAATGACACCATCTCATTTGCATCTTCAATTTTTTTTCCAAAAACATAAAGTATGGGTCCAGCCCTTCAAAATGATATATAACTTATTGTGTCTTGCTTCATTTTCTTGCTTCTAGATTCATTTACATTTTATTTTTCCATCAGTCTTCAAGGAGTAAAAGTTTTCTGAATGTTATCATAAAGTCTGGATAACATATAATTGAAACAGTATTTATATACATGTACCATAGTTTAGAATAGGTGCATTAATGCACCTTTGGGGTTTTATTTATATATCTGAGATTTGTCATGACACCAGAGTGACCCTATCAAAACTCCTATAGTAAAAAAAAAGTCACTTGAGGCGGGGCTTCCATGTCTAAGTTTAGAATTGATGATGTTCAAATAACTGGCAACACATGGCAAGCTAATCTGGGCTGAGGCCATGTAGCCTAGAAGGAGTAAGGGCAATCTACAACTGATTCGGTTCAGTTAGATCTACTGATTCAGTTCATTCCTACGCATGTGCAAAATAAAAGATGTTTCCCATGATACCTTTCGATGAGAACATACTTCCATCATAGTTCAGTCATCATCATCTCAATGCTGTGAACAAAACTACTTAGTATGAGCGTATTTGGCTGCAGATGGACATGTATGTATATGGTAGAAGTGATGTAGGCCTACATGTAAATTGTAATACAGGCTCACTGACTCAATTATCACCCACATACTGGTCGAAGCAAATGCGTTTATATCATGCGTTGCCTCTCCACCGATTTCATTGCCATGGGTTCTCGATATATTTGTAACTTATTTAATTACCTTTCAGGTTATTTCCACAATTAACGCCAAATATGACGTTAAGATACACAAAACATACGACATTCAATCAATCGAGCTGCTTTGTGCGACTTTTTGTAAAATCGACTCACTTGCGAAATGTACAGTTTGGTAGTTCACTTTGTGTTTTGTTTTGATTCTTATACATTCCAGGTCCAATACATATTTATCTATTTAATACAATATAGCTTAGTATAACGAAATAACACAATTTTCCCATTATATAACAGAAAACGTGATCTCGAATTTATCTAATTTATTTGTGAGTACCAATTTGTACATCTTCAAGTAAATACAGAAGCCGAGCAACAAGGCGTGCTGTTTTTTGCAGAATTTTCGAGAGGGTAAGTAATATTCGAAGTTTCCTTGTAAAATATTTGGAATGGCTAATACATATGTATTTATATGTAATTTATCGAAATGATGTGGTCACGGGAAGTTGATCTATCGTCTCGGTCTTACCATAGCCCATGGTCTTTACTCTAAAAAATTATGCAACTTTCATTCTTTATGTTGCCTAACCATCGACAACGTTCAGTGACAAAATATACCGTCGTACACTTTAGATGTACGGTGTCACTTTTCTAACTGATATGAAGCAAAAACGATGATGTGGGTTTGGTGTAGGTAAGGTTTTAAAAATTAATATGAGGAATACTTACAGTGGGGAACATAAAGAATTACAAAAGCTATCCATGCTGTCGCACATGTAATAAATTCTTACCTCAGTGTATTCAGTGCTCTATTTTCTCTGTCCTAGTAAGTCCAGATATAGTGGAATTTGTGTCAATAATGACAAATAAGAACTTTAAAATTTGAAGTGTACTCCTTGTTAACTGTTAAAAATAATAAGAACATAACTTCGACATATGAGTGTTACCTGATGAATGGGACCCTCACGTGCCTTCTATATGGTAGTAAAAGAACGCTAGTGTAACTACATCAGCTTATCTTTCCGTCCGACAAAGAATAAGTACAGTTATACAAGAAATGTAAACGAAGTGAAAATATTTCCAAAACTTTTCCGAAAGGCATGTCAATCCGGAAGTTATGATACGTTATGGTGTCACTACGGTAAATCATTGAAAAATATTGAAAAAATCACAAAATTCAAGTTCTGGTGTGAGGTTCCATATCCATCCGCCAAAAGGTATGACCCGATATAGTCCATTTAAAAATTTGTGGTTTTGTTCTAAATAACGCCATAGGTGGCTTCTAGGGTACCTAGTATGCCTCTATTTGGTATCAAAATAAAGAGGAGGAGTTCAACTTTCATTTGAATTACGAAAATAGCGATGCAGGTCAAAATAGTTCCGGCGTGAGCATGTTTACTACGCGTTTGCCCATCATCTCAGAATTGAGGAAATGGTAGCAAACGCGAGTTACAATAAATGGACGCTGATATCTCAAAAAGAATTAGCCCATACAATGACTATATTTTTGCAATCCCCTATACATAACCTTCATCTTGACACTATATTTAACATAGGGTTTGTGTCTCGATTTTTAAATATCGCTACGCCAACATAGGGACTCATTTTTAGGTAAAATCCCTGCTTCCCCGATGAAAATTAACGAATAAAGTAGTTCCTGTTTAGGGGACCATATTCTTGAGATTTTTTTGCTAAAAATGGCACATTTAGAAAGTACTTGGCCTCAGCTTTACATACATACCTCAAATGGCCACAGTACATACACTTACACCTACTATACACACCACTGAAGTTGGCATTGCTTCGTTTTTAAAGTATTAATAAAAAACACTTCCTACCCGGAAGTGATATTTACCGTAATAACACCTTATATTACCGAACATGGGTTTAAATGGAATGTTTTTTTGATGGCATTATTACACCAAAAGTAGTGCGAAAATGGCCTTTTCACGGGTTGGCATAAAGTTTTGATGAAATTTAAAGAAACAGTTCCTCCTTCACGTATATTATCTCATGGAAATGGGCATACCAGCGCAAAGATCTTTGTTCCGTGGTGAAGAAAAGCTATCAAACATTGTCTGAAGAGCAGATTTATCTCCGTAATTCAACTTTTAGCATGGCGACCTTGACCTTGAAAAAAATATAGCCATTTGGGCGATAATAGGTGATTCAAAAGTAAAAAATAGTGCTTTTTCGAAGTTTTACTTTTACCATGTCAACTTGATTTTTCAAGGACATCCAATTGATAGTTGTTGGGCCAAGTTTGATGGAAAATGGGCCTTGTTTGATATGCTGGCAGTGAGGTTGATTGTGGCAAGTAGTAAAACGGCAAACAATGGTGGAGTCATACCCGATGCTTGGATGTTCGCATTTTATTTAGCTCTCGTAAAATGAACGAACAAAAGTTCCATTTTCACGCATGTTCGGTAATATAACGTATCATAAATGGAAATGACATGCCTTTCGGCAAGGAGGATTGGCTCCCAGGATCGAAACTCGATATTTTCCAACAATGAAATCGTCGAAATGTCGTTATTTTCTGAAATTATAACCAACTATAAATTCAAAATAAACAGTCCAAAAGATTCGAACCAATATCTCGATCATTTCTCCTGAGTTTTGGAATTTTTCGTTCGGAAACAAGACCAAAATTCACGATTCAAATGCTGAAGTGAACAAAATGGTGGCTGTTTGAATTCAAATTTTGTATCACGACATGCCCATATATGGGACAGAATATCGATGTTGCACTCTGGGAGCCAATCCTCCTTGCCTTTCGGAAAAGTTTTGGAAATATTTTCACTTCGTTTACATTTCTTGTATAACTGTACTTATTCTTGATCGGACGGAAAGATAAGCTGATGTAGTTACACTAGCGTTCGTTTACTACCATTTAGAAGGCACGTGAGGGTCCCATTCATCAGGTAACACTCATATTCCGAAGTTATGTTCTTATTATTTTTAACAGTTAACAAGGAGTATATTCACATTGCCGACTCTTCAAATGTTGAGGTGATTTTTGAGCCTGATTCCGCCGCAATGTGGATTGGCTCCCAGAATGCAACATGACACGTGCCAGCCACAGATCCGGAGCCAAATCCAGCCCCTGTTGGTAGTAGGCTCAAAGGATAAATGGGAAGATGAGACACGAGCCAAAAATGGCACATCAAAAAAATGACCACCCAAAAATATGACCCTCGTACTGACCTTTATTTTTTCCATCTGTCAGACATTGATTGATCAACATTTACCCTGTAATCTCTTCTTTATGTATTAGTTTGAATGGTTGCATGATATTCATTATTGACCCTGTAATTCGACTTTTCCTGGGACATTTATTTCAAATTTTCAGAGCGTAAAGATAATGGAGCACTTCGGTAATTTCCGGCAGTGTCCGATGTTGTTCGTCTCTCAAATTACGTCACATTGCAACAAACAGCCAATGAAAGTAAAGAATCGCGTAGCCTAATAAACCGTCGTTATTGTTTCTTTGTTTATTGGTCTTATTATTGCACGGTCCTAATCATCGCACGATTGTCCTAAATAGCTAAACTATGCACCCACCATCTTTTAAACCAGTGTTACGAAAAACAGTTCAACACCATTACTTCAATCTTCATGATTTATTCATATATTTAGAAATATCTCTTCATTTGGTAAGAATTGTTTACTTCCGCTATACATTTATACATGTCCTAATTTTTGTATATTTTAGTTTGTTTTGTAGTTTAGCTATCATATCTGTGGCCTCTTATATTTTGATGCTTCTCTGCCATGTTATTTTCGAAAAAAATTAACATGGCTGAAACTCCCTAAATTACACAGCTTTGCTGCACATTATACATAACTATCTGAAATACACAAAAGTTTGGACTTTTGTACATGTACATACATGTATATTTCCATTTTTTCATATACTGTTGCAATATAGTCATTTGATTGCTTATTTTTTAAATTCAAAGTTGTTCCAAACATTTAAATTTTACTGTACTTACAGTAAGTCTTAGTATAGCACTGACATCCAAATAGGAATACTTACACAAGTGAAATGATTGCAAATTACAAAATCTCTGGGGATTTCCCAAAATTGGATCTGAAAATAGGTAGATTTTAATTTGGTGGATTTTTTCAATCTGTCAAATTTAAATGTTGATATTTTATATGTGAATACATGTAAGATTGACCTCTTTTACCAATTTGAGAAATGATTTGTAGCCATGTTGTCTACATTAGATGTTCGATCAAATGTCCTCTGTGTTGCTCTTGGTCTAGATGTAATTTAATTCCAGTTATGTTCGACTTTACATGATGATATAGTGCATCTCTAATAAAGAAAGAAACTATGAAGAACTGTTATATAAACACTGTAGTAGCTCATTATGTCACTCATTAATGCATTTAACAATGTAATTTAAGGCCACTTTTAGAATGAGTCATATCAAAATGTTATCATTTTTGTTAAAATTAATGTCAGAATTTGCAGGTGCTAGATTCTTATGATTATTGCCAATAAAAACTTGACAATGGTAATTCTTAAAAGCCGTGTACAATTTATTGTTTTATTGTCAACATATCATTATTTTGGTTTAAAACTTGTCTGAGGCATTTACAATAGCAAAAGCAGTACTGGTGGTAGCCTCAGCAATTTGTGGGTCACATGGCCCAGTTTATCGAAAGAAAGTGGGCCACACTTGAAAAATGTGGGTCAAATTGATTTATCTTGATACTATAAATCATGGTGGTATGTCTGTCATTCTGTCTGTCCGGACATCTAGACGGTTTGATCTTGGGCCTTTATACCTGATCAACATACTAAGTGGGTTGGTTGGCATTCTACAAAGGTCAGAGGTCAAGGTCATTCCAAGGTAAAATGTCAATATCTAGGTATTTAAGGCTTTTAAAGACCCTTGGTCTGTGCTGTGACCCTTGACGACTCATTATTAGGTGACCTGAGGTCAAAGTCAATCCAAGGTCAAAGGGGGCCTTTGGGCTGCTGCGACCCTTGATCAAGGTCAGTGTTTATGGCTTAAGGTCATCTCAAGGTCAACTCAAGGTCAAAGGTCAGTATCTAAGTATTTGGCATTTTAAGGATCTTGGGAACTGTTGTGACCCTTGGTGACCCATGATTAGGTGACTTGAAGCAAAGGTCATTCCAAGGTCAAATATCAATATCTAGTATAAGGTGTTTTAAGACCCTTGGGGCGGTAACTGGTCAACTCGTACCCAAGACAAGTCGTACCCAAGACAACTCGTACCCAAGACAACTCGTACCCAAGTATATATTTTGTTTTGAATCAACCATTGGACTGGGAATGTGAATAGATATACATATTATAATTGTAACATACTGTTCAGAATAGTTTAAAGTTTGAAGAAGAATTTTCGGAAGAAATTTATTTAAAGGTTGAATAAAGACTATAGAAGAAATTTAGGAGTCATTTTACCTTTCCCGAGCTATTAGTGCAACGTTTGGCCTAATGTCTTCTTCGCCATACCTATTTTCTTAAAATATATGCACTTGTCGACGAATACCACCAATCAGACTTGCAAATAGACGTCTAAATAAGCAATTGAAAGGTTGGACGTCCCTCAATTTGTTTTTTGAAACATTTCTAAATCTCCGCTATTTAAAATTCTTGCTGCAGCTGAGATAGGTAAGACCGCATGCTACAGTATAACCGCGGTTGTCTGATATAACCGTATGCATGGTACCCGATATGACCGCCGTTGACGGTCTATTACCGGCGACTCTTGCAGTTAATCTCATCCACTGACGAAGAAAAATCAAAAAAAATCTAAGACTAAAACACCTCAAATCTGCCCATATTCAAGGTCTTCTTGACACGCGCATGGTATAAAGGAAACAGAATGTTGGATAGAACGTTAGGTGAAAACGGGGCTGGAATCCAATGACAATATAACCGGGAAATCATTAAAAGGTACGTGAGCATTTTTTCTGTCGATGTCGGGAGAAGATTCCCGGGGATTTAGGATCCCAGTGATTGTGAATATCGGCAGAAATTAGGTACGTTCGGGGTTTTTCTTTGTAGCTAATGAAAATAGATGTTAGCCTTGATGAAATATTCAAAATTCGATATATTTTGACACC
Source organism: Owenia fusiformis (assembly GCA_903813345.2). Taxonomy (NCBI): domain Eukaryota; kingdom Metazoa; phylum Annelida; class Polychaeta; order Sabellida; family Oweniidae; genus Owenia; species Owenia fusiformis. The sequence continues at coordinate 54,362,027 of CAIIXF020000001.1, forward strand.
AGGACCATGATCGTTGGATACGTCTCTGCACTATTTATTCAACCTTTAATTTTATGACATTTTGAGCTGAGTGTCAATTTATATTGACTATTATTTTATATTGGTCACAGATTCAGGATGTTCAAGTGAAGAGACATATGTTTATAATCATTTTTCAAAATATTGTATGTTTATGAGTGTTTGGAACAAGTGTCAGATCTAACGTTGTAATTATATTTATTTATATATATGTTTGACAAAAAAATTTTGAGAACAAGCGCTTCAAGCACTTCTTTTATTTAATAAAAAAATGCTTTACTGATCCATTGAGAAAAAATGTCGTCTAAATTCAAAAAAATATTGAGGCTTATTTGATTCACCTTATAAAATGAAAGCATTACAAACTCAATTTCTTCCCTAATATGCACCCATAATACTGAAAATAAGCTTGGGTACGAGTTGTCTTGGGTACGAGTTGTCTTGGGTACGAGTTGACTAGGAAGCCTTGGGGCTGCTGGGACCCTTGGCAAACCATGATTAGGTGACTTGATATAATGGTCAATGTTATATTGATCAAGATTATCTCAACTTTGATAACTTCTGATATCATTCGAATATAAGCCAAGTTGTAATTTAGGCCTTTAAGATTTTTCAGTTCAAATTGGTAAAGTCATGTTCAGATAAATGTGTTTTTATTTTAGTTAAACAGGCAACATGCCTATTTTTGAAGAAAAAATGATGAAATATTATTTGAGACATGTTACTCACACACTCAATCAAATATGATTAAAACTTTAATTTGGGATAATACTGAAGTGAAAAAAAAATTACTCGCATAGAAAACAGCATTTGAAGTTCAGAGATCCAAAAAAGTGAATTACCACTTTTCACAAAGTGGATCTTTTAAATAACTCTTGGATTAAAAGATGGCGTATGTTTGAAAATTCTATCAAAATCAATGGATAATGTCATGCAAAAAACTTCGCCATCTTTCATTAGCATTGCTAAAAACTTGACATATATAAATTGATAGATTGAAAATATTTTTTTGATAATCTAGTGACAACTCTGATGTGGTCTGTTTGAGGTGTTTTTGGTGTCAAATGAAAGATCAGGTACTTATCAATCAATTGGAAATACTATGAAGATCAAAAGTAAAACTTCAATTTCCCAATAATAGGCATTTATTCCCTTTAAGTAACTCATTGTATGCAATGAGTCATTTAATAACTTCATGTTCATTTATCACTCATTTGGTGACATATACTAAGTTTTATTGGCATGTCAAAGCCTGAAGCATCATCTTTCCTCCATACATCAAGAACTACATATGCACTTACTAATTAGTTTTCTTAAGGTACTTTAGAATAAATTAAATAAGTTATCAAGAATCATATAATGTCATAGTATGTCATTATCTTTAACGGAACAATATTTTTGTTGATTTATTAATTATGGGGTGTGTGGAAAGTAAAACAGGAAAAGTTGATTTATGTGATGACGGCACAATTAATGCAAAGTATTTAAGGCGGTCATTAAGCTCAGAATATACCGAACAATTGAATAATGAACTTAAAAAGAAACTAGAAGCTAGAAATGATAATGCTCAGCATGGGAATGATAATGCAGCATTTATATTTGAACATGAGGATGAACATGTGTATGATCTAGCAGATGGTGATGATACTGAAGAGTCAAGCCCAGTACAGATAGGTTTCAGCTTAGAGACAATACATGAAGAGCCTCATGGCCATAGTGATCAAGAAGAGCACAGTACATCTCATAAAAGTCCCTATGAGATAGACAAAACAAAAAAGTCTGGAATAGTACAGGACAAATCTGAAAATTGTACATCTAAAGGAAATTGTGCACGTTACATCAAACATAAAGTTGGTCAGACTCTTAGTTCAGTTAACGACTCCAAAAAGATTAGTACAGAACCTACAAGTGATTTGCTAGCAAGTATAAGTCTTCCTTGTAAGCAAGATAGTGCATCAACTAAAGTTGATATTACCGAGGATGTCCTTGATCAGGTACTGCAGTTTTACATTCAAAATTTAATTTTGATCACTTAGAGCGACTCATTCATTGGTTGCATTTGAATAGATTAGAGTTGCCAATGACTGGGAAAACTTCGGAAAATTTAGGATTGTTTCAACAAGGGCTAAAATGGTCAGGTTTTACATTTCTGATTGAATATACTTACTTTCTCATGATGGGCTTTTTGTAAGTATTGTGCCAAACTAGTTAGTTTTCATTTCCTGTTTTCATTTATAACTGGAAACATACAGAGTCAGACCCGTCAAGCGATTAGTTTTTGGTATTAAAAACATTATGGAACAATTCGCGGCGGGTCACCATGTGCACCAGATCGTCATTATTTATTTTGTCTGTTTCTTAATAGTCATGTCTACTGTGCTCATTTAGTTTGCTATATGGCATTAACCCTTGAAAACAAATTGCATATAATTATGCCAGATTTTTTAGTTTCGACGTATCAAGAAATTGCAGCATAAGTATTTTTGAAATCTACTTTTTTATTCATTGATTGTTACGACTAAATGTAATCATATTTCATCAAAATACATATTAATAGCACTGATTAATAGATTTCAAATTATATGGACAGAAAATATCAACAAATTAATGTGCTTGTGTCAAAATGTGAGTTCTTGTTAACAGGTTTTTAGAATTCAATGATGTTTCAATCATATTAAATAAAATATTTTTCTTAGATTGTCTTACGAACAATACATAACAGATTGTGTATATTAAGCAAATCAATAGATGGTTCTCTTGAAATGAATGAGATATTGTACATTCATGTATATAGCTATAGGCTCTTAATTAATATCTGAACCAGATAATTCCTCTGCTGGTGTTCTATATAGAAGTGTTTTCCAAGTTAGTGAATAGGATCAATCAATAGTTGCCATAGACACAATACTTAATGATGTATAGTAAATGAGCCCATTATATTGCTGTATATAAAAATGCATTAGTACAAAGCTGCATTGACAAATCTGTGACCAGCAAATCAGTTAGGTAACACAAATTGTTCTAGGATATTAGTATAAGTGTCTTATGCACTAAGTGGAAATGGGAATTCATTTGACACGCACATAAATGTTTGAAGACTAATAAAGCTAATACTAGAGGAAGATACTGTCAGTAACCACTTATGAGACAGCTAATCAATGATGGTATATATGTGTGTAATTTATACTGATGTATAATACTTATCTGGCTTGGTGTCAACAGAGCTTAAACATCCAAAAGGACCAGCAAAAATTTGAACCAGAGAAGCCATTATTAATACCTGAAACGGCTAAGGAATCATTGGAGTGTATAGATAAGGTAATATATTCAATCTTATACTAGTAGTCTAACTGAGAATACATTGATCAGAAACCTAAGACTAATTTTTGCATCTAGAATCTCATAGAGTTCTTGATCTGGACAAGGTCATCTTATATTGGATTTTGTCAATACCTAAAGCTTCATATTTTAGAATCATATTGAAAAACATTTTATTTCTCTGTTATTATTAGGGATAGGTTCCTAAAATTGAAAAACATTTTATTTCTCTGTTATTATTAGGGATAGGTTCCTAAAATTGAAAAACATTTTATTTCTCTGTTATTATTAGGGATAGGTTCCTAAAATTGAAAAACATTTTATTTCTCTGTTATTATTAGGGATAGGTTCCTAAAATTGAAAAACATTTTATTTCTCTGTTATTATTAGGGATAGGTTCCTAAAATTGAAAAACATTTTATTTCTCTGTTATTATTAGGGATAGGTTCCTAAAATTGAAAAACATTTTATTTCTCTGTTATTATTAGGGATAGGTTCCTAAAATACATATCAACTCAAAAGGCCTATTTAAAGAGTCACCTCAATGATTCTGGGTTAAAAAACAGTTTCTGCATAATCTTATTTGTCAAATATAGAAAGCCCATGGTAAAATTGATGATTTTTCTGTCCCTGAGGAAACCCAAGGGATAGACAAGCATTAAATGAGGAGGAACTCTGACAAATCAGAAAGAGACTGAGACACCACTATACAAGGGCCGATCAAAAAGTTTCTTACTGTTGGCTCTCAATTTTATAATAAGAGGTGTTGGAAGCTCAAACTTTAACATGAGACAGGATAGTTAGTTTGCTTGAAACTTGAACCAGTTTAGGCATAGATTTAAACTCTCATTGAGAAACTTCCAAAAAATATTGAAAACAATTTGTGCATGCACATTTTATTAGAAGGTCATAATAAGTCTAACCATTGACAACTTAAGAAAAGTAAAACAGCTTACAACGTCCATGGGCTCCATGGCTGTAGGTGGTCTATCAAACAACAAAATAAACATATATTACATGTATAAGGTGAAGTTCACACTTTCTCTTGTAGTAAAGTAGGTTATGATGGCATTGGAATCAGAATACTTACAAAGAGTTTGGTTGATTGATGGTAAATTCATTTAGTGAAGTAACCACAGTTTTTATTCAATGGAATGATAGTATAGTATTATTATTACACTAATTAACAATCAGAATTAGATGCATATCTGTTGGTAAACCTTTATCACTGGACACAAATCATTTTCTAGACAGAGAACACTTCCATCCATACATTCATCTGACTTGTTAATCCTCCATCCAAAAACTAATAAGTTACAGAATTCATTCAAATCTATATGATTATTTGGAATCCTATATTCCCAAGGTGTGTTTCTTATGATGCTGCCCATTGTGCTTTTATACCGTCAAGTATACTTCACAAAGAATTTGCACAATAGACATACTTAGTAATAAATACAAATCAATACATTAAAGGTTTCTGTCACTCTTTTCATCCCAATCATCAAGTCAGTCATTTGTAACTTCTCCTTTTTATCTTCTCTTTCATGTCCTGGAAAGAAAGTGGTCAATAATACAAGGATTCAGGTATAGCATATACAGGGTGAGCCAAAAAGATAACCCAAACAAGAACATAGATCAATTATATATAGAAGGAACAAGGATTGAACAAAGATCAATTATGCCTAATATGACAACCCATGCTGGATGATTGAGTTTTGGTTATCTTTTTCTGGCTCACCCTGTATATTCCACCTGGATCCTAACTGACCACTCGTTTGATAATTATTATCAAGTTTTATTGGGTTTTTTCTTGCCAATAAATGTCAGTGCTAATTATCAAGTTCTGCTGTTGTTTCCAGGCAAGAAATCACCATAGGGTGTTAATACAGTGATTTTTGAAAATTGTCTTCTACTGGTTCAGGTTTACATAGTGTAACATTCAGTATTCAAATTTATACAGATTCAATTTGAATTTAGAAATTGGGTTTTTAAAACAGAAAAAGTGTTCCACTTAGCAGGTTTTCCTGTATTTTGTTTATTTTTTGTGTTCTCATTTTGAAGAACATGATATTGCTCTAAATTCTTATCAACTGAACAGAAAACTAATTACTGTACATGTATTTTATATTTATTACAAATGTATGACAGTGCAGTTATTCCTCACTCCCATTAATGGCTCATGGCCGTAAGGACTGTTAATAGATGGCAAAAACTAGAGTAGATTTAATTGTAAACTTTTACACATCAAAATTACTTCAAAAATCTCCCCAAAGATAAATTTCATTGAAAATATCTAAAACCTTTTGATATTGAATTTTCTTAAAAGAGAGCTTCATCTGCACTTACTAACCTCTGCACTTAGGGTAATAAACTACATTGTATTGTGATCAGGTGATTATGAGTTGTAAGCTATCCACATGTCAATTAAATTTGCCAGATAACATATGTTACACTTTACAATGCAACTATAGCTACACATGTCCATTATCACATCAGACAGTTTGAACTCGTGATTCTCAATTTCTTCCCTTGAGATATAGTGTTTTAAACCGACTGATTTTGAAAGACTGGAGTACGGTATTTGGCATCTAACAAATTGTTGCAATTTTGTAACCATTGTGATCATTTGCAATAACTTACCAAGTACAGTGTGTAGTGACATTTTGTCACGAGAATGTCTTCATAGGAAATAATCAGGCAGATGCTTCATGTTTTTTAAAATCTACTTCATGTGTGTTAAAATCTGCTGACTCATTGAAATGAAGAGGCTGAGTACATTTTAATGAAATCATTATGTGCTATTATAAATGCATGTCACAATATTGACATATGATTCATTCAGTGAATTATAGAATTTTATATGCTTTTCAGGATCACACTACAGAGATGTCAATGTCACAACTGAGACTCACAAAGCCAGCACCTGAATGGAGCGGCACTGCTGTTGTGGATCTGGACTTCAAAGATATAAAACTATCAGACTACAAGGGGAAATATCTTGTGTTTTTCTTCTACCCACTTGATTTGTGAGTTACATTTTAATTGTTTTAAATTGTGTTTCCTGTTTGTACAATGACACAGCATTTTAAAGAATAAACTAGTAATTACATTCTCTAATGTTACACTGTATCTATGAATATTGTGAAATCAGATACTTAAATGAAGATGTACATAGTGCGGACATGGAAAATACCAGGACTCATGCCTAATGGCCAAGACATCCATTTGGAAATGTTCTTTCCAGATATTCCACTATCATAATTGGCATTTGGTGTTCTGGTCTGAGTTTCTATAACATTTTGTAAATATGTGCAATAGATTAGTGACATTTTTCATGTATGAATGCCTTGTTTTTATGTTTCAGTACATTTGTCTGCCCAACTGAGATTATAGCTTTCAGTGACAGAGTAGAAGAATTCAGGTCCATCAATTGTGAGGTTGTGGCCTGCTCTACTGATAGCCATTTCTCTCATTTAGCATGGTAAGCTGCCAGAATTATCTTGCAATGAGATGCACCCATTTTAGTGCCTATGAGCATTATGAATGAGGGGAGAAAGCATATCTCTGTGATATTCAGCACATGATATATATATGTGCCAGTAATTAATACTTGAGAGTTTTGCAAAAAATTGTGTATGTAGATTATTTAAAATATTTGACTTACTCTAATTTGTTAAAGTTATTATCCAACTTTAAAGAGTCAGTAAGGTTGACTCGAGTTTACACTTAGGTTAGAGACTAAGATTTGTGGATGCAATTTTAGTATTCATTCCCAAGGTCAGCATCACCTCATAAAATATAACGAACATGCTAATATGACCAAGGCTTATAGCAACCCTATATATTTTACCTGATAGGTCATATTGCTAATGATTTGTTTTATGGTGGGATTATCAAACTCAAACCTTTAACATCAGACAATGCATTACAAATATGTAGGGGAGACAATGTGATTAAAGAGAAATAATTGAAAACTGGAGTTCACAGTTACAAACACCTTTCGTGAAGGTTTATGAGTACTGCATAAGTTACAAAAAGTAGCACAAATGAGAAAATTTAGATTTTATTGAGACATTATAAGCTGAAAATGTATATCTTCTTCTAGGTGCAACACTCCTAGAAAGCAAGGGGGTTTGGGCAACATGAAGATCCCTTTGTTGGCTGATAAGACTGGAGAGATTTCTAAAAAATATGCTGTCTATAAGGAAGATGAGGGAATTGCCTTTAGGTTTGTATCACTTTGCATTTGCTCGAATAATTTGATTTTGCTCCATTAAAAGAGAGCTTCATCAACAAAATGTTGATGGGCTCCAGCCAGCATTGATGTATTATATCAATAGTATTTTATGGAGTTCTGTTGATTCAAAATACATGTGCTGTTTTTTGAGTGGTAATTAGCAAATTTGGTACATTGATAGGATTGGTAATTAATTTCCTGAAAATTGTCTACTTTTGACCGATTTTATTCAAACAGTCATGACTTTTTAACTAGCAATCAGATGTTGATCAAATTTTTAGTACATGCTGTCAGTATATTGTTCTACCATTTCAAACCATCAAAACATACAAATTCTTGCGTATAGACTAGCAATTACATCATTGATCATGATATCAATGAGAAAAATAGAATAAAATTAAATAATATTCTATGTAATAATAAAAATAAAATTATACCATCCAAAAACCCAAATTAAATCATAGTTTTCACCTCTTTTTATCAAGTATCGTTTTCACTGTCCAAATCATTGAATATTTGATCAAAATTGTCCTCAGTAGCCCTAATACATATGAGAGTTCGTGCTCTAGCGGCAGCCATTTTAAATCCCTTTTTCTTTATTTCAAATAATATTAGAGAAAACATCAGTTTATTATATGAAAAAGTCACGAAATATCATTAACTTCCTGTTACGTTTATGTTTTTTGCTGTACAAACATAATCCACAAGGTTCGACAGAGCCTGACATCTATAAACACAACGGAAAACTTATCAGCATAGTACATGTATAAAAGTCGTCAGTTACCGATAGGATGAATTAGTCAACTTCCCAGTCAAAAGAGTTAATGTTATTATTATAAAGTGTATGTTCTCATTTCATTGATTTGTGGTGTAGGAATCAGGCATATTACTGTAATCAGTGTTCAAAATCTTTAATCAAGCAGTATTATTTTTCTTACAAAGTAGAAACATAATGTAAAATATACATGAATTATTTTTCCTACAAAGTAGAAATATAATGTAAATATAATTTGATGTAACATAATCTTTGCAGAGTTTCTGTGAAATACCACAGACTTATTTGTGGCAAAGACTAGTATATTGGATCATTATTTAGTCATTGTTTCTCAGAATTAATACCAACTATTCCTTTTTTAGAATTTCCACGATTGTTGAATTCACCACTTCCATTTTGCCCGTTTATGTTTAGTAATTTAACCTCATCTGTTGTTAGAAAATCTAATGAAATCTTGAGTTCCTATATCATAATGAAAATTGTTTAAGTATTATTATATTGTTTATTTATTTTTTAAGAAGATTATATTGTTTATTTGATATTTCAGAGGTTTGTTTATTATTGATGGCAAGGGTGACTTACGCCAGATCACAATCAATGACCTCCCTGTTGGCAGATCAGTGGATGAGACTCTCAGGCTGGTGCAGGCTTTCCAGTTTACTGACAAACATGGCGAAGGTTCATATTTAAAATCATGTTAAATTTTATCTTCTGCTCAAACAATTTATCTCTTCACCCTCTAAGAGAGGCTGCTCCTACATGTATTTTAATCATTTTCTACCTTAACAGTGTAACCTGTTCTCCTCCCAGTTTCTGTTTTGCCATTGTACAGACAGAATTTGTGTTTGACATGGATCATTTAAAGAATTGCAGAATTGCAGAATTTTGAATTATTTTCAGTGGACTCTCATAAGTAATTTTTCATGTATTTTGCCATTGAGGTGAAAAAATCCTGTCAAAGCATTTTCTTCACTCTGACATCAAAGCATTGGGAGAAATATTGCGATCAGAGAAACCTATTGTTTCCGCCAATTATTTTACATAAAGGTGGCAGCACTTAAGTGAGATCAATAAATTAAGGATTCCTGTGGATGATAGATGGTGCATTTAGTCACAGAGTTAAAGAAGATTGTGAGATTTATAGAAACTTCTCTTCTCTCATAGAATCATCCGCAATATATTCAAATCGATCAGTAGAGAATGTGCAGTACAGTTGAGTGAACAAATTGTTTTCTAAAGATATCAGTTATTTCAATCATACAAAGGGAATCCTGGAATGTTTGGCTAAATGATTCTATATTATTAATTGCACGTAGTTGACTTAAAAATCTAAATGGTTTTTTAGCCTACCTGTTTTATGGTAACGTAAGGTACAGAAAGATGTACTAGTATGCCTGCACAGTGTGTGCAGCAAGACTTTTAAGACTGAGGAAGAACATTACCAAATGTTTATTTGTTATTTCAGTGTGTCCTGCAGGCTGGAAACCAGGTAAAGAAACAATGAAAGCAGACCCCAAAGGCAGCAAATCATACTTCTCAAAAGTGAACACATAACGCGGACACTCCCTTTGCTATCTCATGCAGTTGCCAAATGTGATTTTATGGACTCATTTTTAGTTGATGATTATGATTATGATGTATTGTTCTTTTGAAATTACAAATCATTATTAATCTTTGAGATAGTGATATAGAGTGTTCTGCATATGATATAGCTTGGATATTATTACACGTATGATCAATCGTAGCACTTATTGCTTAAAGCAATTGTTAATATCATTGACATAAAGAATATTAAGGATGAACCTGAGACAACAGGATAAATCATGTATTTCCACCGATCTACCAAGTTCCCTGATTTTGAATGCTTTATCAATTTTTGGGAACTTTGAACTGCTTTGGTCAGTTCAGTTTCGTTTTGTGATATCTCAATTAAACGTTGATTAATTGAACTCAAATAATGTAATCATTGTAATTTTATTCAATTTCATGAGCCTCTGATCTCAAAAACATTGCATTTTGTGTGCAAAACCTTTGTGAAACTTCAATGGAAGAGTAATCTCTGTATTTATTGGGCACTGGGGTCTATGTTTTGTATTATTGTCTCAGTTACTGTAATAAAATACTCTACCAAGAATTGACATCTGTAATGAACAATCTTCCTGACTTAACCATCTACTTCAAATACGAGCATCTTGTTCAAAATTTGTTATTCACATAGTGACATTGGACTGCGTTTATATTTGTTAACATCTTACTGTATGCCTTTCGTTCAATACATGTGCATTCCTGCTGTATTTACTAGATTTTGTTTTGTTGATTCTACAAGAAAACCTGTATATCATCCGAACAGCTCTCTAATCTGAACACCACCACTACTGTACTTTGCACTCTCTGGTGTTTTTAATACTCTTTGATTGTTAGTTTTTAGTTGGAATCGTTGCTAGACAGCTAGAGGGAATGTTTCAGCATAACAAGAAAAAGAATTGCCTCGGAGGATAACCAGCCAAACGCCAATAGTGTAAATTATTATATACCCAATATGTAACACTAATCCGGATTGGTCAATACCTAGTCACGTGTCCCGAAATAGATTTACTATTTCACTTCAAAAGTTATATTCCCTCAAATGAAAGAAGCGGGAATATACATTTGAACTATTGTCCGCTGGCGTCAAGATTGCAACTTCTATTACCCTTGGAAACGTCTGCACATCATCAATGCGCAGACGTACAACAGAAAATTGAGGATAAGCACAAACACAAATCAACTCCGTTCACCATGACTGATGTGCGTGAACGATACAATATAAGCAACGTGGATAAAGAAGGAGTATACACCAGATAAAACTACAATTATGGGGTGTAAGAAGATATTTAAAAGTGATGACTGGACCCTGGATGACAACTCCTGCCAAACATAGGAGGCAAAAACGCCACAAGTCGCGGTTGAAGAAATTGCTAAGTGTTCGACCTGAGTGGCATCAAAAGTACATAACATGCAGAGGCCAATATTTTGAGAAAATGTAAAATGGGACACTGTGCAATATACACTAAGTCTAGGATGTTCTCCTAACAATTTACTATCTTAAAATGTATTATTGAGCATGCTTCTTACAGCTTCACAAAATGGTGTTTGTTGATTAATTATTTCATGTTTTTTAATCATTTCGACGTGACACTAACCTGCCCTACCCTACCCAAACTCACCAACTTGATTTTGTTATAACATCAACATAGTATTATCAGTCAAAATGAAAATTTGTAGAATAATCAGTGTCTCTTAGGAACATTCACTGAAAATTTCATGGAAAAATATCAATTATTGATGAAGTTAGAGCATATAGTGCATTACTTTTGGGACAACCTTCGTATTAAAACTATAGTTATAACTTCATTGACATTGAAAATAACTTCAGCATTCATCCTCCTAAGATGTCTTGCCTCATGTCTATTAGTATTTCACCTGTGGACGAAAGATAACCCTCAACGGTTTCATCCATGTTCAAAACAACTGCAATAAATTATCTTCATGGTCCCTCAATGGTGTGATAACCAGATTAAAGCACTAATAAAGAGTCAAATTGCAAAGTATACAATTAACCTAATGTAAAACTGCTGGTCATTTGGTCAATTTCTCAAACTTTAATTGAAGGTTAATATGTTAGAGTGTGAAAAAAGTGTTAGAGTCTGAGAAGTTAAAGCTTTATTCAAGTCCAAAGATGAACCAAATAGTAAAGGACGAGTGTCTTTAAGACCCTATATTAGCCCCTCAGATATTTAGAAGAAATTGTACAGGATATCAAAGAAGGGACTTTGTTTGATAACCAGGTTAAAAAATTAGGTCATTCTGACATTTATATTTCAAAATATAGGTCATTCTATTAACATATATACATGTAAAATGACTTTTTGAGGGAAAAATCACTCGTTTCACATTACTATTGTCACTGTTTCTATTAATTATCAAAATAATCATTATTTACAGTCATTTAAGACTTTTTTAATTGATCCTCTTGGTATTATCTAACAAAGCATAATGGGCAACATTCGAAAACACATAAAAAAGAATAAGTCAAAAATGCAAAAAATACTGAATAGTGATCTTCTTTATACTTTATCAAGATCAATTGTCTACAAACATGTGTCAGAAAAGAATATTGAGTTTTTTTATTTACATCACAATGAGAAAGAACAAGGGGCAATATAAAAAACACATGAAGTAATTAACAAGCCAAAAATGCATATGCTAATGCAATTATATTATTGATCTGCTTTCTTGTGACCAATTGCTCATATACAGTTTGCATTAAAGTGGCAGTAAAATAGTGAATTTATTATTTCACATAAAATATAACAATTTTTAAAATTATTCATTGACAAAAATGACGCCTGTCATACGAAGATTAAATGATTGTACGACAATCATCTCAATTTTGCATATATGAATGTATAGAAAGGAATTACATGTTATTATGTTGTTTAGAGCCATGGTAAAAATATATCGTTCTCTAGAGGTCATGCTTCACTGCAAGCATAATTATTAGTTCATGAAATGATAATATGAAATAAGAAAATATACTTGAATATATAAAACACAATTGTCACAATCATTCTAAGGATTTTCAAGATGGCTGACATCATGTCAATTCATGCTGAAAATTGCATAAAAGTTCTGTTTTTGCACAACGCCTGGTCCTTACCTAGATTTTTATATATCTCAAGATGTACCTTACCCCCTATCATACCAAATTAGTTCTTACCCGTTCTTGCCAGTCCTACGAAAACGTCGTAAAACGGGCTCAATCTGGCTGTGGTCGGGAAATATGTCTAAAATAATTAGCTACTTCGTTCATAAACAGTCTTCAATACGTCCATCTCATTCGCAGTGCGTTCAGGTCCCACCACGTCGGTGTGCAACGTCGTATAACGCGTCCCTTAGGCTAGAAGATCATCATGACCTGATTACAGAACGGTATGGTCGCCATCGAATTTTGAATCGATTCTAAATCACATTCCCCGTCTGGGAAAGTCCATGAAGTTCGTAAATAGACCGTAGAACGTTGTAGCTACGTTCATTCAGTTCGCACGCAGTTTAAAACCAATTCGGCAACGTTTTGACGATCACCAGAAATTGTTGAGCATGCTCTAAGTTATGGAGGACCTACTCGTTCTAGTACATGTACCTCCCAAATCAACCAAAATATACTTATATCAGAAATATTGAATGTTTTTTATTGCTATTTCTCAAAAATATACATATTTATCTACAATATGGTCCTACACATTAAGGAAATTAACGACATAGCCATTTTTCAAAAAATGTTAAGTGACCCCAGGGATGTCTATAGCCATTCGTTCTTTGGATTTCAACATTCATCTCACTCCCTTGGTATAGGTAGGCACAGATAATGGACCGGGTGGGTTTAAATGTATTTCTAAATATCTACTTTTCATGTCAAATTTAAATGTATCACACCCTGGATAGTTAGGAAGCTCCCACATTCAGCATTGTTTATACTGATTTAGACAAGTGAAGCTCTTTATTTTAGATACGCATTAGGCTTTTTTTAAAATCCAAAGATGTAGCTAATTTTAAAGATGGATATTTTTAGCTCGCTTGTGAAAACTGGTAATAACCGACCCACTAACTTATATGTCACTCCGTCTGTGTGTCAATACATTGGTGGCTCATTTGTAATCCTCCACTAGAATTCAAATAGTTTCATTTGAATTAAAATGTCTCAATATAAACGTCTTCCATCGTCCCATAAGCAGCAAAATCTCACCTTGCTTCTAAATAGCGGCCATTTTTATTTGCCGAAAATCAGACTTTCAGCTCTCACCGAAGCGAGCTCTGTATCCATGGTACTATTTTTCTTGGATAACGAGCATTTCTATTCTTTTCAGTAATAATGATCGTAATGAGGGGGGGGGGGGGGTAACAGAAATAACAGACGCCTTTACACACACCCCATGCAGACAGATCGCCTTAAATTACATTCGTATGATGCGCGACTCGACATTCACCACGAAAATAGAAACATTTTGTCACCCATGAAGCAAATTAATTTTTACTGCTGAGAATAGCATGACGTCTTGATATTTCAAGGTTAGTTGTTCGAAACGTGATGGCGGTGATTGAAATAACGATGTAAAGACATACATGTCATACAATTAATATTTGAAACACAACTATTATTCGAATTTATGATGTATGATGCTACTTTATTACCTTAGGCTTGAAGTACACATCATACTTATGTCCGATCATAAGATGATAGTTGGGTTTCTAATATTAATTGTATAACTTATAACTAATACGAGACCAATGTTAATGCTACCAGGGGAAATCTGATCTACAGGCCTTCCTATTTTTACATGTTTTTTTCTGTTTTGAAGAATTCAACATGTGATGTAGATTTCTTAGTTTTTCAAAGAAATCTACAAATGTTTCGTTGCGGTTTTATCTTTACATCGTCATTTCAATCACCACAATAATTTTTGGAACGAGTTTCCTTGAAATATCAAGACGACATGCCATTCTCATACTTATAGAACTGCATATGACTGTCAATTATAATTTATTAAGCAGTAAAAATGTATTTGCATCATATGGGTGACAAACTGTTTCTCCCTTCCTGGTGAATGTCGAGTCTCGCATCATACGAATGTAATTTTAGGCGATCTGTCTGCATGGGATGATACCTAAAGAAGAATAAAAACGGGAATTCACATACATGTAGGTTTCCAAATATATGATACACTGATCTTTGTAAAATATACAAATTGGTTTCCAGTCAATTGTTTGATCGAACCAAGTTCCACGATTTCATTAAATATGTCCTCCTCTTAATTCTGAGTCAAGTGCTAAACAAAGATGTTTAATTAACACAGAATGTTTTTCCATTAATAATTAAAACAAAGTACATCTGTATTATGATGGCGTATGACTGTGCATAGGTTAATGCCCTCGATGACTAAGTATATCGTTATAGTATTGCACGTTTGGCATGGGGATGAAAAGTACGGTATATAGAGATTATCCTATATGAGGTTCAGGATATTGGGATTATCCCGAGGCCAATATAATATATCTGCCCGAGGGCCGTAGGTCCCGAGGGTAGATATATTATATTGGCCAAGGGATAATCCCAATATCTTGAACCGACTATAGGATGATCTGTTTATCCCATACCAATCACATTCTTCAATTGGCCACAGTTCAGAAACTTTGCAACCAACCGTGGAATTATTTAAAATATTCATGTCCAGTTTTGTATTCTTGTCCGTAGCCGGAATTTCCTGTTCAAATCTTTGATTATTAACGGGGCATACTGCTCCTTCCATTCATCAAACAGATCGCGATTGTCTGCGTTTTTCTCTATTGTCGTTTACAGTATGCGAAAGTTACAAACAAAGAACCAAGAATCAATACGGGAACAGCGATTATGACGTAGCGGGCAGATATACTATATCTGCCCGCTCGGAGCGGGACGTAAAGCTATATCTGCCCGCTGATGAAAATATAAGTTTTTACAAACCGGCTTTATGTACCTGTAACACGTCCAAGTATGGGATAAAACCTTTTATTTACATGCATAGAAAGTTATGTTTGCGCGTGTTCACAGGGGATGTACCAACTTAAGCGTGACAGTTGAACGCGCGTGGTAATTATCACTGAATTTCATAGTTAGACCAACAGAAACCGCGACGCGCAGTTTAATTAACTTGAGATGCGATACAATGCAAATTCAAATTCCTTGTATTGTACCTAACCGTTACCACGTGTTATAGCGTATACTACATTTGGATGTTTTGTAGGTTTAACTATGAAATTCACTGTCAAGTTCACTTTCTAGGATACTGTTACAGACATTTACATATAAAAATATCTAGAAACTATAGACCAGGTTTTTCTGAAACGATGAAAACATCAGTTTGCTCAATTTTCATTATCCTTGTGTTGTACCTTACCCCGCGCGTTCAACTGCCAGGCTTAATTTGGTACACACCCTGTGGTGTTTAGAGATGTGAATTCCACTTCAATAAATGTATATTATTTGATTTTAAAATAATTCGGGAAATATAGTGCATATCCAATTTGTACAAGGTGTCATTGCTAAGACATGTTTTTCAGTGGTTCAGCGACCTACGCACTAAATAATGTTCTTCTGCATCGTGACATATAATTTGCAATACCACAAATATCATTTCCTGCTTTTATTTGAATTGTGGTGTGGAAAACAATAAAAAATGTCAGTGAAAAATAGCATCATGTTTCTGGTCCCTAGATATAATTGACTCCGCAGAAATCCTAAATACAAAACTAGTTTGGGACCCTGCAAAATGGTGCATTACTCCATGCAATATCAATTCATCCATTAAAATGAACAAAACCAAGACATCGTTCAAAAACTACAAGTAATCATCAATGTGAGAATATGACGCATTGAAGACCTCTTATTGAATTCTAAGACACTTCAGGGATTCTGTTTAAATTGTGAATAGTGATGAATCGCCGATGTTAAATATAAATAAAAATGTTCTACATGCATATAGCTTTTGACTTATTACGTAAATGTAAATTGCAATTATGTTTGCATTTAGAAAGTTAAAGACGTCTGTGTGATTTTGTACAAAATGACAAGCATTAATCGAAGATGCGTTCCTTCCTAAATGCAGTGCTGATATCCGAAAAGTGATGGATTTCCACATCGCTTGTTTTCGTTTATCACAGTCTGTATAGGCTTTGGATATTTGGGGTTTATCCGGAGGGATATATGCATGCGAAGGTAGATGTGCATATCCCACGAGGGATAAACCCCATATCCAAACCGACCGTACATAGCTGCTTTATTCTATACCCAGTAGGGTTTTCTAAAAAAAATCTAATTTTTTCTCAATTTTTCAGATTTTTTCAAACGTTTTTTCAAAAGTTTTTTTCAATTTTTATTTTCAAAGGAGTGGTATCGATATGGAGAACTGAATTCAACAATGTTTTTCTCTTAAACCAATCATTGAAAACATTCTGTAAAAAACACAAAATTGTATGTAATGTTGACTGATTGACAACAATTTAATGCGAAAATTATTTACAAATATTTTATACAACTGTTTTTGTTAACATTTTTTTTTTTTTTTTAGTGCAATTGTTTTTGCTCCTTTCTACCAATTCTTGAGAATGAAATAAAATGTCTTTCCGAACCTTGTTGGAACAAAATAGCATATACAATATGTTTTAGACCTCTCAATATTATAGTAATACAAAGGAATTTTGGGTTGATTTTAAAAAGTATTCAAAAAATTAAAACAAAATCCCCCCAAATAAATAAAAATCAAGATAAACCGTTTATTTCATTAACAAGATACTTTTTTAAATCAACCAACATTTCCTTTGTACAATTACAATATTGAGAGACCTAAACATGTTGTGTTTATGTCGTTTTGTTCCAATGAGGTTCGGAAAGATGTTTCATTTCACTCTGGGAACGTGATATCAAGAACAAAACAAGTGTTTGATGTGTTTTCTAAAACAATATAGATGAACGTATATCGTATATATATTTCAAATTATATAGTTACCATTCAAAAGATGACCATTAAATTCACGATGTGTTAAATTTTTAGATTTTCTTTTATGACTGGTTTAAGAGAAACGTGTGTTCAAAAAGTTCTCCATATCGATACCACTCCTTTTCTAAGCGGGAAGATGTGTCCCGGATCGGGAGATATGGCGGGGGAGATATGGAGGTTCTGGATATGGAAACCTCAATATCAGGATACGAGATATACCTTACCAACTTTGTAGCTACAAACATCACCATAGGTGATTTTAGTCATTCGTCGCGGAATATTTGTGTGTAACAGGTAAGGGTTTGCAGGCTCCATGTTTGTGAATGTGTCGGTCATCAGATGGAGCAAATCCATGATATGATTACATAAAAATGTATGTACTAAAAGAATTAAGAATTATCAAAATCATGCTAATTTTTCCTTTTTCAATATTAATTTTGTTTTCTGAAAAAATTACATACCAAAATCAAATATCATCGAACGAAATTCATGTATAAATGAATGTAAATAAATGTAAATAAGTACAACTTTCCGTTCATATTATTTCTGAGGAATAATATACGTTCGTATCTCTGACTGAGTAACATAGGCATTTGAATTAAATGGAAATGTTGTACCGAAGCCAGGATGAGGCAGACGAGGCGCTTGCCTCATTGCTTTTTTAGCAGGTTTGGAAATATTTTCGCCTCTTCGCTTTTTCATCCTGGCTACGTCACTGTGGTATATTAAAACCCTGGGAGAAATAGCATCATTCTTTTGACCAACTATTGACCGATATTTCGTTTCATATGAAAAATGTCGAATTATGGATTGATACCACGTATAATTTCCTAAATTAAACACTACGTGATGATTATTCTACAATCTATATACACAGAGAGGCCAAGTCCAAAGAATACTGTATGTGTACCGAATATATAATAAACGTAACGTATCTACTTCTATATTCAATTACGGTTGGATTGTTGGATCTTGTATTAATTGAATCGACATGCGTGAAAATGAAATTTGGTTCTCCGCTAAAGTTGGTATATTCATAATCTACCTACCTCATATTAGATGGATTGGAAGGTTACTGATTACTAACCGTCGTGAGACACAAAAGAATGAGTCATTCTACCCATCGGTTAGATCATTGATTCGTTTATTTATGAAGAAAATTGTTGTCCATCAGCTTCACTTTGAATAGTTCTCGAGTGGGCATTTTAGCTCTTCCCTTATAATTTATATTATGGCTCTTGGGTGAGTCCCTAGTTCTGCATAAACCAATAGGTTAACGAGGCTAAGAAAAGCAGGGTACATAAAGGTATAATCGTGCATCTTTTTAGTTCCAAACTGCAGTTTCTTAGCAACGTTACTTGGGGTACATTTAGTAAAATGAAAAATTGTACCATTAGATTCAGTTCAGCCCAATTAGTTCAAGTAATGAATCCCGATAAATAAGAGACTTCTTTTCTATGAAAGAATAAGTACATGTGACTACATAATCATGTATCAAGTGTTTGGATCTTCCACCCCATCCTCCTCCTCAAGTCTGAAGTCATGCGTCATGTCCAGGATCTCGCACCCCTCTTCCTCAAGTTTCTAGTCATGCGTCACGTTCAGGATCTCCCACCCACCCTTCCTTATCTGAAAGTCTGTAGTCATGCACCAAGTCCAGGATCTCGCACCCCTCTTCCTCAAGTTTCTAGTCATGCGAAAGTTTAGGATCTCCCAACCTCTTCTTCAAGTCTGTAGTCATGCTAAGTCTAGGACCTCCCTTCGCTCTTCCTCAAGTTTCTAGTGTTACATTAAGTGTCTGGGTCTCGCACCCCTCTTCCTCAAATTTCTAGTAATGCGTCACGTCCAGGATCTCCCACCCACCCTTCCTGTTCCTCAAGTATGTAGTCTGCGTAAGTCTAGGATCTCCCATCGCTCTTCCTCAAGTTTTTACATCATGCATCAATTGTCTGGATCTCGCACCCCTCTTCCTCAAATTTCTAGTTATGCGTCACGTCCAGGATCTCCCACCCACCCTTCCTTATCTGAAAGTCTGTAGTCATGCATCAAGTCCAGGATCTCTCGCCCCTTTTCCTCAAGTTTCTAGTCATGCGTCAGGTCTAGGATCATCCAACCTCTTCCTCAAGTTTCTAGAGTTGCATTAAGTGTCTGGATCTCGCACCCCTCTTCCTCAAGTTTCTAGTCACACGAAAGGTTAGGATCACCCAACCTCTTCTTCAAGTCTGTAGTCATGCTAAGTCTAGGACCTCCCTTCGCTCTTCCTCAAGTTTCTAGTGTTACATGAAGTGTCTGGATCTCGCACCCCTCTTCCTCACGTTTCTAGTCATGCGTCTTGTCTAGGATCTCTCATCCATCACCCTGAAGTCTGTAGTCATGCGTAAGTCTAGGATCTCCCAACCCTCCTCCTCAAAGTAGTCATGCATCAATTCGATCTAGGATTGCATACCTCTCCTTCCTAAAGTCTAGTTTTTACTGGCACGATAAAGTGACTAATATAATGTTCTGAGAATATAAATGTATTGGGTCTTTTATTTTTGCTTAACAATTAATGTTTCAATTTTTTTTGTCCGGCGTGGGGAGCAGTTTCAAATGTGAAATACATAAACATTCCTATATTTTACAACAACACTTAAGCCTATTTGGGAAAGAGGTTTGACATTTGAAACTGCTCCTGTAAAAATTACATTTGGTGGGAAAGATGCACATTTGCCTTGAATACTAATGCCCAGAGTTACGGATATATCAGAGTGTACTCAGCCTCATATATTCATGTACTCTATCTATCAGCATTTACAGGATGTTGGTATTAATTTTATCCAAGAATGATTTTTATTGAGTACATCTATGTTTACAAGACGTGCAGAAGTCTGGAGAAGGGTGACATATGTTGCGCTATAATCTTCCAGCTTTAAGCATCGTCCCTATCTACATGGATCCAAATCTCATCTTTTAGACATCATTGTCAAGATTTACATCTACTTTATAGCATGGTAAAACAAACCATAAATACGTTTGACCAATGCTTTCTTGCAAGTTACATTTTAAAATAGCCAGTTCAATATAATAGTACAATAACGTCATTTCGAATGGCAATATAGTGAAATATTGGACCGAGGGCCGAAGACCCAAGGTCCAATATTTCACTACATTGCCCGCAGAAATGACGTTATTAGTATTATTACCACCGTTAATGACCAGGACTGAAACAGCAAGAAAATCATACGCACTAAACGATACATCTAATTTCCCGGGCATGCCGGGGAAAATTGCCGGTCGAGAATTGCATTCTTGACCGACAGTATTGACCGCCAGTATGACGTCACATATTGGTCAGGTCGATATAGTAAATTCGAACATGACTGTATTCACGCCTTCTATAAACTGTAAACAAAGTCAACATTTCAGCCGGGATATATTCGCGATCAATACCCCTGGTAATAAGTGTAATGTGTGACGTCATAACGGTGGGTCGTAGTAATGGCAGACCATGATGAATATTCGAAACATTTTGGTGAGTTTTCATGTTCGAATCGTAATATAGACCTCAGAGCAGGGGTAATATCGTTGAATACACCCCTTAGGGCTAGGTACAAAACCTTTCGAACCCCTCACTCCCTTCGGTTGTTCGGGGTACAGAAAACGTTTGTGCCTAGCCCTGCGGGGTGTATTCGACAATATTACCCCTGCTTTTCGTTCTATATTTCTTAAATGAATGCCTTCTAAACTAGCACTAAAACCTAGAACTGGCCCGGCAATGTGGTAATAATAAAGATTTGTCGCCTATAATTCATATTTTGAAAAGCAGATATGAACTTCGGATTTTCACGAAATAAAAAGTATTGGAAAGATAAAGAAAGAAGTTTTTTCGGTTCTACTTTATTTTTCTTTATTTTGCATAGAAAGTGCAAAATATAGTTATGTAAAAGTTTCGAGAAAACGAAAGCCCCTCCTATTTAGTTTTTGTACCAACAATTGACGATATATAAATTAAATGTAGCTCTATGAATATCTATACGAAAAACACAGAGGGGATGGTCGATTGGCTAAAGTGCCCATTGCCTGCCTCGGGCTAATGAATATCGCCGGTCGTCCAGCTTTTACCTCAACAAATAACACAGAGCTAGTATACGAAATGTCTAATATTTATTAGGAAAGTTCAAATTAGGTGATATAGAAAATAAATCAACTTTTAAAGATAAAAAAGAATATGAACACGAAGCGTCGAATCTATTGTCGGGATTGGAATTACTCGGCTCTAAATCCAATTATTGCCGCGACCTTTAGTACACGATTGTATATGTTATAATACTTTTATCGCTTTAGGACAAAGTCTTTTTTATTTCTCATTTATTAATTCAAAACTACAAAAATGACACTGTAGCGACTTTACAATGAAATCCAAAATCCAAATCACATGTATTTTTTATCAGTCCGTGATGTTTTTAACTTTGAACACATCGCCCTATTTAACACATTACTATTGTTCTCTAAGATCATATTTTCTAATGAACTTTTTTCTCTGTCGTAAAAAAGCATTTTATAAGCTGCAAAGCCATTTCATATTTTGTGCCGAAAACACACAGGTGGTATCCAACGTTGCCTTTCAACCTCCTCGTGCAGCAGTAACCTATAATGAATACTGATATTTGCAATTAGATCATGTAGATATAGCGTGCCATATGATAAATGACTAAAAACGTAAGTGCACAGAAGGTGAGACAAGTGTCGAGGAGACGAGGCTTTTAGTGGTTCGCCCAATATTCCCGATAATGTATATTAATGTTTTTAATTATATACCGAACATTTTATGTTTTATCTACATCCCAAGAGGCCCAGGGAATGAACTCAATGTAACAATTTAAGTATAGTATTTATTGTTTTGACCAGTTTTTAATCGATGTAAGTCCTTGATTTGTGAAATTCAACAAGAACATTTGCTTGCAATTGACAAAATAATATTTTTAATCATTAGGCCTAATTATTTAATCCCCTGCTCTTAATATCACAGACAAACACTGATCGGTTGGAAAATCACGTCCAACCTGGTGAAAGGTCTAGCTCTGCGCTCGCTTACTTTGGTTTTTAGCTTATTATCTTTTGCCATAACATTGTGGCGGCCGTAAATAACCAGATGTGAATCTAGTAATTCATAAGACATATTATTACGGATGATACGGAATAAATACAAACATTATTAAAAAGTACATATTCGAGGGTTGATCCAAAACTTCCGAACTGCTTGCTCTAAAAATCCAAGAAAAGAATTAATTTAGAGTTGAGCACAGTATGTCATAGCAAAACAAATCACCAGTGTCCTAAACATTGATATCACGCAATAGTCGAACACTCCGATTCCCCTGTCCATTCGGAAACAATCCAAAATCACTATGTAATCATGTTTGTCAGTCATTTCCCCGTTACTAATAGTAAACACGTCTGTGAGGAGAGTTGAGCGTGCCATTGGAAAATTTCTGCCGCACCCTGTATTCTAAGTGGATAAATTGTTTCTCATTCGCAATTCAACTACTCTCCGCAAGTATTGCTGACTGCATTGCAAGCTAAGGAACGGAAAGGTATTCAAATTGCCTTACAGAAGTTTTTCATATCTGGACTAGTTTATGCGCGTATTTCTACCTTTTGTGTACTCATATCTACATTTTCGTGAGAAACGCCTTTACAAAGATAATTGGGTACTATTAAGAGGAGGCATAATTAAAAGCTGTAACATCGTTCTTCGCCTTATCACGATCTCATTTGTTCATTAGTTTCTAACAACGTTATTCCCGGATAATAATTTACAGAACACAATGAAAAATTGTGGACAAATGAAATTAATATAATTCAATTTATACCTAGTGATCTAACTTTGGACCATTATTAGAAATAAGTGGCAGCACCACGTTCAGTCAGTAGCTGAAATGCCAAGATACGCGCACCAACCAGAAGAAAGGAATTGCGCATAAATTGATAAACCCACCATCGCAGTTTTTACTTATAAGGGACACTAAAGAGTATATTCCCGGAGACTTAGACAAAGGAGTCAAGTCAGTTTTTGTTTCAGTGATAGGGAGACAAAGGCCAAGTGATCAGTTGCGGCCAGTGGGGGTAGGATGACGAAGTTAAACTATGGTGTACTGGGTTGCCTAATGATATTTTCCAGCTTATATTTCATTAAAGGAGCACGCGTACCTGAAGTTAATATTAAACAAATGTTGTGTAAAAATCTATGTCTGAAGGGAATGGGCGGAAATCTCTGCACATGTCACGCCGCTCATTTTGCCGGAAAACGACAGGTACCAGAATCACAAAATATACCAAATGACGATTTATTTGAAATTACACTCAACGAAAACCTTCAAAATCCTTATACAGAATACACAGATATTTCGAGTTATATGGACCAATACGATAGCGACTATAGCAAAATAAAAGACTGGGAAGTCCCATCATTCCCCCTGAGTAATTCCGAAAAATACAATAACATCCTACTGAAGCAGTTTTTGACTCATCGAGATGATATAAACAAACAGAGACAGATAAACAGGTATGTGATCGGTAGCCTGGTGATCAGGCATTCTCTACTTTATTTTGACTTTTTTGTTTGCACAACTTAAGAATAGAAAATGAGCTAGCCAAGTCCTGGTTGTTTTAACAATAATCGTCGCATGCAATAACCAAGGTGCAATTTTTCAAATCGCGGTTTAATCAGATTTAGGGTTAAAACACTTCCTTTCATTTAATCAATCAGAAAATAAAGTGGTGATGTTTATCACAAGTATTAAAAAAACACTAACATGGAATAATATTTCCAAAACGACCCAAATCAAAATGAAAAATCTACATGTCCATATAAATGCATTTAAAGTATGTTACATTAACCCTCTTTCCCAATTGCAAGTCGAACGAATATTAGGTCCTAAAGTCATAATTTGATATTATTAGATGATGACATTTGAAAGAAAAACAACAGAAATACGTGTACAAATCATATAATTCAACAAAAAACGTCTGATGATTTTAATTTTAAGTAATGCAAGAAAATCATAAATAGTTTTACGAGTCAGGACTATTTAATTGCCTTTGCATTTGTATTCTGCGACTACTGTATCTTTCAACTGTTCCACAACTGGATGACTCTAACTGCAGTTAGCTTCATTCAAGATGGTGGACAAAATTCGTTCGTTTTCGATATATCTCCAATTACAGCCAAACCAAGCTGAATCTTGATCCCAAAAGTTTCGCCATGCAAACTAAAAAAGATATAATTGTAAACAACCACAAATCAAGGCTCAAGCACCCGCGATATTAGAGAAATTGAAAGAAAACGGCTTCACTTAGAATGACTCTAACTGAGGTTGATAAGAAGCTAACTCCAACACAGATTTCACCATTGATGACTCTAACTGAATGGAGATTTATAATGGGCTATACAAATTACCAATAAGCAGTTCCGTAACCAGGGGAAGCTGGAGGTTCGGTAGTTTCCCCCTCCCTGGCCAGAAATTATTTCAAATTCCCGCAGGTTTTCACCACTCTGAGCACTTTTCGCACGATTTTCTAAACAAAACTTTTATCGTGAAGCAACAATATTGTATACAATGATGTAACAACCTGAATATTGAAGACATGCAGTTAAAGGCAATGTTCATTTTTATTTGTTCAGTCAGTGGATTATCAAAATAATATAAGTGTATACGGTTTACTAAATTATTGCTTATGACACTGGGCTTTGTCTTGTTATGTAACCACGTGACCACAGATGATGCCTTCCCATGATACTCAAGGAGGATTGGCTCCCAGAGTGCACCACCGATATTCTGTCCCATATATGGGTATGTCGTAATACAAAATTCGAATTCAAACAGCCGCCATTTTGTTCACTTCAACATTTAAATCGTGAATTTTGGTCTTATTTCCAAACGAAAAATTCCAAAACTCACAAGAAATGATCGAGATATTGGTTCGAATCTTTTGAACTGTTTATTTTGAATTTATAGTCGGTTTTAATTTCAGAAAATAACGACATTTCGACGTTTTCATTGTTGGAAAATATCGAGTTTCGATCCTGGGAGCCAATCCTCCTTGCATGATACTGGTGGTTAATTGTTCTGTGTAAATATTAAGTAGTTGGTGTGGTGTATAGTGTTGGGAGTGGTGGCTTAGACCATGTCTTGAGACATTACCTTTTATGGACACGCATGGTCATGCAATCTGTGTCAATTGGTTAGAGGTCTCGTTGATTGGACCTGAGAGATATGGTCTAGTATCTAAGTTTCCCCAAACCATCGTCAGTTCTTATGTGACAGGTAGAGTATATTTAGTTGATCCTAGGATGATGCCATTAGTGGTGACATCTCCTATTGTCATTAATGTAGAGCGGCCGGACATCTCGATCCTGTTGCGGATCCTCTCCCTTATATGTTGGTCATAATAAGGGCACAAGATGTTTCGAACTCATGGGGGTATTCCATGATATGTTTCTCATCAGCGGCCAAAGAAAAAAGGTTAAGAATATAGTGAGGGCTACTTTTTCCTGTTCAGGTTACGCGTTTCGCGGGATTGTTATTGGTTTCTAGAGAATGTTGTTTTGCTGGGTTAGGTTTTGTTTTGGGATTGTCTCCAGTTGGAGACAGTTAGTTGGGTGCTAAGTAAATTGGTATCATAGTTTGGTTGTGTTTGTAGATTGTGCCTGATTGTATTCAAAAGTGTAATTTAATTGATTTAGTATTGGGTTGTGACTGAGTCTGTTACTGTGGTTGGTGTCAGGTTGTGTTGTAATGATTCAATGGGTTGATTTGAATTCGGTCTCGTTGGCTATGTTGTATTGTGTTGGTTTGTTGTTTGGTTGTGTTCCATTGTGCTAGTTTGATAGTCGATTGTGTTTTGGTGGTTGTTTGTCTGGTTGAGCCTGGTTGTGTTGTGTAAGTTTGGTATCGGGTTGTGTCTCATTAAGTTATGTTAATTTCAAAGTGGTTGTGTTATGTTGTAATTGTGTTGTGCTGGTCGGTAGCGGGTTGTGCCCAGTAGGATGAAGTATGTGGTTGTGTCAGATTGTGTTGCGTGATTGGTGTTGATTTCAGAGAGTGTTGGTTGGGTGTTTTTGTGTTCCAGTTTGGTTGTGCCTGATTGTGTTTTGATTGTTTTGTGTAAAATTGTGTTGTTCTTCGTCCATTATGGGTTGTGTTTTGGTTTTGTTGTTTTATTATTTGGTTGTGCCAAATTGTGTTGCGTATATTTGACAATTGGTTGTGTTTTCGGAGGTTAAACTAAGGTTGTAGTATTGGGTTGTGTCGTATTGTGTTGTTGGCTTGTAGTTGGGTTGTGTCTGGTTGTTTATTTAGCCTGGTTTCGAGTTGTGCCTTATTGTGTTATGTTAATTTTAAAATGCGTTGTGTTATGTTGTGATTTTGTTATGCTGGTCGGGGGGCAGGTTGTGCCCAGTCAGGTTAGGTATCTGGTTGAGTCCGATTGTGTTATGTGGTTGGTTGTGCCTGATCGTTAAATGAGGGGTGGTGGTGGGTTGTGCCCGATTATGTTAAGATAGGTGGTCGGTTGTGCCTAGTCGGGTGAGTTTATTTGGTTGTGTTCGGTTGTGTTGTGTGATCTCTCTGTGTTGGGGTTTTAGTTTGGTTGTTCCTATCCGTTGGAGTCTGGTCTCTGTATCTGTCTTCAGTAAACCTAAAATAAGAATACTGCAATGTTCCATGGTGGCGTTTTTTAATTACAGGTCGTGTAGACCATTCTTGCTTGACTAGCAAAACATTGACTTTCGGACGTTTGCGGCATTTCGCCTTTTACATCATATACTTTAATCCTAGAATACTTACAATATTTTACCATACCGTAAGCCTATTCCGTCATTTGGCCATTCAATCGTAAACTAAATTTTGTCTAAATTTTCCAGATTTGTTGAAATTTGTACCAGAATTTGTCTGCTCCCCCTCCGTCCAATTTCTACGATCACCGGCCATGGGATTGAATAGAAACTCACTCCATGTCAAAATACAAATGGCTACAACCAATAACAACAGTCAATAACATTTAGATATCTTATAACAACAGACAGGGCCGTCCATATATTCATCCCATTGAGTTAGCTTCATTCCCCGTTTCAGTAAGCTTCATTCCTACGTCATCACTAACTTCAGTTAGAGTCATTCTAAGTGAAGCCGTTTTCTTTCAATTTCTGTAATATCGCGGGTGCGTGAGCCTTTATTTGTGGTTGTTTACAATCATATCTTTATTAGTTTGCATGGCGAAACTTTTGGGATCAAGATTCAGCTTGGTTTGGCTGTAATTGGAGATTTATCGAAAACGAACGAATTTTGTCCACCATCTTGAATGAAGCTAACTGCAGTTAGAGTCATCCAGTTGTGGAACAGTGGTTAGAGGCCAAGGAAGCGCCGGTTTTGCGAGTGTACTCGACTGGTGAAATTATATTAAAGGACATGAAAATCTCAAAACAAATGTTTAAATCAGGATTCCGATCACAATCTCATATATACACATTTTTGGCTGGTGATGAAGGTCTAGGTTTTTCATGATGGAAACGAACAGTCGTGAAGTTTATCAAATGGTGTCTATATTTTGGTGCGGATAAATTGTAAAGATTCAGATTCAGATTCAGTTATTTATTACTATTTTGAAAAACATACATGACATTCAATACAACATGACGCTCTCAAGAGCATATATGTTGGTTTTAACTGGACAGAAATGGGTCAGTGACGCCAACAGGTAAGACAAATAAAAATGGAGTGGAGAAATACCTGAGAATGATACTGGCCCAAGTCTTTTGGAAATCATTTCAAAAATATGAAAAATATTAACACTCGGGGACAGAGACACAGGGCACGAGAACGGGTAATTGCTGCTTTATAATATTTATATATATAAGACAATATATATGAAGACAAAATGTGGCAGAGTACAGATTTTCAATAGTGAAGACATTTTCCATCAGCCGTGTGCAGTTTCTCATCCCCACACGTAAAACACATTTATCAGATCACCAGGTTCAGTCAAATATGTTTTATGATTGCATAAAATAATCCTATGACGAAGATTCGTGTTTGCCATTCGTCCTGATTGATCACAGGCGGAAACAACACCCCCAAAGTAATTCCATTTAACTGGGTAGACTATACTCTAGGTGGAAACAATGTGGCTTTCATCCCCCAAAGTAATTCTAATTTGAGTGGGTGGAACAAACTCTATGTGGAAACGACTTACATCTTCCAAAGAAGTGGACGGCGTACACCCCCAAAGTAGTCCCGATTAAGTGGATGGACCATAGTCTAAGTGGAAACAATGTGGCTTGAGTGTTTTGTTCAAAATCGTATTCAGTTTGGAACAAAATACTTAATCGGCCGGGCGCCGGTCGATGAATCGCAGCAAATGTGACCCAGGCATAAGTGGGACTGACCATACTGCGGAAACAGTATAGCTTACATCCCCAAAGTAGTTCAACTTAGTGGGTTGACCATACTCTAGGTGGAAACAACGTGGCCTACATCCCTCAAAGTAATTGAATTTAATTTACTCTTAATGGAACTAAGCCTTGTGGGCCTTATTTTTGATTTTTCCAAAATGTGGGCCCTTTAGATGGTTTTAGGGACCAGGAAATAATACTTTTCAGACTTGAAAGCCCACCCCCCTTGTTAGTTTTCAGATCCACCCCTGACCCTTATTACACTTATAAGACTCATCATTAGATGGTTCAAAACTCCAGAAAACCTAACCACAATATACCAGTAACCACTATGGTACCATCGCTATGCTCATAACAGTGAAATGAAATAATATGGGGCTTCTATGGGTAACCTGAATTTAGTTTTCTATCATAAGACCTGTTTGATGGTCCAGATCCTTAAACACCTTGCCAAAATATATCACAACTTAAACCCCCAACCGAAGTTGGTAAATGTTCCATTTACTCTTTACATTTGAATCACAGGGGCCTTATAAGGGTATATAAACCTCATGTTTGTCAACTTTCATCCTCCTAAGCAGGTGTCCAGAATCCGTACCTCCTTCTTCCCCCCTGCTATAAGCAGTTAGCATTTCCCCGATTAAGAACTCGCAATCTGATTGGCTGTCGCAACACTGCGACAGAAATCATGTATACGTCATCGGTGCATAATCACGTGATTCAGTTTAATCGGGCGCTTCCAACTTGGTTATAGCAGGGGGTAAAAAGAAAGAAGGTATTCTGCATTTTGAAGCCCTGTGATCGGAGGATGGTCAACTTTAGGAGTCGTATTTCATGAATTCATTTCATTTCATTGCCATACAAAAAGTATGTATCTTTCATACCCGAAATGTTTCAATTAATATCTCTACATTAAATCAAAGTATCAATATTTTTTTTTATTTTTCCTTATTAAAAAATCCAGGGATGGGTGGATCCTGAGGATGAGTGGCTAACCCTTGAAAAAAAGAAGTTTGCACACTCTGTGAAGCTATTGATTAGAATTTCGTCCTTGACATCCCATTTACTAAAATGCTGTCAAAGTGAGTACACACCATTTTAAAGAATATCCCTCCTGGCAAAGTGGCGTCAGTATTTGGGAAATGAATATTCTTCTGAAATTGAGCTAGCATTCGCGAATTCAACCGCCGGCTGTCGGTTGACGGTCTAACCTACTACTACCTAAAATAATTTCGACTTTGAGACAGGGAAGATGCAAACAACCCACCCACATGTTTTTTCTGAAATGTTTTCCTGGTTTACAACCCCTTCCACCCCTGCTGTTAACCCCTCTGAAGGAATAAGTAATAAGTTTGAAATCTGTTGCGATACTTTCCGTGCTCCTTTTAGTGAGATTTCAGGCTTATGAAATTCATTTTACAACGTGTTTTAGTTAAACATGCAGCATGTGAATTATGTTTTGCGCCATCAATCAACCTTAGATATCAACATTCGTTTGTGGAAGTACCCTAGGTTGAAAAATGCTCATCTACCCATCTAGAATGAAACGATTTCTGGTAAATTGTGATCGGAACTACAGATACTGGAGTTCCCGTATGTCAGATGTTTAGATATTCACTTATGGCATTTATTAAAGAACCAAAGCAGCCTTGATGTTTGTATTAACGAGTCAAATATTCAATGACTACAAAATTCATTATCTTATTACATCCACGTCTGCTCAAGGCATTATTATGTAATACTCAAAAGAAGCACTCGTATAGATATCTATAACCAAACACTGTAAACCAACAAGAGTGATGTTTGTCAGGTCAAAACAATAACGATCTTCAGTTTATTGGTAACATTAATAATGCGATTAGGGTGCTTTTTACTACTAATGTAAACAAAAAGCAAGAAGCTGACGTTACTTTGTTTATTCAGGTATATTAATTAAAATGTATTGACGCTACTTCTTTATATTTGGCTAAATAGTGTAGAATATGAAGCCTCATAACATCCTACATGTTGTTGAACTTATTCCAAAGAGGTAAACCTGTAATAAATATCTCAATATCCGAGATTGCCTTATATATGGTGGTCGACTATCGGATTTTTACATAACTGAGATGAATAGATGCAAAATTAGAAGAGGAAAATAAAACTAGGAATCCAATGGTCTCTAATGTCATATTTTTAAGTGATGTCTCAGTTGCTAGAAGACCTGGTTGTTAGTCACTTTTGATCATGATGAGAAAACGCACGTAACATTACATTATGTTCAGTATGAAAATAACAAAAACACTTGCCGGTCTTTATTAAAATTACGTCGTCATCTTTTTAAAGATGAGTGCGTAATGTTTGATTTCTCAGTTGTTTTGCGTCAAACTGGAAAAACAACTACAATGACAAAAACAGCTTTCCAATTGTGTGGTTAATGGTTAGTCACTTTTGATCCTGGCAAGATCGCACGTAACATTACATCGTGTTCAACAACTTGTCACCGTTGCTCAGACATATATTTGGAACTATGTTAATGGGGCCGACTTAGTTCCCGGAAGCTGAGACTCGATGACTCGATATGAAAAAGAAACAGGTTCTCGTGTATATAACGCGGGTTTGATGTCATGTTTATAAATAATATGTTTGACTTATATCAATTGTGAGGGTTGTAAGACTTGTAAAAAGTGTAACTTGAAATTAGTATGACCTTTATCGTCCCGACAATACGCAAAAACATGGTTTTAAAGTTGGGAGATTTGGTTTAATCAACGGACCAATGAAAATTTGTCCCACTTGAAGTGATGCATTGCGGGAGATATTTATTGTTCATGACCATGTTTTCGTCTGTCGCGTATTAGTCTATTGATGAAAACACTTGGGTAAAAATCGTTTCTACGATTAACATGCATTCAAAATAGAATTATATAAATAATTTACGGCTACACATATGGTCTTCTACAAAACATACGGTCGGTCTTTTACACATTTTCATTAAACCCTGTTTTGAGGCTACCTATGGAATACACCGACCGGTCGTTGGGGTCGGTCCTTTTCTTGTCACCGTTGCTCATATAGATTTGGAAATATTTTCATGGGGCTTGCTACGCTACGCATTCACCGCGTTGAAACTAAAAAAACGAATAACCCTGTCCAATTTGACAATAAAACAGAAATGCAAAAGTGTCGCTCTAGGCACTCAATAGGTTAAGTGTTCTGAATACTTTCACAATTTACCCTAACGGGGAAGATAAACAGATAAATAGATTTATCTATAAAGATGAAAAAGGATACTCTAAATGTCGTTTGAGATTCCATTGAAGAGACAGGTCCAAAATGGCGTCCTATTAAGATCCATTCAGCACAAGTAGATGACTACTCCTGTAGAAGCTTTCTGACACGCTTTATACTCATTGTTCCCACGCAACATTGTTTAACAACTTTTAAATAGTGTTTTAAAAAGAGCACTCCGAGCACTTATTTAAGAAAATGCAATAAGCTGGAGGTGAAGCATATTATGGTGACATTTTAAAGTAGCCATAAGTAACGTACTCTGTAAAATCAATTAGAGTTTAATAGATTATTTTTTTAGGCTGGTGAGATAAATAACGATTTTCGCTGCTGCCCTATTTTTGAAGGGCCTTGATATATTATATAATCCGTTGTGTTCCAGGAAATATGTTCTACTTGCTTTTCTAAAATTACTCAAATATATCTATGTTTTGAATTTGAAATCCATTGTGTTACACAAAAGTTGTTTGAAGTTTGAAATATCGACAGAAACCTGCCTGCCAGATATAGTAAGGGCATCTAAACCCGTTTAGGTTATTGGATGGATTTAAATGACCTTGAGATGGATTTAAATGACCTTGCTATTTTCTGTAATCACATATCCCATGAGTGTGTTCAATGAAATTCTGCACATGGGTGAATATAGCTAAATTATAATCAAAGGATATGTCACCACTGTGTTTGGAGTTTCTAATGTTTAGATAAGTTCCAGTAGTTCCCAATGTGTTCCCAATGTCTCCAAAAAGGGTGGTAGTGTACGTTGCTGGACAGCATAAAGGGGCAATCAAATAAAAAATAAATTCTGCACATGGGTGAATATAGCTAAATTATAATCAAAGGATATGTCACCACTGCGCAATTATGTTCATATTTTCAGGAAAGAAAGGAGGGACTGTGTATGTATAGTCCCTTTTCTTAGTTAGTGTAGTTGTAAAACATGATGTCTTGGACACTTGCTCAAAAGACAGTTGTACTAGCAAAATACGAAAAACACGAATGGAAAATCACTATATCTTGGAAAATACTAATTCAATTATGTTCATTTTTTCAGGAAAAGAAAGAAGAGACTGTGTATGTATAGCTCCTGTTGTCAGTAAGTTGTAAAACATGATGCCTTTGACACCTGCTCAAATGACAGTTGTTCTAGGAAAACACGAAAACGCAGTCAGAGGTGACAGCCACAGAAACAAGGCATTAACATGACAAAATGTCACCACCTAAAACAATTTGGTCAATTTAAAGCAAGTTGAAAAATACCTTTTGACCTTGAGAAGGTCATTGAACATCAAAGGTCAAATCTAAAGTCAGATTTGAACTTCTGAGAACTTGTAAAGTCAAATTTGAACTTTTGAAAAGATGTAGATGATTTTGAAAGAAAAATTTGGTCAATTTGAAGCAAGTTGAAAACAGACCTTTTTGACCTTTTTTTACCTTGAGAAGGTCATTAAAGGTCAAATGTCAAATCTAAAGTCAGATTTGAATTTCTGAGAACATGTAGATGATTTTGAAAAAAAAAATTAGTCAATTTGAAGCAAGTTGAAAAAGACCTTTTTGATCTTTTTTGACCTTGAGAAGGTCATTGAAGGTCAAATGTCAAATCTAAAGTCATATTTGAATTTCTGAGAACATGTAGATGATTTTGAAAATTTTTTTTAGTCAATTTGAAGCAAGATGAAAAAATACCTTTTTGACCCTTTTTGACATTGAGAAGGTCATTGGAGGTCAAATGTCAA
This sequence comes from Owenia fusiformis, assembly GCA_903813345.2. NCBI lineage: Eukaryota > Metazoa > Annelida > Polychaeta > Sabellida > Oweniidae > Owenia > Owenia fusiformis. Next base: position 54,396,384 of record CAIIXF020000001.1, read on the forward strand.
ATCTAAAGTCAGATTTGAATTTCTGAGAACATGTAGATGATTTTGAAAAAAATTTTAGTCAATTTGAAGCAAGTTGAAAAAAGACCTTTTTGACCTTTTTTGACTTTGAGAAGGTCATTGAAGGTCAAATGTCAAATCTAAAGTCAGATTTGAATTTCTGAGAACATGTAGATGATTTTGAAAAAAAAATTTAGTCAATTTGAAGCAAGTTGAAAAAATACCTTTTTGACCTTTTTTGACTTTGAGAAGGTCATTGAAGGTCAAATGTCAAATCTTAAGTCAAATCTAAAGTCAGATTTGAATTTCTGAGAACACGTAGATGATTTTGAAAAAATGTTTTAGTCAATTTGAAGCAAGTTGAAAACAGACCTTTTTGACCTGTTTTGACCTTGAGAAGGTCAAATGTCAAATCTTAAGTCAGATTTGAATTTCTGAGAACACGTAGATGATTTTGAAAAAAAAATTTTGTCAATTTGAAGCAAGTTGAAAACAGACCTTTTTGACCTTTTTTGACCTTGAGAAGGTCATTGAAGGTCAAATGTCAAATCTAAAGTCAGATTGGAAGGTCAAATGTCAAATCTAAAGTCAAATCTAAAGTCAGATTTGAATTTCTGAGAACATGTAGATGATTTTGAAAAAAAATTTAGTCAATGTGAAGCAAGTTGAAAAAAGACCTTTTTGACCTTGAGAAGGTCATTGAAGGTCAAATGTCAAATCTAAAGTCAGATTTGAACTTCTGAGAACATGTAGATGATTTAGAAAAAAATTGAAGTCAGTCTAAACAGTATTTGTTAAGTTATAGGAAGTTGTAAGAAATTGTTACAGACGCCGGACGCCGGACGCCAACCTCCAACCACCAACCGCCAACCACCAACCGCCGTCGCAAAAAAACGGAGACCATAACAATATGTCACCACTTTTGGTGGTGACATAATAAAACCAAATAACTTTCTAACCATGGTGCTTTGGCACTTCAGATTTGGCACAAATTATCCTCATTCAATGTGTGGTGAATTTGTGGAGTTTCATTAAAATCACTCCAGGGACTTTACAGTCATGGTCAAAATGCCTTCTTAAGTCTCCCTGAACCAGGGCGTTTGACTGCAATTTGAAAGCATTTGAGTGATTTTGATTTCACTTTACAGATTTACCAAACAGTGAATGAAGATGATTTGTGCCAAATTTGAAGAGCAAAAACACTATGGTTAGAAAGTTATTTAATTTTTTTGAGGTTGCAGTCACCCCTGACTGCGTTTTTCGTATTTTCCTAGTACAATTGTCTTTTGAGCAGGTGTCTAAGGCATCATGTTTTACAACTAACCATTTACAGGAGCTATACATACACAGTCTCTTCTTTATTTCCTGAAAATATGAACATAATTGAACCAGTATTTATAGCGATTTCTTTGGGTTGCGTTTTTTAACACCCTGTATTCCTCCAATAATAGGTAATATATGACTTAAAATATTAAGATAGGCAAACACTGTTTTTGCATGATCGTGGTTGTAATGGTTAGGTGAAGTATCTATTTACAAGAATAAAGATTGCAGTTCTTGTTATTAAATACCAGTTCCTTAATCATAGTTGCCCTGTATTGACAGATGTCATACTCATGGTGGTTTAAAGAAGAAGATTAAAGTAACAACCCTAGTGGACGAGAGTGGGATAAGTGGCAACTTAAGAGAATGACAAATGAGATAAAAGAGAACTTTGTTGAATAAATAATTCACAGTACACAGGTACAGGATTTCATTGAACACACTGTGCTTAAACAGATGGTAATGTGCATCAATAATACTTCACATGTATCCCGCCGAGGCGAGGCTTTTTCGTTCGGTGTTTAAGCAACAGTCGTCTGAGTTTTAAGAAAAATCAAAAGTTCAAAAATCTAAGTACATTAATTGTAGTACACCAAAGCTTCGAAATTCATGTCAAATCTGAAATCTATGATGCCTTGGGGTCCCGCTTGGGGTGTTCAGAAGCTTCCATATTTTTTTAGATTTTAGACGAAGTAAAACTCTTTAGATACTCATCAATGTAGTTCTTCTCCCAAAGAAGGAATAATTAAGTAACCGCTATTGAACTTTGCTCATAATTTTGCTTTCGCTCATCCGATATTTATGAACAGAATTTATTTTGAATGATATATAAAGTGATCAAATGCATAACTGCATTGATATTTTTGCAAGTTTCCAAGTTAAAGTGGCAACAAGACCTGTAGAGAGAAAATAGGAAAATTTTAACTTAATTTCTGAGCTATCAAGGCAACATTTGGCTTAACATCTTGATGTAGATTTAAGTCTTGATGAAATATCTAAGTCTATGATCGTTGAATGGCCCCTCTACACAAATGTTGCACCTTTAAGTTGATTACGTGATATCGACGAACTTCAGAGGATCCGAGCAGTCTGAGACATTGGTTATTGATTACATTCTCTATTTGTGTTGGTCAACCCCGGATTAGACGTAGCACATTACCATCAACCCATCAAATCGATTTGAATCAAAACTCAAGTGCGATACAATGTGTACATTATCTTAATATGATTTACACAGTAAAGCTATATGTTTGAACTTGCTTGTCATAAAACAAGGAGAAGACAAAATAAGTTTTTGATAAATATTGATATTAAAAATCTATGTACAAATCGACTTACTCCCACTTCTTCATTGCTCTACAGCTTTAAAGTTCAAGAGTTGAAATACGTCATATTCAAATTGAGTTCCCCCTTTAGACGGAATCTTGGAAAACTAAAGGTATTTATTTTCTGATAAGATTCCATATTTGGTTAGTTGGGAATTTAGGTTTTTTCTTGATGTCCATCCATTTGACTTCTTATTTTTCCCAAGCATAGCAAAATAACAAAAATTACATTATTATCAACAGTCTCTTTTTGAGAAAGATTTGACGGCCGTGGAGGTATTTTGCGATGAAGACCGATACAGTCAACTAAGTTGTGAGGTCCGTTCCCTGGGGTCCGTTCATCTTAAAACAACACCATGACATTAGGAACTTGAAATTACTTTTATGACGTGCACGGACCTGGGGACAATTCGGGAAATACGGGCTAATCTCAGCTTTGAGCGTTAATCTCTGCCTTATTTAAAAAGCTAACTATGTGTTTTATATATCATTTTGAAGTATTTTTTATTCGCATTTCAGTGAAATTATTTTTCCTTCAAAATTTTGATGGGATCCAACATTTTTTTAAAGTTAAAAATATCCCGACATCGTCAAATACGCTGTAAGACGTAACACTTTACGCTTATAGGGCTCGTTGAAATTGGGATAACTTTTGAAATAATGATCAAAATCCCATTAAAATTTCACAATTTATTCAATGGAACATGTTCATTTATGACGTCACAATTGCTTAACGGCTCCCGCTCAAATTAACGTATATGAACGCTTTTAAAATTTTCAAAATTGTGTAAGGTTTTGAAGGCGAATGGGACGAGCAATACGTTTACCTTTATTTAACCTTCTAATCTGAGTCTGATTTGAAAGAAAAATTAACTGCACAATATTGTAATGGCGAAATTTACAAAACAATAATCAGTTTGTTTATTTTGCAAATAATATTAAAATAAGAGCTGGTTTTCGAGACTTGAAAAAAATGTGACGCATCGATTTTTTACCACAAATTCCATACATATCAATTTTTACCAACGCCCCAAGTAGATTTCTTGACCGTTTTTCAAAATTCGAAAACATTTTAGAAATATTGTCCTCGAGATCTTGCTACCCTGTGAATTTTGTGATGATTAGATAAGGATAAAGTATTTTATTTTTAGGTTGACTAAACTTGACAAAAATGTGACGCTTGTCGTTTTTGACGTTGTAAGGCTGTTTGCGCCCTATGCAGCTCATTATTTTGTCTTGGTTTTTGACGCCATAATGTTACGCTAATTGTCCCCAGTTTCGTGCGACGTGTATTTAGATTAATAATTAGAGTTACGTTTTTGAAATCATATAAGTAAAGCATTCGACCAGTTGCACATTTGTTTTGACAATAAAACGGGCATAGACCTTCATACCGACTCACAAGTCTATGATTCGGTTTTATGGATTTCTCTTGATCATTGATCTCGCTCCGAAGACAGTAATATTATGAAATGAAATCAAGTAGCAAATGTCTAAGTACATAAAATTATTAACAATGTATTTACAACACAAAGGTAGCAGGTAGAATCAATATATAGCAATAAGTGTCCTAAGAGTAGTGAAACACGGATTACCTATTTGCATATTTCCTCGTGTAAACAAGCATCCTGGAAATATTACTTACAACTGAGAGCTGTATCCACTGGCCTGTGGGAGTTGACAAACCCTACACAACCAATTTCAGCCGATCGTCCTTCACTTTCTTAATTGCTTTGATCGATAAAGTGACAATACGATTGAGAAATAAACGTTTTGATTGTTTTCCTAACAAGTGCAAGGTTTGAGGTGGTTATAATCCTGAGGCCAATTTTTTTCGGGTTTATCTTGACAAACGTGCTTGGTATATGTCAGAAGGATTACAAAAAGAATTTCAAAGAACATCGGCGATCTTTGTCATAAAATAAATCTTATTATTTATACACAGTCATTATAATATCAACATGAATAAATCGAATACATTTAATTTGTATAAATGTTCGAACATGCTCAGTTACACTTGAGCCTTGGTGAATTACAAAAGTCGACGGTTTGTTTGCCAACCTAAAGGCCCCGTGCAAGTTTGAAAACACAAAAATATTCTAAATTCTACAACAGAATGAACTGTCATTTTAGAATCAGTACATAACAGATGTATTCCACACCTACTGAGGTTCTAGGTACACTATCATAAACATCAAAAATTCAAAAATGTACTTAAGGTATGCATTTTTCTCCTAAAAAGTAGTTTTTATGTTTGTGAGATTTTCACTCTCACATATTGCTGGAGCAGATCAATGATTTGATATCAAAATTTAAAATACATAGCATAAGTTAACTTAAATTTTGAAACATAATCCTTATTTCGTAAATTGGGTAAAACTTAAACAGGCAATGCGCCTATTTTTGAAGGAAAAAGGACAAAATATTATTTGAGACATGTCACTCACACAGTCAATCGAATATGATAAAAACTTTAATTTGGGATAATACTGAAGTGAAAAAAAAATTACTCACATAGAAAACAGCATTTGAAGTTCAGAGATTGAAAAAAATGAATTACCACTTTTCACAAAGTGTATGTTTTGAATAACTTTTGGATTAAAAGATGGCGTATGCTTGAAAATCCTGTCAAAACTGAATGGATAATTAATGCAAACAACAATGCCATCTTTCAATGGCATTGCTAAAAACTTGACATATATAAATTGATAGATCAAAAATATTTTTTCATGAGCTAGTGTCAACTCTGATGAGGTTTGTTTGAGCTTTTTTTGGTGTCATATGAAAGATCAGGTGTTTATTAATCCATTGGAAATACTATGAAGATCAAAAATGAGACTTCATTTACGCACTTTGTCCCTTTAAATTGAGTTCGCTGAGCGGAACCGGGATGGAGACAATAGAACTTCTAAACGTTTAGAGTTGTAGACGGGTTATTGAATTTGTATTGTATTAAAAATATATAATAAGAAACATAAGAGCGTCCCACTCCCAAACAGGCAGAGGGGACTTAACAAGAAAGAATGAAAATACATTGAATATTATGCACCGCGTAACCAGTTGAGTTTTCTGTCTGTTTTATTGTTGGCGTAGTAAATATCAATGCCACACCTTCTAGTGAATGTCTGCCCTAAGGATACATTACATTTATACCATTTGCTGAAATAATATTACCTTGTTGCAAAACTGTGAATATAAATAATGGTATTGAATTGTCATAGAATTAAAACCGTTGGTGTTTTGTTTCTTTTCCAAAGACTAACAATGGAGGTAATATGAGCTGAAAATGACAAAAACGAACATTAGGTGTAAACAAAAAAGTGTAAAACTATTTTTGGAGCCAAATTTGTATGTACAAGAATATGGACACATTATTCTTACAAATGAATTGATCTCCCCCAGGGTTTTTCTCGACTCTAGTGCATAATCCTAATCTTGCCCATTTTGTTTAAAATATCTCAATATCTCATAATTTTGAGAAAGTGCAAACATAAATTTCCAATTTTCAATAGGTACAGCACCCGGTTGTTTTTATGTTATGGAGACACTGATCAATGTGTATTGGATCTTGTAAATATAAATCAAGTTTTAATTGGCCCATGTGGTATTACAAGCATTTCTTTTACCTTTATCCACCGAACAAGATTTAATCACAAGCTGGTTTTTGATAAATAATTAATCCCGTTTTATTACCCAAAACCTGCTACTGATTTATTTGGTGTTGTTAAATTAAAATAGATTGATTTCAAATTTTATGTTCTTTTAATTGTCTTCATTTGTGCATCCGCCCAATTTGAAAGCATACGCACGCCAATTGTACTTAATAATTTGTTTTGAAGTTCGTCAGTGAAAACAACACGTTAAACTAGAGATCGGCACCACGGAGTAGCAAATTCCAAAGAACACTATCACACCGGAATAGCCTGACACCTGTAAAGTCAGATACCGTTCTCACAAATGGCGGACATAACCGATTCGTCTTTAATTCTTTAATCACTCGCTCCTCATTTCATGGGATTTTATCGACGCTAATTCTGTGATGATGTATCATATGAAATCCCAATTTCGATCAAATTGGGTCGTGAATCGCCAAAATATAGCGTCTTCGATATCATCAATGACAACGGAATCTGAATTTGAAATAATTTACAAAAACAACGGCATGTGGTAATACCGTGTCCCTTGTCCAGTAATCTCATTATGTTCGGTTTAAATTAAAGATTTTATTTCGATGGTACAATATTAATAACTGTACAATGAGTATAAAGACGATTTGATTGATTGTTGTTCCAAAGGAATTTAGTCTAGGTGCTCTATTAAACATACAGTTCATGAAAATCATGAAGCGACGGTTATGTTCGCCATTGTGACAACGGTATCTCACTTTACCGTTGCCAGGCTATTCCGGTGTGACTATATAAATCATGAATCTGTATAGTCACAATGAAATATTTACCATCTACTCTTCCCTTCAATAAATATTTAAGATCATTGTAGTATCATGTAACCATACTTTAAAGAAATCTCTAAGCAATGGCGATGTGGCACAAACCCGAAAAACAAATTATGATCTACTCTAAAATTCCTTCAATTTGAGTATAATATAGCCATACTTCTAAGAGATCAGAAAATTATTGCGAAATCCCACATTAGGCGGGCATTTTGAATTTTACCCGAGGCCCGAATCAGAAAAACTATACAATATTTGCAATCTACTCTAAATTGCCTTTCATTTTAATGTAATAAAGCTATACTTCAGCTATCTTGAAAAAACTTTTTTGCGTAAAACTATTCACCAATATATATATTTCCACCAAATATGAAGAAAATCCGACTACCAGTATTCGAGTTATCTTCCAGACGGACAGACGGATGGACAGGCGAACGGAGGGCTTCACTATATCCCTACCGAACTTCGTTTGGATAATAGTGATATTTAATTGTATCTTGTTTTTATCAGATTGAATTTTTCATGTTTGTGTCGTACTTAATTAGTTTCCCACGCGTCTGCACCACCTTAATGGTGGTCATCATTTAATACGTATTAATTGATGACGTTGAAACCACGGAAGTCATGAATTACTCAAAATTAGCAAGGGTAGCGGTGGTGGGAGTAGAGAGTAGGAAGTTGAATTTATATCGAAAATAGTCGCACTTAGCCCACATTTAGCAATAATATTGCTTGGAGGGTGGCGAGACTATTACAATCAATCACACATACTAGTTACACAAATAACATAATTAAAACAATAACTATGAACAACATAGATTTTTTATTTCTATGAAGCAATAAGGATAACTAAGCTAAATTGGTTTATTGGTAACATGTACTTTTCTAATATCGCCATCGCTCTAATTTATGACTTTGACTGTTGTTTTTCATTTCAGAAACTGGCTGGAATCTTGGCAAGAATACATCAACTCGAAAGTACGCCAAGTACAACGTGAAGGTCGCTTGGACATGTGACGCTACTCCAAGGACTGTGAATGTTAAGGAGGCATATCATTTTATCAAGTCTCCTAATACGCTCACGGCCAGTCACGAAATAGTCGCAACAAACAGCCCAATTACTCTAGATGCTAGTGACATACGTCTCATCCACTTGAGAAAGACTACAAAGCTACAAATTGTAACAATGAGAACTGAAGCCGATATCTTAAAGACTTGAAGAATGCGACATACACCTGTGGATGATTGCATATTGGTGGTTTAACAAAACGATTCATCGTATTATTGACTCCTAATTCTGTTACGGCAATGTCAAAAGGTTTGATTAGCGTGAACCACGCTCATCAGAATACCTAACATTGGAGATATAGATTCATTTGAAAGATCGACTAAAATAGATAATTTTTCCAAAAGGTTGAGTAATGAGTACTGGAGATGTGCTTACATAAATAAGACTGCGTCTTTCACGATATACGGTCCAAGTAGAGATGTAGGTTTCAAATAAATGGAAATCACTAATTCTGATTTGTTCTCAAGAAATATGATGTTAGTTTTGCTTCAAGACCCAGGAATATCTACGTTAACAACTGATATTAGAGCAGATAGTCCACGGTCTTGAAGCAGGACTACGATGATATCTTCGCAATTACAAATTTGCATCATAGATGTCTTCTTTGAACCCTGGGGTCCAAAAACTTTAAGAATTGATCGATAAAATATACTTTTTATACGTATAAGTACGTATTTGTTGCGAAAGGCAAAAGTACAATTCACGCATAAATACTAGTACTTAAAAAGTATAGCTATACGCATAAACATAAGTCACAGTTTTACTTATGAGCGATATCTCTCTATTATTTTTCTAAGGCATGCATTGTTTTGGCAAGAGAAGTGTATGATTTAAAAGCACGAGGTTCTAGTATATTCAGGTTAAACTAATGGCCGCAAGCCGAGGTTTAGTTTTTTACAAGAAACGAGTGAAATTAAGCTTTTTCGACACATACGTATTATTTTAACACGATTTTTAAATGTAAATTCAATAATACTGTAAATACAAACCAAACATTTTTTTGCAAAGCTCAATACGCTGTGTTCCGAATGGTCAGAAAGTAATAACGTATGCCAAGCTATTGTGAAAGCACTTAGACAGCTCCATCATTTATCAAGCATCATGAGTTAAAACGTAAATTTCAAAAACAGAGATCGATGTATATCAGCTACAATTACTTTAATTTGCATACGTATATCAGTATCCTGCTTTGGCTTAATATGAATGTTTTCTCAATCAAATAAAATACACCCTTTCAATACCATATAAAGTGTGTTTATTAACACCCCTATCACCCAAAACTAGTTTTCAACCGTTCTTTCCAGTCCTACGAAAAAGCCGTAAAACAGGGTAAATCTGGCTGTAATAGTCGTGAAATATGTCTAAAATAATTAGCTACTTCGTTCATAAACAGTCTTCAATACGCCCATCTCATTCGAAGTTCGTTCAGATCGCACCATGTTATGGCTGGCCAAGTGGTACAAAGTTACGTCGTTATGTTTACGACCGTAAGGTCGAAAATGTACGACCGCAAGAACGTAAATATACGACCATAAGGTCGTTTATTTACGTCCTTAAGGTCGTTATTATCGGTTCCCAGAACGTAAATTAACGACCTCATAGTCGTAATGTTTACGACCGTAAGGTCGTAAAGAAACGACCGCAAGAACGTAAATGTAAGACCATAAGGTCGTTAATTTACGTCCTTAAGGTCGTTATTATCGCTTCCAAAAACGTAAATTAACGACCTCATAGTCGTAATGTAAATTTACGACCTCAATACCGTGTTATTACGACCTTATTGACGTAAATTTACGACCTTACGACCGTGTTATACGACCTTACTGACGTTAATTTACGACCTCACTACCATGTTATTACGACCTAACTGACGTAAATCTACGACCGTGTTATACGACCTTACTGACGTAAATTTACGACCTCAATACCGTGTTATTACGACCTTACTGACGTAAATTAACGACCTTATGGTCGTACATTTACGTTCTTGTGGTCGTTTATTTACGATCTAACGGTCGTAAACATTACGACTATGAGGTCGTTAATTTACGTTCTTGGAACCGATAATAACGATCTTAAGGACGTATATTTACGTTCTTGCGGTCGTAAACATAACGACGTAACTTTGTACCACTTGGCCAGCCATATTAAGTACGTTGTCACTCGTTCTGATCGCAGATCGTGACGTCACCAGAAAATTTTGAGCATGCTCTAAGTTCTGGATGACCTACTCCACGCGGTACTAACTTCGACAATTAATTTAGATATGTGACCTACCAGATGTTTGAAAATCAAGGACTGGGAGTCTCATACTGCACCGGTTTTCTTCAAACTTGTACCATTCAAAGCATAACAAAAATGCTCCTCTGTTGGAACATTACTCTGTTATACAGTCAGAGTCCTTACTTCAAGCGGCATTTTGGTCCCTAGCTGTGAGAAGGACAGGTGGGGATCCATAACGCTGCTAAAACGAGGGACTCTTTTCAATGAAGCAATGTACCAACAGAAAGGCAATGTTTAGGAAGAACCGTTCTAAAATACGGTTCTAGTTTGTACAAAAACAGTCACATTCATACCTTCAACGTTCATACTACACAAATCATACGACTCTAAGACAATTACATATATAATGACAGCTTGCATAATGTACACCTGGAAAACAGACCCAACCGAACTGCCATCGATTTTAAATGGCCCCGAAATCCTAGAGATGGAAACGTGCATGCAGTAACATCTCCGCCACCTTAAATAAAAATAGCTTTAAAACGTCACGGTTGTCTATGCGATTAATACATTTTACCCATCTGTTCATGTGACACGCACACATCCACTCAATATTCATTTTAAGTACATATTTCACAGAATGGAGTGAGATAAGTGTACTGCATTAGTACGGAAAATTATTAATAACAGACACTTCTCGGGCCTGTCTCATAATATCTAAAAGGCGCCTCATTTCAAATGACAATGGCGTAAACCTACGGTACATCGACCTTGGATTATCAAAGATCAATAGTTATTGTGCGGACGTTGGTCGTATTTTTTTCTTGAAGCATATGCGATCCTTCCGGGGTACATGTATATAGACCTGTTGTATAGTGTATCGTACACATCCAGAAAGTTTTGATGTTACACTGACAGTTACGTTCGTAGTTGTCATTGTGACTCTGGTGGAGTAGGCCTAAATGAAAAGTGGCATGAACTAAATCAATAAACAGCCGAAAAACATGTATTATGTTGTTGTAAAAAGTCGCGTCTCCAGGTTAACCCGATAGCCGACAGACGAAAGTTGCATTCGCGAATACAAGCTTACTCCTCACCAGTGCAACTGATTAAAGGGGCGACTAGGCCTGTAGAGAAAAAATAGGAAAATTTTAACTTTTTCTGAGCTATCAAGGCAACATTTGGCTTGACACCTTCTTTGACATACCTATTTTCTTAAAATGTATAGATAAACTATGTTCCAAGTTCGTTATAACTGCACTTTTCCAAATGTTCAACCAGCCTTGACGTTAGATTAGTCCTGAAATCGTATTATGAGATGCTCATCTGGCGCATGTCTAAAATGATAATTAGTTAATTTCACCGACGTTATTTTAACCTACTGCACCATTTTCTTCAGGAAGTATAAATGGGAAGATAGTCATAAACTGCCGTAATGTCCCTACGGTTGATTTAATGGATATATGTTTTTTTCAAAACTGACGCTTAGTCTGTAGTCTTTGTTGCCCCTGATAACTACAAATTGCCAAATACTTTATTTAAGATGATATAAAGAGAGTGAGTGTACTAAAAATGTGGGTCTCGTATCTGTTCAAACTTCTTAATTAACAAAAAATCATGCATAATTTATTTCTGGTGTCTTAAATTACACTATTGTAAGTATGTGATGAAGTAAGATTAAAACAATTACCTAGCCTGGTCATAGCAAAGCATTGTGCTACATGTGCCCAAGTTTAAAAGAAAAATGTGCTAAATTCAAATCCGACTTTTTGGTCTATATATGCAAGGAAGAATTGTTAAGATATAAGCCATGCTCATTTGAAAGGTCTTTTTGTGCTTTTTAAGATTAAAAAAAATCAGAATATTGAAAAAATCTGGCTAAGTCAAGTGTTTTATTTTTTGACGTCGTGGACATTTAAAAAAGGACATGTAGTGGATGTAACTGCTAATCACAAATATTTGCGAATTCCACAGAAACTAACTGAACTCCAGTTACACTGTTCAACAGCTAGATGACTCCAACTGCAGTTAGTTTCATTCAAAATGGTGGCCAGAATTCGATTTCTTTAAACACCCGCGATATTGGAGAAAGGACGGGTGTCATTAAGGGCCCTTTTTAGCCCCCAAAGATATCTGATAATAATGCATATCATATTGAATTTCAGCGAATTTTGACCTTTGATGTTCACACAACAGTCATTTAAAGATCATATACCATTTTTGGTGTTTTTACAAAAAATTCTTTATTTATTGTTGTCTAAGTAAATAATATATAAATATAAACCAATTTAAATGTATTAACATGTAATATATGAAATACTGAAGAAAAGATACGATTAAAATTATTTTCATGGAAAAGCACATAGGGCAATATTGGCAAAATGCAAATGCTATTTTGGTAGGTTCTGGGCTAGCAATGGGTACATTTCGACTGTGACTATAGTGGATTACTATTGACTTTTATCAACATCACAGGGCAACATTTAAGCAACTTAAATACAAGGAAAATCAAAGATTTCCTCTCATTTCTAAAACGAGGAACAAAAACATGAATTCAAGGAAAATAAATGATGGCCTGTGCCAAAATATAACATATGAGAAGGTTGTGGCACAGTAAAGGATATGTATTGGATATCATATGATTTTAAATGATTTTATCTTCATCTCAGAGTTGATATCAATATCCTGCCAAGTTAGCATAGCGAATTAGCGCAGATATTGATATCAATGAGTGGATTAACACGATATCACAAAAATTCATAGGATGTTTTATTTATCCCATAGTTCACCTATAAAACTAAACAAAACATATCAAAACAACATCCATTCATTCATTCATTCCTGTGATGCCATATAATCACTATGTAACAAAACACATCATATTGGTAGTAGTTTTCAAATCCCTGGCAAAAGGTGACATCTGTGAAATATTTTCCGTATTCCAGAGCAACAGTGTCAAGATATAGGGACAGAAAATATTGACATTTTAAAAGTACCGTTTTTTTCGTTTTGTTATTATGGAAAGTCAAACATGACTATAGATGATGTTTTATGTAGGCATTTATGTATGATACTTAACCATACTCTACGAAGAATGGATGATTTTTGTAGGCATTTATGTAGGCATTCTTAAAAAACGTTACTTTGCCTTAAAAACGTTACTTTATTGGACTTTAACTTTTCTCCTCGAAGAATGGATGATTTTATATTAAGCATTTTCAAAACACAGTACTTTGCCAATAAAACGTTACTTTATTGGACTTTAACTTTTCCCCACAAAAGCCGGAATGTATGATTTTTTTATGAAGGCATTCTTAAAACACGATACTTTGCCTTAAAAACGTTACTTTATTGGTCTCTAACTTTTCTCCTCGAAGAATGGATGATTTTTAGGTAAGCATTTTCAAAACACAGTACTTTGCCAATAAAACGTTACTTTATCGGACTTAAACTTCTCCCCACAAAGAATGTATGATTTTTTATGTAGGCATTCTTAAAACACGTTACTTTGCCTTAAAAACGTTACTTTATTGGACTTTAACTTTTCTCCTCGAAGAAATGAAGAATGGATGATTTTATATAAGGCATTTTCAAAACACGTTTCTTTGCCTTCAAAACGTTACTTTATTGTACTCTAACTTTTCTCCTCGAAGAATGGATGATTTTTAGGTCGTAGGCATTTTCAAAACACAGTACTTTGCCGATAAAACGTTACTTTCGTGGACTCTAACTTTTCTCCTCGAAGAATGGATGATTTTTTAGGTAGGCATTTTCAAAACACAGTACTTTGCCGATAAAACGTTACTTTCGTGGACTCGCGTGGACTCTAACTGTTTCCATGCCAAGTTGTTAAAACACGTTACTTGGCCAGTTTATTCCTTCAAGTGTCGAACATTTTAGCCTGGCATTTTTAAAAAGCGTAACTTTGGCCGATTTCCGTAACTTTCTTGTACTCTTAAGTTTTCCTCCATCGAGCGTTGGTAAATTTTAGGTAGGCATTTTCAAAAAGCGTTACTTTGGCCCTTTTCCGTTACTTTCTTGGACTTAAACTTTTTTCGATGTGTAACTTGAAAATCAGTGAGTGGTATTACTAATTGTAAAAGATAAGATGGACCATAGTGTAAAGAGAGGCTAGTAGTGTTTTTCCATCTATTAATTCACAACGAATCAAATGACCCGTTATAGAAACTTTTGTACAATGCCTAACTTTTGTTTTGGTTTGTTTCGTAGTTCGATGATCTTCCATGTTATTTTCGAAATAATAACATGGATGAAACTCCCTAAATAGGTACAGCTTTACTGCACGTTATACCTAACTATCTGTAATATACAATAGTTACGTCTTGTACGTATATATGTTAATCCCTGTTTATTTTTTTTTCATTTTCTGTTGCAATATGTTGGTTGCTTATTTAACGTTCAATGTACTCAATTAGGCGGTTAAAAGACCAAAGTGGGTCCTTTTTCATGAATGTACGTTAATTTATAGATTAGTTTAGCCGATAACAGTGTTGAATTACTTCAGAGTTGCAATTTTAGCGATTCATACGATAAAAGATCGATTCATCCCAAACACCCACTTTACCGGAAGGCGCTCTCTGACGTCCGCGCCATTTAGGTCACTTATAACATGGCATTATTTTTCACTTCCCTTTATTAGTACGTTTGAATGCAACCATCTTAGACATAGATGCAATAATTTTAACCCTCTTTCCAAAACAAATATTCTTCTTTTCTTCATCCTAGGTCTGATGGTGTATCTTGTTTATTCGATTTTGTTGTGCCAAGTCATGTTGTACTGAGCGACATCTTTATAAAACACAGTTTTCAATCCGACTATAAGTATGAGTAATTCATAAAGATGTCGTTCGCTTCAACTACATCTCATAAATGTCGAACTAAATCACTAGTTTTCAAGAATTATATACACATTGTATTATTAAAAACACGAGCTAACAAACAATACAATCGTTTGCATCAGAATATCAATGTATTTTTCCATTTAATATTGCACTGTGGTCTTTTGACTGCTTTTTATCGACTGACGGAGACAAAACTGAAGTTCGTCAAAATGCGATTCAAAATCATCTATTGAGTACTTTGAATTTAAAAAATAAGCAATCAAATGACCATATTGCAACTATATTTGGAGAAATAGAAACTTATGTACAAGGCCTAACTTTAGTATTTCAGATAGTTACAGCAAACGTGTGGCATTCAGTAATTTATTGAGTTTCATCCATGTTAATTTTTAGTGTCGAAAATGTCATGGCAGAGAAGCATCGAAATATAAGAGGCCACACATATGATAGCTAACTACAAAACAAACCAAAATAAACAAAAGTTAGGCCTCGTACAATTGTTTCTACTTTTACAAAATACTGTTCAATATCGTCCTTTGATTCCTTATTTTTTACATTCAAAATACTCAATCGGGCAAAAAAGTTAAAGTCCAAGAAAGTAACGGAAAAGGGCCAAAGTAACGCTTTTTGAAAATGCCTACCTAAAATTTACCAACGCTCGATGGAGGAAAACTAAGAGTACAAGAAAGTTACGGAAATCGGCAAAAGTAACGCTTTTTAAAAACACCAGGCTAAAATGTTCGACACTTGAAGGAATAAAGTTAAAAGTATTACGTTTTACTGGCAAAGTACTGTGTTTTTAGAATGCCTACATAAAAAATCACCCATTATTCGAGGAGAAAAGTTAAAGTCCACGAAAGTAACGTTTTATCGGCAAAGTACTGTGTTTTGAAAATGCCTACCTAAAAATCATCCATTCTTCGAGAAGAAAAGTTAAAATCCAATAAAGTTACGTCTTTAAGGCAAAGTACTGTGTTTTGAAAGTGCGTGCATAAAAATCATCCATTCTTCGTGGAGATCAGTTAAAGTACAATAAAGTAACGTTTTAAGGCAAAGTAACGTGTTTTGAAAATACCTGCATAAAAAATTATCCATTCTTCGTGGAGATCAGTTAAAGTCCAATAAAGTAACGTTTTTAAGGCAAAGTAACGTGTTTTAAGAAGGCCCTACATAAAAAAACATCCATTCTTCGTGGAGTATGGTTAAAGTCGAATAAAGTAACGTTTTACTGACAAAGTACTGTGTTTTGAAAATGCCTAATATAAAATCATCCATTCTTCGTGGAGATCAGTTAAAGTCCAATAAAGTAACGTTTTATCGGCAAAGTAACGTGTTTTGAAACGACTACACAAAAATTCATCCATTCTTCGTGGAGAAAAGTTAAAGTCCAATAAAGTAACGTTTTTAAGGCAAAGTACTGTGTTTTGAAAATGCCTGCATAAAAAGCCATCCATTCTTCGTGGAGTATGGTTAAAGTTGAATAAAGTAACGTTTTACTGACAAAGTACTGTGTTTTGAAAAGACTACACAAAAATTCATCCATTCTTCGTGGAGAAAAGTTAAAGTCCGATAAAGTAACGTTTTTAAGGCAAAGTACTGTGTTTTGAAAATGCCTGCATAAAAAGTCATCCATTCTTCGTGGAGTATGGTTAGAGTTGAATAAAGTAACGTTTTACTGACAAAGTACTGTGTTTTGAAAAGACTACACAAAAATTCATCCATTCTTCGTGGAGAAAAGTTAAAGTCCAATAAAGTAACGTTTTTAAGGCAAAGTACTGTGTTTTGAAAATGCCTGCATAAAAAGCCATCCATTCTTCGTGGAGTATGGTTAAAGTTGAATAAAGTAACGTTTTACTGACAAAGTACTGTGTTTTGAAAATACCTAATATAAAATCATCCATTCTTCTTGGAGATCAGTTAAAGTCCAATTAAGTAACGTTTTTAAGGCAAAGTAACGTGTTTGAAAATGCTTACATAAAATTCATCCATTCTTCGTGGAGTATGGTTAAAATCGAATAAAGTAACGTGGAGTGTCAAAATACTGTGTTTTGAAATTGCCTACATATAAAAATCATCCATTCTTCGTGGAGATAAGTTTAAGTCCAATAAAGTAACGTTTTTAAGGCAAAGCACCGTGTTTTGAAAATGCTTACATAAAATTCATCCATTCTTCGTGGAGTATTGTTAAAGTCGAATAAAGTAACGTTTTACTGACAAAGTACTTTGTTTTGAAAATGGCCTACATAAAAAAATCATCCATTCGTAGAGATCAGTTTAAGTCCAATAAAGTAACGTTTTTAAGGCAAAGTAACGTGTTTTAAGAATGCGTACATAAAAAGCATCCAATCTTATTAGAGAAAACTTAAAGTCTATTAAGGTAACGTTCTAAAGGCAAAGTAACGTGTTTTAAAATGCCTGCATAACACATAATCTCTTCTTCGTAAAGATAATGATTATATCACCAGGTTTCAACAGCCAAGGTAGCCAACGTTCCTTAATTACTTTTCATAATAACAAAACGAAATAAACAGTACTTTTAAAATGTCAATATTTTTTGTCCCTATATCGTGACATATATATTCCAGAGATATCACTTTTTCCATGCATTTGCAAAATATCATAAATATGTTTTCATGTTACCTAACAGAGCGGAAGAGAGCCCAACTATGGGATAAAGAAAAACCAATAAGTAAATAGTTGAATTACCACTCCAAAAATATTAAATATGAGGGTTTAAAGAAAGAACTCATGTCTCACATTACCCAAACCCCAGATCCTCATATAATAATGTATATCAATGTTATTTAGAGGCAGGATTAAATATTGAGTGTGTAGCAATGGTCAATGCGATATTTCCAGAGGGAATATCTTTTTTCCCTAGAAGCTGAACCCAAACTCATTCATGACATGGAAGCTAACTTGTTTTTTATTATATTTTTGTGATATAATACTTGAGATGAAATAATATGAGATTCATTCCTACAAGAGGATGGAATGAATGTGAACTTGTACATTGAACTATACTCCTTTTCTGAATAAATAGAACCATATTTTATCCAAGCCAATTAAGAAAACCAAGCCCAATGAGTGTAATTTATGCCCAGTTAAACTAACACAATAACAACTTTTTGTCTGGACTCACTTATTATGTAAGAATGAATTGTATTACTGTTTACTGCATTAAATGTCAAGTATACTATCTGTATTTAATTTCAAATTCCTATCTCACTTATCGAAGGTATACACGAAATGTTATTTTGAAACAAATTCAGCACAATCAAAACCATGTCCACATTATATGACAAATCCAAGATGGCTGCCACAATTTTAGATCCATGCACATGTGAAAAAGTTAGAAATACACATGAATCACAAGTCCCATCCCCAATAAAATGGCCAGTTTAAGGTTCTCACACATATCAACTCTATTCCTATATAATTTATATCTGTGGTAAGGCTTGTGATCTAGGTAAACTTAGCATGTTTATGTACCTCCTATCCTCTGAAGCTAAAAACAGAAATAGTGACTTCAATTGAGAAAAATGTATCTTATGGGCTCCATATACATTTTGAGTGGATGTCCGGCTTAAGTTAGATGCTACTGTTAATCTGAGATTGAAAAGTATGTCTTAGTTTAGTCCTCAGCCTCTCATAACCAATAACTTTGAGGTAATTGTGTTGTTACTGCAAAAACCTCTATTTCTTCATCACAAATCTACCATCTTTTGCATCTGTCAAAACCCCTCATTTCATGTTAATTTTCAGATCTTTGCTTGTGCCATCATTAAATATATATATTCAACTTGTTATCCAGAATATTTTAAGAACTTTTCATGAGGTTTTTTATTTTCACACTTTTGAAAAAATGACTAAGTCAGAGAATGGCCTCTTAATGGCATGTCCCCTTTAAAGTAAACGGCCTCACTTAGAATGACATTGACTGAACTTGATGATGACGTAGGAATGACACTAAGTGAAACGATGGATGACACTAACTCTATGGAATGAATACATGAGTGGCCATCAATAGTGTCATCAATCGTGAATATCATGTTTGAGTTAGTGTATCATCAAGTTCAGTTAGACTTATTATAAGTGAAGCCGTTTCCTTTAAAATTCTCAATTAATGCGGGTGTCTCAGCATTCTTTCCAGAATTTTGGCCACCATCTTGAATGATACTAACTGTTGTTAGAGACATCCAGCTGTTGAACAGTGAGTTATATATCAAATTAGTAGTCCCTATCTAATGACATTATATGATGACATGTCCATGTTTTGGGCACTAGTCTTCCATATTTCGCGCAATAATATGCTTAATTAGTAGTTTTCAAAATTTACATCTGATTTCTAACTGTCCACTGAGCATCATGATAATCTACGGGAAAATTGAAATTGACACCATGAATAATTTTGAAGCCATTTGACACGATTCAGTTTCTACTTTATGGATACCCTGTATGATGCTTGTAGCGTCAGCCACAGAGTTAAAGTTTGTATATTAATTAATCAATAGATGTCAGGGGTATATCATTCGTAAATCTAAATAGATTTATTACATGGCGACATCTATAAAATGATAAAAATGGAGTGGAATAATTCAAGATCGATCGTTGTTTATTTCAGATTCCAAATGAAATTAATTGAACCTTTCTTCCCTATTCTAGAGAAAGGACATTGCGAGCTCAGTTATCAGTGTCCCGATGTCTCATGTGAGCAATGAAATGGTCGATGAAGGTGATGATGATGATGATATTATCTGTGTGAGATTTATGACGCCTTTATAGAGAAAATGGTGGCCATATACTTTTAATGTTCATTGAGCGAGAAGTTTTGAAAATAATTAGTGCAATGACATACGTTCATAAGGAATAGTTTTGCATCCAACTCCGAGTGACAGCATGTTCACTCCCCTTCAAAGGTTTGACAGCCGAAAGTTTGCAATTTTACCCGATCAGTTATATTTCGTAGTTATGTAAATAAACCCGTGTGCTACGAAATGATCACTTGTAAGAAATGCTTAGGTATGATACATAATTATGGGTGTACGAAACGAATACAATTATAATTTCCATAATTTTGTTGTATAAATACTGCCCAAATAAACATAAAAAGTTCGAATTTATTTTTCTGAGATATAACGTTGCCTACAAAACATTGTATGTACACATATTACGAATACCTAATATTCAAACAAAAACGTCTCAATTCACGATACCTTTTGTAGAAACATTTTAAATTAACTTCACAATGTAAGATGTGTTTACAATTTAACAACCTTTATCAGATGTTTTGTGAATAGTAGGTTCTTCCTGCTTTTGGCCAGAGGTATCGAGGATGTCTCCCATAGATCTCATTTGTTCATGAAGCATTTTTATCTGTACCTTCAAACCGTCCATTTGATCTCTGGCCACTTGGAGCTCGCCATTGTTTGAAGGCATCTGTTGGACGGTTAAGGCAGAATCACTCTTGGAATGAGCCATCCTGTGATTTGGAGGTTGATTTAACTCATTTGGAGGGACATATTGTGGAGGAGTCTCCATTTCTGCTGGTTGATTTTTCAACCATTGCGACACATAGTCCGTTACGGGTATGTCCCCACTACTTTTAGACATCCCAACACTAGGATGAAACACATCCCCATGTGGACCATCCAAGTTGTCATTTTCCTCCGTGAGAGGAATAAGTGCACTCGAAGGATCACGCTTCAGTCTATGACTTGACACGTCCCTTGTTTGTCGTGAAGGATTCACGAAATTGTACGGCTGATCCATCCTTTCTGGGGGAGATTCATTCTTAGGTGGATCGTCAAAGGGGGATGGTTCTGTATATGTTTTTGTGATACTGAATTCTACAATTCCATCGTCATCGTTTTCATCACTTTCTGGTGGATACACAAACTCAGTTGATCTCGTTAAATCACCCTTTTCAACACGGGATTTTGCAGCCATTAGTAAGTCATAGACTTGATCCTGTGGCATGCGACTCACTGGTGGCGGGCGTTCGCTCTCACTGGCATTGTACGTGCGTTTAAGAGCAGCATGTTGATTTCTTTGTATATCACGTTTAGACTGATCAGTAGTCCAAATATTACCTGTGATAATGTCTGGTGTATTGGATGGGGTCTCTAGAAAATCGCCCTTTCCCTTAATTATATCCTCAGATGCATTCCACAAAAACGCCGCTTCAAATTCTGGATCAATTTGACCTACAACTTTAAGGTCAGAGTTATTTTGTTCCCATTCTTTCATGCGACTTTCAAACGAATACTGTGTTGACGGTTGCGGTTTCTTCGCACAGTTCTCAAATGTCTGCGGTGGAGACGAACAGACTTGAGGTTTTGCTGATACAAGTGGCTCCAATTGCACTTTGCTTGAAATTGGGCATCGAGGTTTGGAAGATGCAGTCTCGCTGAATTTATGAAGTTGTGCAGAACCTAATTTGGGTGATTGATTTTCCTGCTTTATTTCTGATACGCGTTCGTGTTTAATTTCTTGTGAAAATATTGGATTATAGGTATACTTGACCTTTTCTGTACCGGCAGTTTCGTGTGAAGTGACATTTGGGTTTTCTTGAAGGGACCGAGGCTGTTTTGGGGCATTGTTTTTTTCTACTTGATGAGGTTGTGAAGAGCCTAATTTGGGTGATTGATTTTCCTGCTTTATTTCTGATACACGTTCGTGTTTAACTTCTTGTGAAAATATTGGATTATAGGCATACTTCACCCTTTCTATACGGGCAGGTTCCTGTGAAGTGACATGCGGTTTTTCTTGAAGGTGTGGAGACTGTTTTTGGGCGGTGTTTTTTTCGAGTGTGTTAGCTGGAGATAGGTTAAACACAGCACGAGATATGTCTCTCAATGCTTCATCAATCCGCTCTTGTAACGTTCCCTTGGGATCGAGTAATTTGTCATATATCCCTTTATTTATATCCTTCCCAGAAGACGAAACATCGGTTTGTTGCCCAGAATTCGAACACTGTGATTTAGGACTAGATACATTTCTTACAAATACATATTGAGACTTGTATTCTCTCAATGCGCGTTCAGCCATTACTTTTAGACTATCGCAATTCTGAATATTTACATTGACATTCGGGATATCAACCAACTTAGTAGTTTGTTTTAATCGTGCCTTGTTTGATATATTCTGAGGGTTTGCCCTTTCAATGTTATTTGTACATATGCGTTGAAGAGTAGCAGGAGAAGCATCTAAATCTTCATAATGTGATAGTTCAGCGGCTGTTAACACTTCTTCGTTGATATTTGCATTTGCTTCACTATTTTCACTTGCATTTCTGAACTCTTTAGATAGAGTTGCATGTTCATTAGATATTTCAGAATTATGTTTAAGCATCATATCTTCTGTATCAATATTATCATCAACTACAAGCTCTTCAGTGGCACGAGCAACTTCTCTCGATAATGTTGGAGTTGAGACGTTGTCAGGTCTAGCAACGCCACTAGCCACAGCCGCACAATACTCCCTTGCAATTGATGTATCAGATGGACTCACGTCATCTGTGGCCTTTCTGTATTCATTTGACAGTGTAGGGCAGCTATACGGGTCAAACTGATTATCAACACTAAGGTTTTGTTTACTGCAGCGTTCAGATCTTTTAGAGCGAGATCTTCGTTTGGACTTTATTTTGCCTTTTTGTCCATCTTTCGCTGTCACAGCCCTTTGTTGAGGTTGGGCTTCGTCTATTAGAGCCTGGAAAAAATATGGAGTACCCCCAGGGGACAGATGAGCTCCATAAACTCTGTCAATGGCCAATTTTGCGACATCTCTGTTTCCAGGTCGGGCTTCAATTTCATTGCTATCAAAGTCAATTTTCAAATCATCAGGGTTATGAGCAAGTTCATCGTTCACATGAACGTCGTTGCCTTCATTCGAAACGGAGATATGTAATTCACGAAAGGTGTCATTGAAAGGCAACGCTTCCTCTTGATCATCAATAATTTGTATTTCACTTTCTTCATACGTTTCAACAGTTTCAACTGGAGTTTTCAACTGTTTTGACTCAACATCCAATCCTTCGGCTATAGTCTTCAATTGCTCCAGAGTGTCATCGATGTTAACGACGGGTTCATCGTCCCGTTCGACTATACTTTCAACCTCTTCAGACACAATAACATGTTGCTCTGCAACCCTAAGGACATCTGGTACAGAGGATGTTGAGATGGGGTGGTGATCAGTTGATTGAGTGTTTTCTGAGGGTGTGCTCGGAGGGGTTACTGGTGATTCAGTTGGTTCAAATGAAGGGCTTTGTGTCCACTGGATAGTTTCGTTGACATTATCGAACACCTCAATGTCAGAGTCACTATCAGAATTCTGCATAGCATCCTGGGGTAAGGCATAGTCTGAACTGATTGTAACACTGTCTATGGTGGCGGTATGTCGGCGAGGGTCAGTGCTTACTACTGCAATCCGTGTCGAGCAGGGCAAAGTACCGGCTTTTGATAACTCATTTGATGTTGTTGACTTGACATCCGATTTGTCTGGATCTTCCGTTTTGATAAGTGTGTTTAATCTTCCAGCACTTTGAAGACTCATCCTTGGTTGATGGGCAGGTAGTTCATCATAATCTAATTTCTTCTTATCTGTTGGTCTTGCGATAGGCTTATCATCCGGGGCATGTTTAACAGATCCAGCACGCGTGCAGCAAGCTGGGCGGTGAAATGGTTTACCCGGGCCGATGCTGTCAATGTTACTTTTCCTCTCTGGCTCTTTCCCAATGCTTGCGCTATTCCCATCCTTGCTTGCTCCCTTCGAGCTATCAGAACCCATTATGACAATCTGGAAGACAGAAACACAGTAAATGTGATGTATGTGACACATAGAAACATTCAGCACACCTAATCGTGAACTAACTTTCATTTTTGAGTCACTCGGTAACAACCAAGATAAGGTGAATCGCCTTAAGGTAATGTAAACAACATAATGGATCAGACTCAATGACTGATTTCATCAGTTTCGGAAATCGTTTCAAGGCAAATTTTTTCTTCCTCGAAAATACACACAAACCTCAAGCACATTTATCAGCACGTGGCATGCGCCAGGAGATAAGACGGAAATGACGTAATTTAGCGTTCCCTTCACCTCATGACCAATTATTCATCCATGCGTTTGTTATTTTCGATATTTTCTGTGTGTGTGTACCAGCTGGGGTTCGATTGGTTAATCTCTATGGAATATCAACACCAAACTGATAAGGGAAGATGTCCAAATACAAACAGTTGTGAAATAACGAGATTAATTCTTTTGAGGGGAGGGTAAATGACGATTCATTATAAGAATTAATAAACGTCATTACAATACTCACAAAATGTTGTTAATTTTTGGAAAAAATTCTATTGAAAGGCAAATTAAAATTTCCTTCCGTTTTATGGGGAATTAAGCAAAATGAAATGACGTTCACCGTCAATATTTGGCCACGATCCCTATACTGAACAGTAAGTGCACATCCGATGCCTCTATCCAATGTATCCAGGTATCGTACAAATAAATTTGATGCTGTACATGTGTACAGAAGCATGGTTTATCGCAATAACCGTAGATTTGTTTTGAAATAGAATGCTGTTGCGCTGATAAGCAATGAAGCTGGAGAAAAAAGATTACACATTTGCTTTAGTAACATGTTCTTCAAATGTGCCATAGATCTGTATTTCACCTGGATTTAGCAATCCAGTGAAATTGCAAAATTGGACAAAATCAATGTTTGTAATTGTATCAATTTCATAATTTGCAGCTCCTATAGTGATTTACTCGGCTTCCGTTTATCTACCACTTGCGTGGGCCTCTTATGAAGTTTTGAGTGAGGTAACGTGACCGTGCCTATATTGCGATTGCAAATGTGCACTTATCAATGAAGTTGCGTTGGCAATATCAGAATCGAACTGTGTTGGGTCAGCAAGCATATGTTTGAGGTAGCCAAGGTGATCACATGAACAAAGTAGTAGGCCTTCGGTTTTATTCCACAAAATCCACGAAAAAATTGGAAAAAAACATTTACATTATGTACTTCCAGAAATTAACGAGGCAGAATGTACCATTGTAAGAATATCTCATCTATGAGGCCGTTTCGACCCAACAATAGGAATATCATACAAAAACAGTATAACCCCTCCAAAAGATTGACAACCACGACTCCCCATTTGGTAGAGTGTTAAGCCTGCGTATATTCAAACTTGTCTTTCAAATACAATATAATAGGTGGGGTATCTGAAAATCGTCGCCAAATATTTAAAGTCTTTAACACATAGTCCAACAACACGGTGTTGTTGCATCACGATACTCCCCAGTGCCAATGGGATGACCATACAGTTTTGCAGGGGAATGTACCATGCTACGCATAAACTACATACGAGTTTCATTACATTGTTTGTTGGATACGTAAAAGACTAAGAACTTCATTATGTATGCAGTATTGTGGTAAAGTAAACCCAGATGTTTCCTAGACTAAAGTGGATGTGCCTAGTGGATCTGCACCTATTTATTGTGATTCTTCTCTGAAAGTTTGTTAATAAGTTCTATGTCGTACACCAATAGAGTTGTTGTTATGAAATCTTCCCTAATCCAGGAGCGGAAATTAGAAATTGACAAGATGGACCGGGGAGAGTAATTTTCGAAAATACTTTGCTTGCATCTGAAACAAATTGTGGCACAATTTTCATTTCAGATGATGCAAGCACATTCATGAAAATGTAAAAACGGGGTATAAGTTTTTGGGATTTTGTGAAAATATGTATTTAAAAAGAACGAATTAGCGTATGCTCTAGTATAGCTTCTGCCGAAAAAGTATCTAGATTTAAAGATGCAATATGTGCATATGCTGTATTCATGATAATCTTTTTGTTATGAAAAACCTTCCAAACGTTCTCAAAATATTACATATTTAAGATAATGCTGAGACAAGAAATTTGAACCGGAGTAAATATACCCCGGGAATTGTATGAGAATTAATATGATTGAAAGTAACAAAAAGTTCAAGTTCCGTTTAAATATGGCATTAATACCGTTTAATTAAAATCTCGTGAAAAATGAATGAAAATGAGACATTGCCTTCCAAAACAGGACATTATAACTTGCTTTGATGAGTTTTTTTTACTTTCCTGGTCTCAGCAATGTCTGCAATGTACAACAAACGTTTAAATGTTGCTATTTAGCTATAAAAATAGATGTCAAACAATAACTTTACATTGCTTTATTAGGTTGATACCAGATTCCCCAGGGAATGTGAATGGTTTATTTGAAGCAAGTGTTTTTTTAACATACAATGTCATGCAATCAAAGACATTTGATTTATACTTCTCATGAGCCCCAGAATCAGGATGTATTGTTTGTATCTAATTATGATATTTCTAATCATTACAAAACACGACGTAATCCCCATAACCAGTAGACTCAGTAATTCGATTTTATCCATAAAACGTATATATATATCGCCAGTAAACATAAATTAATATTTATAAAACAAACTCACCAGATTCCTTGATATAAATATGTAACTCAAAACTGATGGGTTCCTATGCAATCTCGCTGATCGACCTCATCTCACATATAACAAGCTGCAACGGACGTTGGAGGAATGTTCGCTCAATTCTCCAAGGCAGAGTTCGGATGTGCCTTCTTTGAATACAAAGGATGATATGAGTCAGTGTTTTTGGAGAATGAGTTTGCCCCCACTTACTCATAACGCACCAGACTATGCTGCTGTGCTATATTTAGCAGGCTGGCAGCTGAAACTTGATTTGTTTGAATCTAGATACTGCGAAACATAGTTTTACTGATCTATACTTCACTACGTCCAAATATCTATTGATATCAAGCAACATATAATGTACAAGTGCAAATTAAAAAGAAATCAAGAGTACAGTAACATACATAGACTTTCAAGTGACCTCTTGGAAACCCGTGATATAATCAATTTCAATTAATAAAGGCCGAAAAGTCACTTACTACTAAGGAAACAACCAGAAAGTTTTTATACCAATCAATGAGATAGAAAATAAGAACTAGAATTACTGAAGAATTTGTGGTAATAGGAATGAGGGAGGGGCAGAGGCGAGGGTTTTCATTTCCTTTTTAATTTTTCAATTTTCACTTTTAAATATGATTTATGCTGTTTAGATTCATTTATATACGCACTGTTCCTGGAACCACAGTAGATAGTATGGAATCCCAGACATATACATGATCGAATGATTGTAGTACATGTAAGCTGAGGTCCGGGTATACAGTCATTAATAAAAAATCAGTCTTATTCTTATTCAATGTAAGTAGTAAAAGCTATTTATATACATGTATACACCACGCATTACCAACTCAGTACACTAGGGGACTTTTTAAACATTTTTAACGTATTCCTGGGCCTCAGCATGTAAGTATAATTATCCTAATGGAAGATTTAAAGAAAACACCAACGACCATCTTGATTTTTAGGAATGACAAATTCCTCGCCATAGATTTTCTTTGAAATAAATGTGATATTAATGTATGTACATGTTACTCTCAGGTTTGCCAGATGAATATATATTGATATTAAACAAACTTTATATGTTTATATAGATGGCGAAACCGTCAATTGGTTTAACGATATGGCATATCGGAACTAACAGCACAAATGGTGATGAGAGAAGACAAAGTGAATAGAGAGAGCAGCAAGGGCTTTGTAACAATTGAAAAGAGAGGGACTTGCTCAAACGTAAATCGTAATAGGAAGTCAGTAAATGAATATTATGTCTCATGGCGTAGCTAAAATATAAATCTAATGGTATCATTTCCTGGGCATCATTTATTTACATGTAGTCTATCAAAATATGTTGACATTATATTACATCTACAGTTCATTCCTCGAGTTGATACATGTACACTTCCCTCAGGATAATTCTGTATGCAAAATAAGCATTATCACAGATAAGCAGGGGCTATAATGAGTTTAAAACAGCGTAATACAATAGTACAATAAATAAAAATAAAGATTATAACATATCAGGATATTGTCATCTCTCATTTTCATGACCTGTCATTGTATTTCATCTCAGTGTATGTCTTCCTTTAGCAGAACATATTTTCCTGCTTTACGTTCTATTCCCCTCAATGTTCTCAATATTGGCACCTGCATTAACTTCTCCTGTGATAGCATTGACCAAATGATACCATCAGGCTTTGTGAACTTGTGATGGCAGCGAATTAATCTAGTTGGTGTTATAATAATGTCCACAGGGAGATCATGGTCTTGAATTACCTCCTCTGGTGTTTCAGTTACCTGGCAATCATGTACAGTTACTATGACAGCAGTGTCTTTGTTGACAGCTCCCATTGAACACATCATGGGCCATTCTAGCTCTGTAAATCCTTCACCTTTTCCAATTCTGTAGCCTGAAAACACATACCATCATTTAAAACTAGGCTACAGTATCTAATCTGAACAATACTGGGACCAACTAAAAGTGGCAGGGTTCACATTTGGAGAATTGCTAGTATGGAAGCCTATTAGGCAGATTTTAAAATTAGACCAAAAAGGGTTCAGACTGAGAGGTGTTCGAATATACATGTTTCAATGTATAAAGCAAATATTCTAATCATTTAATCAATTGTATTGTATATGAATGATACCATGAGAAAATTGAAAAGCGTTCAAGCAACTGCCTCATCAAAACATTACAGAAATATATTGGCAAACTAATGGAGAAGGGGTGTACCTTTTTCTGAGACTGCAACAGCTCCAATTACTAAAACATCTACTTTTACATCAGCATCTAGTCCAACTGGCTTACTGAACTCCTTGACACTCTGTAAAATATCAAATGACATTATTCTGGAGAAACATTAACTAATGAATGATAATCATTTGTTAATTAAAATAAAAAACTATCAAAACGAATTAAAAACTATCAAGTGTAACACTTCCATTATAAGTGAAACATTTCCTACAACAAACTCACTTAAAGCTGGACTACGCTCCGAAACGCAATATGTTGACATATATTGTTTTTACATTTTCAAGCTCTAATATAAAGTTTATGTAAATAAAAATTGTTTTTTTCTGCGTAATATCAAAGAACAATCATTTAGTTTAAAAAAAAAGGCTAGTGCGGGATTCGAACCCGGGCCTCCCGCGTGCTCAGCGAGGATTCTACCCGCTACACCAACGTATTATTATGAAAGGAAGAGGTAATTAAACGCTACTTATTTTGAATGCTATGATTCGGAAGTGACGTCACGTTCTTCATTTAGAAACCTTTCCAAAATCATATCGCCGGCACCGATCGAAGCAAATTCAATGAAAAATCTTTGAAATGACACATTTATCGTAAGTATTTCTACACAAAATTTGCCCCATTTGTTCATCATTCTATAATCTTTCATTAAGCTCAAAATGATAAAGTTCACCCCCGAAACAACCCAAGATTGCGTTTCGGAGCGTAGTCCAGCTTTAAAAAGAGGCAATATGTTTTGAATTTGAGGAATTTGGGATTTTTAAACTTTAAATCAATTTGAAATAAATGTTTAAACATCAAGCTACAGTAAATGTTAATTTTGCCATTCAGGATCAAGACATGAACATATTTAAACATAACAGTTGAAATCAGTTGGTATATGCTACTTTACTAGTGGTAAGATGTGAGTACAATGTAGTCTTAACAAACTGACATCACTGATTAAAAAATGGAGAGACAAAGACACTGACTGAACAATAAGTTTGATAAAATTTTCCAAACTCACTATGGCCAGGGTCGATGAGAATGACTCAGTGGTACTTGGCCTTTTGAATGACTGTTTCATTCTTTACCTTTGCTGAACTGCACAACTTCAGGTCTTGCCGGTTGGCACCAGCAGGGGGTATGATTTCATTAAATAACCCACTCTTCAGTCTTGGTGTGGGAACAAGTAATGTTTTCTTTTGCTGCAAAGAATTGTGGAAAAATGTATAAAATGTAAATAATGGCCACAGCGGCACAGCATTCCTTTATATCTTTATATACTTGCAAGAGATTTTATTTTTTATTTCATTTAAATGGCTAAAGTCAATTTGCACTAATTCTAAAAAATGTATGATTGCTTTTTCAATTATAAATAAATGTATCACTGGCTTCTGTAACTTCAATCACTGTCATAATTGGTCAGATATATCAAAACTAGATCTAAAAGATACTAATGGGATTGAGAGAAAATATTGTTTCTGATGTGTTACACTATTAATCATTTTGCTGCCCCATGTGTGGCACATTCAAGATGACAACTTACACATTATTTATACATACCTCCAGGGCAATGAATCTGCAAGGAGCAAGTGGTTTGTCAGGGTCTATCTTCACTATTGAGGCATTGGTAAACTCTGGTAGACTATACAGTCTATCAGCAGCCAGTTCTGCACCCTAAACAAAAAGTAAAATGTATGTTATATGCTTTTATGAGTTTTGAAAAATCAAATAAGTTTTTAGGCTGTATGACTTTCAACAGCCATTTTACATTGGACCTGATTATGTACATTCTATGGTGGATGGCGGTAGGTGGAAATCCCATTGCAACTCTCTCAATTGTGATACTAATGTCTTTTCATTTTGCATCGTCACTTTCCACTGGGTCTAGAGACCCTGTGGAATAAAAGGTCAATTTGTTTCTCCCATTCATATGTGGCGGTCCATGGTCTGGTGGTCGAGAACCACAAAAATTCAATTTAAATACAGTAGATTAATACCAACAGGATCCCAGATTATCACGCTCTATGGAAAATTTAGATCAAAGCAGCACTGCCATTTAGTGATGCCACTCTATGGAATGGAAGTATACACGTCTGAATGTGAGTATGAGGCATGTGGGGTGACAGATTGCTCTTGAATGAATTTATCAAGACTAAGATTATCATGGAATTTTTAAAGCCTTTCCTATACAAACCTTTGCCATGCTCTCCTCTGAAAGAGAACCAGTGCTATTGGTCACTTATCAACATGTACCAAACTGAATTTAGAGAACAAATAATGCACAAGTAAAGTTATTACCTTAAAGTTGGGTATCCTATGGTAAACAGGCCTTGGAAAGTTTGCCAGGTTGCTTTTTTCAATGTAGTCCCATAATTCCTGACAAATACTGCCTTTAGTTATCTCTGAAATTTCAAATGATAAAAACATACATTTTGTGAAATAAATGTAAACTCAGTTGTGAGAGCATTACCTTTTCATTATTTATCATTCTTGTTACAATATTACGAGTCAAAAGTACATGTATTTGCATAAATCATAATTGCCATCAACTTGCATAGTTAAATGGGCCCAAGAACAATTCATGTAATCCCAGTCACTTGAAATTCAAAAGTGACATACATTGTACATATGTAACTTAAGCAACTCATAGGCCCCCCATTGGAGGGCCTTCTGCATACATGTATGTACATCACTGTCATAAGTTGGAAGGATTAATTTTAGCATATATTTTAGTGTATAGTTACAATAATAGTTGTAAAGTACTTCCCCAGACTGTTAGTAGTTAAGATATACAAAACCTTTTCTTTCCATTTCAGCATTAGTAAATTGTTCTTGAAAACTCCTAACAAGAGCTCTGAAATCAAAGTTGGCTTTGCTCTAGCTATTTTCCTTAATTTCATAAGATTCGCAGACTCAAGTCTCGAAAAATTGTAATGGCCTGAATACCAAGTTGCTAATTACAGCTCAGATGTGGTGGCTAGGCATTATGGCTCAGAGGTAGAGCATCGGGCTTTGAAGAGGAAGGTCCTAGTGCATTTTAGAAAGGCGTCTAAGCTTTTAACCCAGTTTGAAAAATAGGTGTAACCACAATTGCCGTTTTACAAAAGTGCTTTTCCAAAACTCCTAGAACCATTGTCACTAAAAAACGCCTTAAATCGCGCTTTTGGAGTGTAGTGTAATACCAATACGTTTTTATAAAGTGCCTAACCCGGGTTTTTATCATTTGTCCTAAACGAAATAAGACGTCTTTCGAATGCTACACATTTGGGCCTAATCTAGGTACAAGGTAAATGAAAATATTTAATTTTTCAGAACGATATCGGAGGTGTTCCTCGCTATTTATACAGATTTTTCTGCATTTTAGGGAAGGAATTTATCCTGGGGGATTCACTGTATATAAACCTTGACAGAGATCCTCGGCGCATATGGTGTACCTTTTTTTGACATTTGGTATGGCAATGGACCAAGATTTTAGGATCTGGTATGAGAATGCCCCTTATTATGACTTTTGAGGTATGGTAATGGTCAGATTTTTCCACTTTCTGGTATGCGAATGGTCACGGAAAATATGTTACCTCACATTTGTGGTATGGTATTGGTCTAGTAGTTACAAATATCCTTAATTTGAGGTTGTTTTGGATCGTTCTTCTTCATCTGCCTTCATCTCAGGGCCTTCCTCAATTTGAATATTAGCTCTTATCTACTTTGGATCCCGGACATTTGGTATGGCATTTGTCCTATATTTAGACATTTGGTATGGCATTGGTGTTATATTTGGACATTTGGTATGGCATTGGTCCTATTTTTGGGCATTTGGTATGGCTTTTGGGATTATTTTGGTATGGGAACACATTGAAATTTGACAGATTGGTATGGGAAACAAATGCGTGATTAAACACACATTTCGGACCAAATGCGTGACATAAATGGCAATCGCGCGCAAAGATCAAATGGAATGCATTCACTTTTTTTCGCTGTTCAGATTTATCGCATCCTCAACCCCTTTAGATTGTGGTCGTAGGCCCGTTTCATTCGTAAGCCTGTCTTTCTACAATGTCGGAGAATGAACTACGCATTGCGCTATTAAATGACCTACCTCGATACATTCCAGAGTATTTTGAAATTCTTTATATGTTGTTAGATCGTCAATTGTATGGGTTTATCGTCAGAACAAAGAGCTTTTAGTTTTTACATCGGAAATATCTCAGCAATTTTCAAAATGTCGGAAGGGGAATTCCCCAGGGATTTCCCTTATGACTGTTGCATGCTGGGAACTGAATGGAGGAATTTGACGGTTGAACCTACACGCAAATATTGCTATCAAAAACGAAAATATCTTCGTTCTGCCGATAAACCCATACAATTTGCGATTCAACTATATGAAAAGAATTCTAAAATACTCAGGAATGTATCGAGGTAGGTCATTTATGTGTGCAATGCATAGTTCATTCTCCGACATTGTAGAGACACAGGCTTACTAATGAATCGGGCCTACGACCACAATCTAAAGGGGTCTTAGGATGCGATAAGTTCAGATGTCTAATTCCTAAAAACGATATCAACATAATGGTTCACGCTAAATTGATGCATGATTTCTATATTTCCGGCAAATGCGTGACAATCACGTCTAATGCGTGAGGGTTGATTATTTAGCCAAGCTCTCACTCAAGTATGACAAAAGGCAACGACAAGTTACTATATTTGCACATAGCCATCTTTGTGTAAACTAAGTAAGCGACAAGTAGGATCAAAATCCCAAATGAAGCAATCTAACAAAGTATTTATCTCTAGAAACTACAGTATTTATCTCTATAGTCTATAATCTTTGAAAATCATACAAATCAAAATTTTACCTGTCAGCTCGATTCTGTCTCTTTTTGGCGTGTCACATTGAAGAGCTCCTCTTCTAAATTAGC
Organism: Owenia fusiformis; assembly: GCA_903813345.2. Classification (NCBI taxonomy): domain Eukaryota; kingdom Metazoa; phylum Annelida; class Polychaeta; order Sabellida; family Oweniidae; genus Owenia; species Owenia fusiformis. Next base: position 54,430,255 of record CAIIXF020000001.1, read on the forward strand.
GCACGACCCGCCACAAATAATAAACAAATTTGGAGCGCGGTTTATTTGTAGAGGTTTGTAATTGAATCAAGTTTCTTCATCAATACATCTGCGCATCAAGTAAGTTGACACTGCTGGCTAGTAAATAATTATATAATGTATTATGTTAAAGAACTCAACATCACATTATATTTGTGAAAGTGATAAAAACTGGAAATATTTCGAAGCCATATGACAATCATCATTTATAATTTTTGGCTGCACTGCAAATAGGCCACATGCTATCTAGGGTCTCCACATGCTATCTATTGCAAGACTTACGCCTGCCACAACCGTCACCATGTTAATTAGTGTTTTTTAAGTAGCGCAAGGATCCTGCCATGACCGTGGTAGTGTTATCGTGTAAGCCTGGTATAACCGTGACAGGCTGGTATAACCGTGACAATGCTGTATTCTATTGCAAGGCCTGTCATGACCCTGGAAGTGTTATCTTGGAAGCCTGGCGCGACCGTAGCCTTTATTGTGGTTTATAAGCGAATGTGAATATTAATGTATAGTAGTAATTTTGATTTTGACATGATTAAGGTAGTTAAACACCATGATCATAGTAAGTTAAACTGTTAAATTGTAATGAGGATCACTTAAAATTGTTAAGGATATTCCTGGCATTAATGTCATACACATTTACTAGTCATTGTAATACATTATAACGGTCATAGTAGAACTAAGCCTAAATCTCTACATTACCACCCTCATACCTGGCCTTGCAATACTATATTACATTGTCACGGTCATACCAGGCTTTGCGATCCCATATAACATTGTCATGGTCATGCAAGGTTTTCAAATACACATTGTCACGGTCAATTATAGCAATCATAAATTTCTACATCACCACTCTCATACCCGAACTTGGAATACTATATCACATTGCCATGGCGGTCATACCAAGCCTTGCAATACTATATTACATTGCCAGGGTCATGCCAGGCTTTGCAATACACATTGTCACGGTTATAGCAGTCCTAATCGTAAATTTCTACATTACCACTCTCATACCTGAACTTGCAATACTATATTACATTGTCACGGTCATGCCAGGCTTTGCAGTACTATATTACATTGTTACGGTCATACCAAGCCTTGCAGAACTATATTACATTGTCACGGTCATGGCAGGCATTGCAATATAATACAGCATTGTCGCGGTTATACCAGGCTTTCATGATAACATTACCACGGTCATGGCAGGATCCTTGCGCTACTTAAAAAACACTGAATAACATGGTGACGGTTACGCCAGGCGTTAGTCTTGCAACAGATAGGGTCTCAAATAGGCCTAAATGCAAATGCTCAAAAGTCACTGCAAATAAATGCAAATGCTCAAAAGTTACTGAACACAGCTGGCTCAAAGGCCGTCAGCTCGGTAGAGTAACTCAAAAGCCAGTTCGGTAGAGTAAGCAGCAGTGAATCAGTGATGTTGTAGTGAATACCACAGACTAACTTTACTGAACACACACAAGGTTTAGACAGCTGTGTTAGTACCCACTGGCCAAATCTGCTACTCGTGCATCAATACAATGGAGAGTTAACAATTCCCCAATAGTTTATTTGGATGGTTAAACTCTTACCGCTAATTGAGATTGTGCATGTGTCTTGCATGTGTCTTGTGATCTGATCAGTCCATTCACCAAAATATGGCACTCTGAATCAAATTGAAAAATTCTGCAATGGTCTTAACATGGGCTTTCAAGAGATAAAAGCCCATGGTCTTACATTTGCAGTATTTTATGGCTAAAATAGCAAAATTGAGGTAGATCAATAGGTATGATCTTTTTTCCTGTGGACATTATGTGAGTTACATGTATCTATCTCAGGCTTCTTTAACTGCTAAAACTGGATAATCATGATAAAGATGCGTATTATTTTTTTGAAAAATATTAATATTTTTCTGAAATTTCTTTTGTGACATCTTGATCCTTGGATTTTTCTAATGTAAGCTCGTAAGTTAAAATTCCACAATCCAACACATCAGATCTTGGCCCGGGGATCTAGGCAGCCTTGTCTTCATTTCAGGTGAAACTAAATAAAAAGGGTTTGAAAGTGAAAGTCTAAAATGGCCTCTTGTATAAATCTACCATTGTGACTAGTAATCATCTCTGTATCAGTTATTTGCACTGGGCGAAGTGACCAAATATAAACAATTTTAATCACAAATAATCAGTGAATAAATGATTATTATCTGGTTAAAACCTATTATCGAGACTATTATTGCTGGTTATCGCTGATTATCGAGACTTATTAATCAAATATAACCAGTGTTTTCACTGGTTATTACGATAATCAATTCTTATTAATGTGTAGCCAATGGCAAAAATTCCAACTGATTATTATGTCAAGTGATTATTCCCCCAACTGATTATCGCTTTGTTTTCATTAGCAATTAAGAACCGTCTGCCATTTATGCGTCTAGTGCTTCCAATTATTATCCGTTGAATAAACAAACTATAGTTTTTGTCCAGCTAAAGAATATGAGTTTTTGCGAAATTGAATTTTTCATTCAAATATCTTTTTTTAATTCATTATCAACCAAACAAAAAATAAACGAAACACATTTTTAGAATTTCATTTAATGTTAGATTTTATTTAGCTGTCCAACTTCAATTACCAGGATTCAAGATTTTTCATTAGCAATTATAATGCAGCAGATTTCTGCAATTCAATCAATAGTTTATACTAATTAGTAGTAATTAAAGAATATCACCAAGAAAATATTTTATCATCGTGTAGAAAGTCCAATCCAAAATCTGGTAAATGTGTTGCATTTATAGAAGCAATAACGTTGTGATACCACTGTAAAACTATAATTAAAATGTTTGATATGAAATTCGATTGTCGGGAATAAGAAATACACATCAATACTTTTACATAATATCCAGTGTATTGAAATAAGATGTTATAACAAAGGCAATTGAAAAACTTCAATCTCAGTGAAACTAGTAGTGAAACTCCCTAAATCTGTTAAAGGGAAGCCTTCATTCAAGCACTGAAAATTAAGTTTAAGAGGAAGAATTCAGTATCTCGTGTGTTCACTACCCCCTCCCATCCCCAATCATTTAACTACATGTATGCTCCAATGTGTTTCATTTCTGTGTTTAATAAATGCAATCAATATGATAGTTCTATATAACTCATTATTACCGTAGAGCAAATGTGCGCAAGGTTAAATTTTAATCTTATTGAATTATGTTAATTAGTTGCTTGGATGGTAGATTGTTTGTTTGCTTGTTTATTAGCACGATTGATTGCTTGATTGGCCGTTTACTTGCTAACATTCTTTCTTTGTTGCTTTGCTGCTTCCTTGGTTTCTTGCATTAGAGTTTAATTAGCTACTTGCTTGGTTGGTTTGTCGGTTGTTTGCTTGCTTTATTTGTAAGTTGCATGGTTTGCTTTTTACTTGCTTCGTTTCCTGCTTGCTTGGATGGTCGTTTGCTTGGTTGCTTGGTTGGTTACTTGCGTGGTTGGTTGCCGAGTTATTGATTTGAAACTTTCTAAATATCCATAGGCATAGCCAAGGAGGAGGGGGGGGGGGTGCGAAAACCAATAAAGATTAAAAACCCTAAGAAAGAGGACTCAAAGAGTTTTAAATGCTTTTTATTTGAAGCTTCTAGCTCACTTTGGAAGGAACTTGCATCCAGTTTTTGTAAAATTCAATATAAAAATCATTTTTGGCTTGTTTATGTCATAATTGCACCCCCTTGTTTATGTCACAATCACACACCCCCCCCCCCCCCCGACTGAAAACCGAAATATTTTTGGCAATCACATTCCCCCCTGACTGAAAGTAGGCTACGCCCCTGATATCTGTTATTGTGTTATAACAATAAACTATATTTATATTGTGAGCATTTATGGGTTTTGATAACACTAGGCTTTATATGTGTATAATTAATAAAATTTAATATTGTATCATGTTGGCTAAATTGTTTCAAGTGAAGAATTAAGAACTGTAATCGGGGTTTGCTTAGTTTGAGCCAGGGAACAAAATGCAATCAGACGGACGGATTAATTAATATTTGTTTTGATAAATGAGTATTATAGCTTATAGGCAGTATCATGGGAACCAAGTAATCGGGTATAGGATTATTTTTTGTTTACTTCAGAATTAAGTGAACCATCTGTAGTTTTAAAAACAAGGATCAATAAATACATCTGATCAAGATCAAATATTAGAAATCTATTTTTGACTGGACAAATTCTTGTTCTCAAATGTCAGACAGAACCTTCATTATCTTTATTCATTTCGAACTTTGATTTGAATTATTTCAATCAAACGTGTGTGTTGATGCTCCGAGCTAATACTATTAATTGAAAAAATGTTGCAATAGGGGGGGGGGGCATTATTGTCTTTATTACATTACTTTTGTACATTATTACATACACAGTAAACGCGACCAGATCGGGGAGGGGATTCGGGTTGTGCACAATTTGCTATCTCTTTATGCATGTTTTATTGCCAAATAAAAACAAGCTGGAGAAACATAAGTATTTATTTTGTATTTTGTTACCACACGTCAAAAGGCGCATTTGAAGTTCAGAAAATGTAAGAAGACTTGGCTAGACATTATGTACTTATATATTTATATGTTACGTATTTATTTTGTATTCAATTCGAATTCTGTTCACTCGCACTCCTTGAACCACCCCCACCCCTTGGCTACGGGTATAAGTACTTTCGGCACACGGAGAGAATAACATTAGAATTCTGCAATGCAACTACATGTAATAAGAGAGACCTAAAATGAAAATAATGTAATGTAAGAATATACAATTGTAGCCCATCACAAAGTTCATTTATTTCATAAAAGCGTCAAGGGACAATGCCTCTAACTAAACACTAAGATAAACAAATTAACTTCCGTAGAAACATCCTGTTGTGGAAAAGACAAATGGCTTTTCATAACGGATTAAAATAGCCAGTCTGTCTAATTGTATAATATATTAGATACATTTTAAATTCCTTTATACTTCTTATCACAGACAGGTTGATCATTTTATTTAGACAAGAGATTGTATTCCAGCAGTGTCATTTGTAATTAGCCCTTTGAAGTTTAATCAATCACGATAATCAGTTGGTCGGTTATTCAGTAAAGAAAAAAGTGATTATCGCCAGGCCATGCCTGTTGCCATTGTATCTAGCCTTAAAAGTTATAATTAGGTCAGGATCAGATATTTTTGCAATAACAAGTTTATATTTTTACAGGTGATTGGTCATGTCTCCGTAATCGGTCAGTCATGATTAAACTTGCAAAATGAGAGCTGGAGAAGTTAGATCTGTGACATACCTGTGCATACTACACGTATTCTTAACTCGTGCTATATGGGGCCAGAGAACCTGCATACAGCCTGCTCCCTTTGATAGGATCGAATGGAAAAATACTACGAGTATACATACAGTAGAGTGGCACATCGATACAGTGTGCAGTAATTTTCAGGATTGCCATGGATATGAGAGTCCAAATAGTGAGGAAGATTTTGCTGTGCAGCTTTGTCCACTGCAAATGCAGATAGGGGACATCCTTTACCTTGAACCCCCTAGTCATGGATTCTACAAAGTAAACCCAGGGGATGTGAATCTAACTGACTGGATAAGCTGTGCTGATAAGACATATCCCCCTGATTTATATATAACACCAGGGGGGTCATCCTCACGAGTACAAGTGTCAGATAAATTCCTTACCCCTGGGATCCATTACTACGTGCAGATGCCAAATGGATTTTTTTCAAATTGTGATTTTGGACTGAGGTTAAACTTGACTGTGAAAAACCAGGATTGTGACCTATATGAAGATTCAGGTGAAGTTTGTTCTGGACATGGCAGCTGTGTTTCCAACTATCTACAGCTAGACTACACATGCGATTGTCAGGGCCCATACACAGGGCTCTACTGCCAGGAGTATAATGCATGTGAAAACCAGCCTTGTCTCTATGAGGGAGATTGTACTGACTACCACCAGGGTTTGGAAGGACGTAACTTTACATGTAATTGTACAGAAGGACATACAGGTAAGTAGTCTTGCATTTCTCCGTTATAAATCTTGTATATAGTAGAAATATTACATGAATCTTTTACAGATCTGTATAATGGACATACTAGTTCAACATAAGTCAGGTTGTTTGATAGTCTGATTTAATTGTGTTTGCGAAAATGAATGGCAATAAAAGTTTGTTTAAAAGCTCAGGCATTTTGGTTAAATAGGTAGTTCTAATCAGGATCTTGAATAGACAAGTCAAAACTTAAGCAAATAACAGGGCATCACTTTTACATTTCTAGTCAAAATCATGTTGAAAAATTTTGCCTGCAGTCTTGGGCCTGTTGTGCCTCATAGCTAGTTACATATTTCATTAAGCTGTAGCATGACCTGATTGTGTGATTTCTAGGGACTACATGTTCAGACTTCATTGGAGTCTGTGATGATGCAGTCTGCAATAATGGTTCATGTCTACAGTCAACTCCAGACTCATATACCTGCAATTGCTCTCATGGATTTGAAGGTTTGTCTCATTCAATTTTTGTTTATTTGTAATTTTCATAAATTGTATTCGAGAAGTTCTCTTTCTATTGTAAGGTATTTTTGACATCAATTTTTGTGTTACAATTCAATTTAATGGTCTTTCATGTTTCGATTAGAACAAATATAATTCAAATTCTCCAATAGATTTTGAAATACAGTATGGTTCTTATAGTGCTTGGTTTCCAAATAATAATGAAAATACCATTTGATAACATTTTTATACTTTCAAAAGGAATCATTTTGATACTGAATAATCTTCTTTAAAAAAACCTTATCATTTCCATGTAGTTTATTGAGAAACATCTTGCCATATCATGAGTAAAAACAAGATCTCTCAAAGGTATCTAATGTGTTCTGTTATAGGTGCAGATTGTCTTCAGTTGAAGCAGTTCTGTGAGGAAGGACTTTGTCAGAATGGAGCTGTCTGTGAAAATCTATTAGCCAACTATATATGTCGCTGTACTGAAGGATTCACAGGTATGTGTATGGATTGATCTAGGTAGAAACAATGTTAACTGATCTGATTCTTTTATTAAGAAACTCTAGTAATGACAGATTCCCATGGAAAGTACTGATATTTTGTAGTACTGGGTGTCCATAAAATCTCTTTACAAAGGTCTGAGACTTAGTATTATAATTGTATTACTTTAGAGACACCCTGTATATTTGTACTTATCTGATGTAGGAAATCTATCCTGTATATATTGAAAATTGTATCTACCATTTAGCTGGTAAAAAAGGTACAATATTCTTGTCAGCTTGGTGGGTCATGTCAGTACCACAAATCTTCTTCTCTGTTCATTTGCGCTTGCAGACAAATTACTTGATGGATTGATTTGATATTTACAGGGTCTTGTCTTGATGAGAAAATTTAGAACTGGTTAGTTTTTGGGTATGCTGGGTAAATTTTAAACTAGTTTATCGGCAAAGTTTTATTTGCAAATGTCTACACATTTCCACACAAACTACTTGATGAATTGATTTGAAATTTCAGGGATGTTACTTTGTATTAGAACGCATTGATTTATTTGGACATGCTTAATTCTAATAGCTTCTGGCTCTTTAGTTTTGCTCTTTTTGTTCTATTAAAGGTACAAAATTGTAGACTTTGCATCTTTACTTGTTTTTGGAGAAAAATAATTAAGCTGAGTAAATTCATTCTTCAAAGCTTTGAAATTAAAACTGTTTATATTTTTATATCACCGCCAGAAGTGGTGACATATTGTTAGCTCACGTGGTGAGCTTTTGCAATCTCTCACTTGTCCGTCTGTCAGTCCCTCTGTCCATCTGTCTGTCAACAAAAGTGGCCGTTTTAAAACCTCTGTCGATTGGATTCCAGTTTTAAGTTATTTTGTTCAACATCAATACAGAAGACACCCTATGACCTCTGGTTCAAAAGCTCGCCTATTTTCAAAATGGCCGACATTTTTGTCGCACAAAATTCACTTTCCTATTTTTGAGCAACACCATGTGAGCCACAACCTTTTTTATGGACACTGGTTGGCATTCAATAGTTGGTGTTTGGTGGTTGGTGTTCGGCATTTGTAAGAGATGGCAGGTGGTGACATTTTGTATTTTAATGCCCTGTTATGATATAAATGAGTGGAGTACATTGGAATAAGCCAAATCATGTTGGCTTGTGGCATATTTTGACATCGGACCTAAAATATAACATGGACATAATCTAGAAAAAAATCTGAACACTTGCTGTATTTAATATGTTCAATTTGCATTGATTAAACCAAACAAGTGTGATTCTTATTCATCAGATCAATTTATTTTCCACATAATAAGATAAAAGTTGTTATTTACAGATGTTCCTGAAATAAATCAGATCCAATTAGTATTGAGAAAAGCAGAGAAATCAATAGTGCTTCATATATCAAATACTAGTAGTAAAATTTGAGTTAATTATTGATTAAAGGGTATTAATTAAGACTGGATACAACTTATAAATATTTAATTGAATTTGTAGAATAAAGGTTCTAATATATGGCTGCATGACATCTGTTCATAATATGACAACATAGACAGTTGAGATTTAATTAGTGAAAGTCAGTAAGAGTATTTATAATGTCATAAAAAATTTTGGTTGTTCATATGGCATTGATCTTTGGTTTTATATTGATCATACTTCCATCTGTATAATTTGATTATAAATGTTTAATGTGCAGTGTTACTGTGCCCTTTGACTAATACTGATTTCAAGTTTTTGTATCAATATTCCATATTGGATCAGGGGTCATATCAAATTGCCAGTTGTTCACAATAGTAATTTTTATCAAAGGAATAATAAATCTCTCACCTCTTTGTTATTGCGGGCGTTGAAATGAAATTAAACTTTCATCCATCAACCCCTCCAAACAGAATTACTTTTCTTTTTCCTTTTGTAAATTTGATAATTCAGTACATTTTATAATGGACTATATTATTGTTAGATAAAATGTTAAGGGACCTTCTCAAATATATCAATTGTGTCATTTTTTGTGAATCTAATTTCATTACAGCCAGAGATTGGGAGGAGGGATAAAGCCATGTTTTGTGTTTTTATATCACCATCAGAAATTGTGATTAAAAGTTATCATCTATTATTGTCTCCCAATTTCTTGTGCACCATGTTTGGTATTCAATGTCTGTAACAAATGGCAGGTGGTGACAATTTTGCATGTTCATGCCATGTTAAACTGTGGACAACATTGGACATCGAGATGATTTAAATTTGATGCTTGATAATCTTGAACAATCTTAGTTTTGTGAGAAAATTTTAACTGTCAATAAAAAATGAAAAATGATTTGTACATTTTGTCCTCCATTACCTATAAGAAATGGCTCCAGACTCAACCTATTCATCTCTTTCATTTTGCCTTCTTGATTTATAAAAGGCTGAGATAATAACCTGAAGAACAGAAAATGTCCAATTTACTAATTACATGTATTTTTTATATCGAAAGGACTGCATTGTGAGACAGACCTGAATGAGTGTGATAGCTCTCCTTGTCCGCAGAATGCTACATGTGTGGATAATGTTGCATCTTTCTCCTGCATCTGTCCTGAGGGTTACACAGGTTAGTGGGTTTTATCCTGCCTCTGGAGCTTTTTTCTTGCGTCTAATATTCAGGATACAACCATCTCATGTTCAGGTGCAACATAAACTCCAGAGATCTGGAGTCAGTTTCTTTTTAGCCTGGAAAATAACATTGTAACTGTTCCATACACCCGTTTTAACGAGTAGGCTGAAATTATTGTCACCATATTCATAATGAACGAATGCTTAATATACATTACAGGTAGCAATTGTGAAGCTGAGATAGACTTCTGTGAGTCAACACCCTGTGAAAACAATGCGGAGTGTGTGCCACACACAGGAGGCTACACATGTAATTGCACCCTGGGATTCAAGGGGGACTCCTGTGAGATCCTAATTGCTCTCTGTCCACAGAATGAAGAGATATGTACTAATGGAGGTATGTGTTTTTCAGATACATGTTGTATTTAGAATTTATACTAAAAAGTAATCAGGTCTTCACAAGGGTTGAACCTCCAAAATAGTATGAAGAATAGTTGTAATATGAAAAAATGCGAAAAATAAATTTGACCTGTTTTATATTACTTTGTCATAGGTGGCCAAATCCAACTCACCGGTGGTAAAAATAGTCACTGTCACTTACCACCTGTGTTGTAACAGGTCTAATTTTGCTTAGCAACTACTTTTTGCATTTACTACGTTTTGCATTTTCCATTCAGAGCCAGATTACCTTGACCCCCTCTCATGCTTTTGTACACCCTCCTACAATACCCTTGATTGAATGGAGAGGTGTTTGAAAAATTTTGTGTATTAAATATATGAAAAAACATGTTTCAGGATTATGTGTGCAGAGTACCAATGGGCCAATATCATGTCAGTGCCAGCCAGGATGGACTGGATCAAGCTGTGAGATAATAGATAACCTCTGCTCATATGAGCCCTGTGTCCATGCCTCTACATGTATAGATACAAGCCCAGTAGAGGGCCCTGGAGATTATCAGTGCATATGTCTGTCAGGCTACACAGGAACTGACTGCGAAACAGAGATTGATGAGTGTGCATCAAACCCTTGTCTAAATGCTGGGAATTGTACAGATATGTTAGATGGCTTTCTGTGTACTTGTCCTGAAGGTATGTGACTAGTAGTGTTGTCGCGATTAATCGATACATCGCGATATACATCGCCAAAGCTGATTCTGGCGATGCATCGATGTCTAAAACAAAACATCGATCGTTTAAAAAAAATTAATTTGCTAAAAATCACTCTTATCTTATTTTGACACAAATCGCTTACCTTTCTCATGTCTTATTTCATTTTCAAATGTTTTCTTTTATTCTTTTGCATTAAAACTGTTTTAGCTAGTCGAAATGAACCATTAACCTAATCTAAAAAAATTACTTTACTTTCATTTCACCGTTACTAGAAGTTCCCGGATGTACCAGCGTGCTCTTATTAATTTGTTCTGTTCGGTATTTTAGTGCATTAGTGTTCGGTATTTCAGTGCACTTTTCTTGGACTTTTTCTCGATGTACATCGCGATGTGCATCGATGTTTACTACTGAAAATTGCCGATGCATCGATGTACGATTATGCCACATCGCGACAACACTAGTGACTAGCAATATCTCAGCTTCCTTTGCACTGAAATCAATAACATTTTGGAATTATTGAGATCAGGATATTTTATATTGACTGTGACATGATCAGTTTTCTCTGTGAGGGTGATATTAAATATAATGATATGATCATGTTCCCAAAATATGTTTATTTAACCATGTTCATAAAACATGCTAATGTTCATGAAATATGTTCCAAGCATGTTCACCCTTAGTGACCAATGTTTAGGTGACCTTATGTCACGGTCAGTGTTTATGGGTTAAGGTCATCTCAAGGTTAAAAGTCAATATCTAAGTATTTTGCATTTTAAGGCACTTGAAGGATCATGTTCACAAATTATGTTCATACAATCATGTTCACAAAATATGCTAATTTAATGTCCACAAAATGTGTTACAATCTTGTTCATAAAATATGTTGATACAATCAATTAATATTTATATATGTTTTTTATTTTCTAGGCTGGACAGGGAGTAGGTGTGAAGTGGACATTGATGTTTGCTTCGAGGCTCCAACATCAAAATGTAAAAATGGTGGATCCTGTGAGGATAGTGAAACAGGGTTCCTCTTCTCTTGTGTTTGTGCCACAGGATTCACAGGGTTAGATTGTGGAGTCAATATAGATGAATGCGAGAGTTCCCCTTGTAAGAACTCAGCTTCTTGTTTAGATGGCATTAATGGATACACATGTTCATGTGCTGAAGGATTCTATGGTCCACAATGTGAGAGTGACAGAGACTACTGTGCTGAACAGGTTAGTTTTAAATAACTTGGAATAGATGTTCACTCATCAGAGGATTTTGCAAACAGTAATCAGTGACAGAGACTACTGTGCTGAACAGGTTAGTTTTAAATAACTTGGAATAGATGTTCACTCATCAGAGGATTTTGCAAACAGTAATCAGTGACAGAGACTACTGTGCTGAACAGGTTAGTTTTAAATAACTTGGAATAGATGTTCACTCATCAGAGGATTTTGCAAACAGTAATCAGTGACAGAGACTACTGTGCTGAACAGGTTAGTTTTAAATAACTTGGAATAGATTTTCACTCATCTGAAGATTTTGCAAACAGTAATCTCAGATGTAAAACAGTCTATGAATATTTTTTTCCTCCCAAACAACATCGGATATGAATGTATTCCTGCATGTATATCCTTTAAAGGCAGGATTAAATCATGAAGAAGAAAGGGAAAATGAATGTAATTTTATACACGATTATCAGATTTATTGGGCTTATAGATCTGCTCTGTTATAAGCATCCTACAAATTATTTTTCAGGTGTGTGCAAATGGTGCGACCTGCATAACTATTAAAGAGGGATATGAGTGCCAGTGTCTTCCTGGCTGGTCAGGAAAAAACTGTACAGAAGATGTTGATGAGTGCTTGAGTGAACCATGTGTGAATGAGGCGACCTGCACACAGTTCATAGATGGATACAGGTACATTATATCTATTTATCCATGGGTCTTGGCAAGGTATTATATATTGCTCTCAGGATTATCCTATATCCAAAACCTACCATAGCATAATGTCTGTTTTCTGAAATTGTTGGAATGAATGTTTCTTGAATCTCTTTCCAAATCTGAACAAATTCACCTATCATGAGGGGATTGACAGAAAGAAATAATGAATCTTTAATTCATGATAACACGTATTTATCCCACCGAATGAAGTTCGAGGGGGATATAGAAAAGCCGTCCGTCCGCCCGTTCGTCCGTCCGTCCGTCCGTCCGTTCGTCCGTCCGTCCGTTCGTGTGTCCGGGCAATAACTCAAATACTGGTTGACTGATTTCATTCAAATTTTATAGGCTTATGCCTTATGGGTGTAGGACCTCGGCTCGAGAAGGAATTTTCAATATGGCCGCTTAATTCAAAATGGCGGCCATTTTTGGGAAAAAATATAATCTTTAATAACTCAAATACTAGTGGATGGATTTGGTTCAAATTTTAAATGATGTTGCCTTGGTACAAAGGATCCTTGCTCAAGTAGACATTTTCAAGATGGCCACCATATTTCAAAATGGCGGCCATTTTTCGTAAAAAAACGTTATCTTTGATAACTCAAAGACCATTGAATGGATTTGGTTCAAATTTTAGATGCTCATGCCTAGGGACATAGGAGCTCTGCCCGAGAAAGGATTTTCAAGATGGCAGCTAAATTTTAAAATGGCGGCCATTTTTCGTAAAAAAAAACGTTATCTTTGATATCTCAAATACCATTGAATGGATTTGCTTTAAATTTTAGATGCTGATGCCTAGGGACATAGGAGCTCTGCTCAAGAAAGGATTTTCAAGATGGCAGCTAAATTTCAAAATGGCGGCCATTTTTCATAAAAAAACATTATCTTTGATAACTCAATTACCATTGAATGGATTTGGTTCAAATTTTACATGATGATGCCTAGGGACATAGGAGCTCTGCTCGAGAAGGGATTTTCAAGGTGGTAGCTAAATTTCAAAATGACTGCCATTTTTCATAAAAGAACGTAACCTTTGATAACTCAAATACCAGTTGACGGATTTGGTTCAAATTCTATATGCTGATGCCTAGAGACAAAGAAGTTCTGCTCAAAAATGAATTTTCAAGATGGCCACTGAATTTCAAAATTGCTGCCATTTTTTGTAAAAAAAACGTAATTAATGATAACTCAAATACTAGTGGATGGATTTGGTTCCAATTTTATATGCTGATGTTTAGGGAAAAAGGAGATCTGCTTCAGAAGAAATTTCAAAGGCGATAGCTGAATTTCAAAATGGCTGCCATTTTTCATTAAAAAAGTAACCTTTGATAACCCAGATACCATTGGACGGACATTCTCTGCTAAAAAAGAAATCTAAAGATGACAGCTGAATTTCAAAATGGCAATCATGTTTCATAAAGACATAATCTTTGATAATTCAAATACCAGTGGATGAATTTGGCTCAATTTTTTTTATCAAAACATGTTTTGTTCGGTGGGATTTGCTACTCCATGGAGTTGCTGTTTTTCTAGTTATCATTTTTATGTTACAACAAGAAGTCGGACATATTGTTATGTAGTTTCCAGTTTTTTGGAAATGCTGTAGCATCTGTAACAAATGGCAGGTGGTGACATTTTCAATGTTTTTAAATGCCTTGTTAGTTGTTGGTATAAATGTGCATATACCTCCAAAGAAAGACATGTTGTAGACTTTGAAGGCTATTTGATTTCTTTCCAGATGTGCATGTCTGGATGGCTATACTGGGGAGCAATGTGAGACAGACATTGATGAGTGTTCAAGCTCTCCCTGTATTAACAATGGTACATGTGTGGATGAAGTGGGGAGCTACATGTGTCAATGTGCCAACAGATATACAGGGGATCAGTGTCAGGATTATATTCCTTTTTGCATCCCAAGCCCCTGTCTGAACAATGGAACATGCAGGTATCCAAATATCTCAAGTCTGTTTGTTATGCATAGAGGAGAAATAAAATGTAAAGCTCATATCTTAGATTTACTGTTTAATTGATCAATCAAATGGGCTTAAAATATTTCACCAATTAAGAATTCTAGCAATGGATATGCATTGAATATGAGCAAGTTATAAAAGTATTGATCTCCAAAAATGTGAATCTAGTCTAATACTATTGAATGTTTTTTCTTATTTTTGTATAGAGAGCATGAACCAAGTGGGTTTAGTTGTGGATGCAGTCCAGGGTACACAGGTGTGCTCTGTGGGGAAGATATAGACTTCTGTGTTGGGCATCTTTGCGAGAACAACTCAACCTGTAACGATGGCCAGGTGAACTACACTTGCAGTTGCCCACCAGGTAGGTGCATACACTGTACTCTGTTTAATTTTGTTTTGTCCCCATCACAAGTGGTAACATATTGTTATAGTCTCCAACTTTATTGTGGATTGTGTTTGGTGTTGGATTGTAGGCTTTGGGTAGTCGGTGTTTTGCCTCTGTAACAAATGGCACGTGGTTGCATTTTGTGTGTCAATGCCTTGATTCATGTTGTCATTAATTGGTTATTCTGATCTTGTGAAAGATTTGTTACCAGCAGGTCATTTCCGTCAGCATTATAAGCTTAAAAAATCATTACTCCTTCCTATACATGGATATTAAGCTGTCCCATGAACATCATGGTAGAGAACATTAAAAAGAGCAAGAGTTCATAATTTAAAAATTCCTGCAAAAATACACCCCAAGTTGCCATGCATTTATTTTTGTCATACTTCCAGTATGTATAAACTTATTAACTTATTTAACCTGAATTTTGAAATTAAGGTACTTGTATATAATATACTTAGCAGCAACATAGAAGTCTTTATTGTGTATGCACATTTTAGGGTTTATCGGGGATCTCTGTGAAACAGATGTTGATGAATGCTCGTCATCACCATGTCAGAATGAGGCTCTGTGTGAAGATCAACAGAATCGTTACCAATGTTACTGCAAAGATGGTAGGTCAAAATTTATTTGCATAGACCTCTTCACAGTGGATACAATATTTTGACATCAAACTGGACTGCTTTGGCATGGAATTGTGTTTGTGTCATATCTCAATATCTGCTCCAGTCATTTAAGTGTTGAATGTTTATATAAACATGTAGAGCGCTATTAGAGCACAAGCAGTCACAAGCAAAAACAAACCCCCAATATCCCAAATTCATTTAATACTAACTTAGGTAATACACATTTTCAATAGAACTTGTCTGTGAACATGTAGAATTCTGTCTCTCTATGGGCTAGTTTTTTGTTTCATGTTATCAATTTATTTCTAATATAAACAATTACAATCTATGGTTAGTTCTTTATTTAGTAGTGTAACCTCCATATACTTTTGATATAACTGTTCCTCATCAGCTTAGACAACTCATTCAAACATAACTAGCAAGGCTCCTATGTCACATTAAATTCTGTCTCCCAAAATCAAGTAAAACAGAAACAACTGATACTTTTTACTCTTTATTAACCCTTTTCACTTGTAATGTACACGATTGATAAGTACAAAGCGTAAGGCTATATAACTATCAAACTATTGTTTACTTATTCATTCCTATATTTTTAAGAATATATGCAAAACTATTAAGCTAGAATATTTTGATTGAGATACACTGTTTTTTCAGCAGTTCTACTTAAATAATGGACTCAATTAATACTGCAATATTGTACATGTATTTTTTCATGAGACTAGTTTCACAGTCTTCATCAACTTGTTTCAGACATTCGTTTGCACTTGCATCAAATATCTCAAGTTGAAACAATGCAGTAATATTCACTTAAAAAGTGGCATATCAACTCAATATTAAAGTTTGTGGAATGCTTAATCTATCTTTAAGTCCTTGTAACCTCCATAAGTTCATTGAAATACCTTACTTCT
The DNA here is from genome assembly GCA_903813345.2 of Owenia fusiformis. Lineage (NCBI taxonomy): Eukaryota > Metazoa > Annelida > Polychaeta > Sabellida > Oweniidae > Owenia > Owenia fusiformis. The sequence continues at coordinate 54,446,802 of CAIIXF020000001.1, forward strand.
GGTGGGGAAATAGATAAGGGGTCCAGAGACTTAATGACCATGAAGCTCTCTGATATTTACAACAAGTCTTAAACAATGTGAAATGTGGTTAGCTTATTTAAGTATATGACAAGGCTCACTTGGTCAAGTGCAAAATTTGGCATTTCAAATATATAAGCCAAAATATAGAACATACCAGATTTTCTCGCATATAAGCCCTGGGCGTATAACTGAAAGAAGGGGCAATTTCGTCTGTTATTTTACCTCTTATTTTTCGCCCATGGGCGTATAAGTGTACTACTTTCGATTTTTGGCCCAGTGGGCGTAAAGGTGAGAAGAGCTGATGAATACAATGGAATGTTAAGTTGTTAATGAATGTTATACAATGAAACAAAGTACGACAGAACGATCTGCCAGTGACAAAATACTCTTGAATTTATTGAAAAAATCAATAAATAGTCATTTTTTATAGGCCCATGGGCGTATAAGCGTACTATATTTGATTTTTGGCCCATGGGCCTAAATTGAGGGGGGCGTATATGCGAGAAAATCCGGTATCTTTATTTCTCTTTGGAGTATGTCTTTAAGCTATTTCATGTTATAACAGTAATAACATAAATTGATGAAGTCTTATCTAGCTTTTCTCTACAACTGTCTTCAAAATATGGTAGGCAGGCCTGTAGCTAGGGGGAGTTCGCAGGGTTCAAAATCATGCAGGTTTCACCATTTGAGCACTTCTCAAGTGATTCTAGCCATATTTTGGCCAAAATTGTCAAATGTGAATCCCCCCTGTAAATTTTTGAAAACTGAACCCCCCTTGGAAAATCCTGGCTACGGGCCTGGTAGGCCTATATTTTTCTCTAACATTTAAACTCTTTATTTTTGATCAATGAAATTCACTCATGAAATTCATTGACTTGAATAAGTTCAAGTTACCTTGATATGTTTACACGTTTATAGTTCACATTTATTTAAAATATCCTGTGACTGCATGTTCATATACATTTAGAATATCCCAGGATTAATGTCTAAATGTGCGTCCCTTTAGCCGTCAGTTGAACTGTTGATTTATGATAAGCTGTTTATACTTGCTGGTCAGTAAGTCTTATCTCCTCTTCCTTCTCGGCAATTCTTTTCTCCTTACGGGCCTGGTGTTTCTGAGCCAGGGGTAGGATGGCAATGAGCAAGAAACATGAGACCATCATGGAGATGCCACATACTCTAAATGGCCAGAAATACTGCTTGGTGGTGTCTCTCAACCATCCTGTTAATGATAGAATTGAACATTAACATTTTTTAAAAGAAATATAGGCAAATTGGCAATATTAATAGATTGATAGAAAGATGGCAGCAGAGATTTAAAATAGACAAACCACAATGCCATCTTTCTTAAGACTTAGTGACTATAAAGGATCTCATCATACTAATAAGATAAAGCTGTCAAAAAGAATTATCAGCATTTCAATTGCAATGATTTACATATGTGTTAAATAAAGCAGGGATGAGGGTGCAGTGTGTTAAAAGCATTTTTCAGTTTTCAAGCCTCGGTAAACCCAATCTTGAGGTATCACTGATATATGCCTTTTTATGGAGATTGTATATTATTGTACATTATATCATGGCATATATTGTTCTACGGGATTGCTACTCTGTGGAGCTACTATTTTCCAGTTTCAAGGAGAGAGATTTTTCATGACCAACCTGTTTTGTTTAGCATTTCTCTGAGAAACTGAATTGGCCCGAAGACCTGCCCATTTCTTGTTATATGAGAAGAAACCCCAAAATCAATACTGTACATATATATATAACTGTTAGTTACACTATCTGCTAGTATTGCTCCTTAATTCATTTTAAATTCAGATGTCTTAAGATTTCAGAATATTGACTTGCCCATTAAATAAGGTCCCCAGAGAAAAAACGATGCATCAGCCATATCAATAACTCCAATGGCATGAGAAAATGCTTCAAGTCCAATAAAGTCAATGAGTATGACATTGCTGAGTAAAACAGTACAAACACCAGTTGCAAATGAGACAGCTGTTACTGCCAAAAGGGCATGGTATGACTGCGCAAGTGGAAGCATTGTATCAGCAATACCTATAAAAATGTACATTAATCTTACATATATTTGAGACTATTACTTTCTACTTGATTGATGTTCGGAACTCAGAGCATAAACATATAACAATGTGATATTGTAGTTATTGAAGGATTATAGATTCTCACAAAATACAGGATGGTCCAAAAAATCATTCACATTTTTGATAACGTACCATTTTCTATTGATAGGAATTTTTTTTTCACAGAACTCCTTTTTGAGAACAAATTTATTTGGGAGAACAATTTAATGATATCAAAAAAATGAGTTATGTTTGTGCTCTGCGTTAGTCCAAACATCACTAAGTTGGGCAAACTTGCCTACAAATGGTGGACCGCACAAGAGTGGAATCGCATTACTACCCATTGAAAGGCCTATTACATTAGAGATGATCTCGACTCCAAATAGGTCAATCTGGACAACATTCCGTAGAAATATCCATGGTGCAGATGCTGCACCTATGGCTGCACAATATATGGCCATGGCGACAAAACCATTTATAAATTGAGCACATATACAGCAGACCCCTGTGAAGTAAAGTATAGTATAAGGCAAATTGCGTGTACATTGAATTTCAACTATTAAATTCACAGCAAAGACTGAAGCTTCAGTCACATTCTCTAAGGCGGCCGTACAGAGGCCGTAGATTCCAAAAATTGATATAGAAAATCTACATCGTAGATCATACTGCTTATCATTGTATTTTATGCTGCATATTTCTCTCGAATTTGGGAAGCTACAGCCGCCGTATTGTTGCCGTAGATCAAGTGTGATTGAGTCATTTGACATTAATTTCACTGTTGACCAACTATAACTTATTACATTTCAGATGGTTTTCTCTCTGAAAATTAATATAATTAAACATGTACTGATTTTTTAAGTGGTTTTATCTCTAACCCAAAATGTATTTTATTAGGTTTTAGGTGTCACTACTTTGACCCTTGCCCCTTTAATTAGTTAATCATTGAAACAATGTTTTTTGCAGAAATGTAGTACACTGTCTACTCAGTGAAGCATATTTTGTAAACATTTAATAAACTAAGATTAATTCTGCAAGACATTCTACACTGCAATAGAGGTTGGAAATTAAAATTTGAAAACCTTATTTGGGAAAACCAGCAAATCAAGGATTGTAATAATACATGGACTTACCTGTTACAAAGCACCCAATTGCAAGAATATGCACCCGTTTAATTATCTGTAGATCTGCAAACCATCCTAGAGAGATACGACTGATGAGATCCACACCACCTAATATGGAGACGACTATGGCAACCTGACCCTTGGGTATTCCTAAATCATTTGCATAGGCGGGAATAAATACAATGATGTTCACAAATGCAAAGTTTCCGAACAAATTTGCTAGTGCGAATGTTAAAAATATTGAGTTTCGAAGTAAGCTCATTTCAACTGGAAATGTGGAATTTAATTTGTTTTTTAATCCTTCAAGTGAACACAGTTTGATATTTTCATCAGATGGCTTTACTTTATTATCTTCATCCTTATGGTGTTGTACTGGTATCTCATGGCCTGCTCTAACGTCTTCTGTTGATATAGCAGCAAGGGAAAAGTCACTTGCATAAAGGAATGTTTCATGTTTGTTAATTCTCTTTATTCCATGGTCAGTCTTGGATGTGGTTGGTCTTTTTAATAATGTGGTATCTGCAGTATGTCGTCGAGGCATATCAGCAGTATATAGTCCAACATTTGCTATGTCTGTAGCACTAGCATAATATTTGTTTTCATCCAGTGTACTCCCCTGTTGCTGTAGGGTTAAAGGAGTATGTTTCCCATTACTTATAACAGGTGTATTATTAGCTATGTGTCCTTGGAGTTTCCTCTGCAGTAGCACTTTGGCTAATGGCGCATCAGTGAATGTGTCAGCTGTCTTTGGACCATTGGTGGCCTTGACATCACTAACAGAAGAATTATTAGGTTCTTCTTTATTCTCCATCATGCTCTGTTTTTCTTCTTCCTCTTCTGACTTTCTCTGTTTAGGCATAGGACCAAATGATGATATTGGTCTATACAAACTGCCACTGACACATATATGAAGCACTAAGGCACCTATTATCATCATTGCTCCTCTTGTTGAGTATTTGTCGAGTAAAAATCGCAACAGTGGTGGCATTACAAATGCCCCGACACTGCCACCAGACAGTGCAATACCATTTGCTAAGGCACGTCTCTTGTCAAAATATTGGGCAACAGTCACTAAGCTTGGACCAAGTGTGAGGCCCAAGCCAAATCCTGCAATGAATAAACAGTGATGTATAAATTTTGTTATGCCTGGTTTATTTCCTAAATGGATTTTAACCTAAGCACTGAATCTTAAAATGGACATTGAAGTTTCAGAAAGAATTCATAGTTCATAGAAAATGACTGACCTGCCTGCTGTCTATGCTTTTGATTACACATCACTAATACAGTTCATGAAAAAATGAACAATCATGGTGAAATGTGCCCATACCTCCTAAACCTCCATAGCATATGATGACATGTTCTATACTGGTGGCCTGGGAAGTAATTATGATACCAGATGCAGCAATGACACCACCTGTCATCACAACTCTACGTGCTCCATACCGCCGAGCTAGGGCATTAGCCAATGGTGCTGTAACATATAACCAACACATATCAATACTCCAATCCCTCAGGACTATAGGTGCTGAACATTTATTTTGTATGGTTCAAGATCATTTTTACATATTCATCCAATTTTCACTTCTAAATAAACACATCCAGATTTCTTCTGAAAAAAGGTTAGGTTTCTTATATAGGTATTTACATATTGCTTCTTATACTGAAGTACTTTAAACCACCCCATGAAGTCATTCTGTTAGAATTAGTTTTTCCTGAAAAAGGTCCTGTAGTAAATATTGTTGTTTTTACTAGTTGTCACAAAAGGATCAAAATAGTTTTGAAACTATAACAAGACTTTGTACATGTTTTTTTCTGTCGAAAAGAATGTTTTCTTGGGGTGTCATACATGTTTTTAATGTAATAATATGTAAAGATGTATCTTTAAAACAATTCTATAAACAAACATTATTGACTGTTTCTATTGTCAATCAATTTATTCATAATAAAAATGCAGTTATTTCAATTTTAATTGTATCCATTTTCATTTATAGTTAAGTAAAGCTGGTTTGGGAAGGTGGGATTATATTTCATTTAAGGTAAATATAGCATTGAGGCACAAGAGAGTGAGTAGAGAGAAGTAATGTGCATTATTTTACATCCTTACACTAAAGTTAGGGATCTCTAAGGTCAAAGGTCATAGTATAATCTAACTATACATAGAATCCTAATGTCATGAGGCAGCCCAAATGTGGCCTATTTTTATGAAGTTATATATGTCATGATCAGCATGAAGCTAGTGAAACTAACTTGTTGAAACGTGTTGGGAGAATCATTCAGTAAATAGATAAGGGTTATGTACTGGGAGGTTTTGGATATTGGATAAATCCTGATATAATAATATATTTATATCTCTCTGAGGGACCGAAGGGACCGTACATAAGTGGTGTATCTCATACTTGAGTGGTTTTGGGGTAGAAATAACCTTTTCAACCCTTTTCAAATGACAAAATAGGCCTATAGTAAAAGCAAAATTTATGATTAACATTTTCGTAATATTCCTTTAGTTCAATACAATAAAATTGTAACATTAAAACTTTTCAAAAATTTTGAAACTTTCAAAATTTAAAATTTCCAACTTTTAAGGTAACTTATAACTTAATCAAAAATCCAAGATGGCCGAAACCAGGAAGCACATGGCATTTGAGTATAATCTGACCATCAAAATTAACTGTCTTTTGGTTGGATTTTCTCTCAATTTTTTAGTTCCACTTATCATTTATATAACCAGGCTCACTGTGGAAATGCAAATAGAATCAGTAAACATTTTGGAATGGGAATTTGAGTCCTCTGAAAATGTGACAGAAAAATTGACAAAAAGAGTAGCACGGCAAAGGTCCCTGAACATTTTTTTTTCTAATTTCTCTGAAACATCCCTTTAATATAGCCCAAAATGGAAGGAGCTTTAGAATTTTGAAATCTCTCATACAAATTTTAAAAAAATAGAAAAAAACAATTTGAGAAGTGTACTTTTTTCCTTATTTTGATCCCAATTTTTTTATCCGGTAATTTTTCAAATTTCCATTGCTCCTTCGTTTTTGATATATGTTTGAAGTATATTTTCTGAAATGTTCAGATATTTTGAATCAGCGGTTTTTCACGGGCTACTCCTAGAAAAAAATCTTCTCAAATTCTTTAAACGGCACTTTTTTTCTCAAACTAAAGTTTTTTGTTGTTCTTTGATGTCTTTGTAATGATTACAGTGCACAAGCATATGTTAAATAATAAAAACAACTTCTCAGGAAGAGTTTGAAAATTTCAAGATTTTTTCTGAAAATCGATTAAGTTAACAGTCACCTTAATTTTTTGATTTTTAAACTTTTTTTAACATTTGAAAAATTCCCGTGAGCTATATAATATCTGCCAGCATTTGGCTTGGAGCGGGACATTGACATATGCTCCTCAGATATGATATATATTCCAGGGTTATATCAACCACAAACCCATTCAAGTATGAGATACACTAAAATATCTCTCTTAACTTATTCACAATGGTCTAGGGAATCTTTAATTTCAGATGGAATAACTAATGCTTGATTGTAGCATAACTTGATCTTTATCCCCAAAATGTAGCAAATATACAAGTACATCTGTCAAAACAATGACATGTAAATATATAAGTACATGTATTATTTTTCTGTGAACCATCCCATGCCAATAAATGTAATGCACTGTCATATTCCTCACTCTCTGATTGGTCCTGCATATGACTAAGAAATATGATTCAATAGAATCTATGATGAAGTATTTACATAGTAAAGGCAACACAATCCTTAGTCAGATGATTTTGAGAGTGAAAAATATGGCTTTGTATAAAAAACCTCCTACCCACGTACCCTCGTACCCACGTACGTGGGTCCTGACCCAGTCTTTAAAGAGTTAAATCTTTAACATTTTTTAAACATTATTCTATCTCAATGTATGCTTAATTATGGATGAATTTATGTACCCATATGCCTTTATTTCTAGATCGGACATCTGTCTCGTCATAAAATAAAGCCGGCATTGCATAATGTTCATTTGAGCTATTTTAGTGTTGTTTTTGATATATCGAAGCGATTTTTTGTTGATCGGGCAGTCTTACAGTGTACAACCAATCTATTGCTTGGGGCAAATTCGACCAAGCGCATATATTTAGTATTTTTGTCAGTCATACTTTTAATAGTCCTTTTAAAAAAAACAGGAGAATCCAGGAGATATTTTGCAAAAAACAGGAGAAAAACAGGAGACTTTTACTGAAAAACAGGAGAAAACAGGAGACTTCTTTTAAAAAACAGGAGAAAACAGGAGGTTTCTTTTAGAAAACAAGTTACCATCTTAAAAACAGGAGATTTTCAGTCTAAACAGGAGATTTTCTTTAAAAACAGGAGAAAACAGGAGATTTCTTTTAGAAAACAAGTTACCATCTAAAAAACAGGAGAAAACAAGAGACTTTCAGTCTAAACAGGAGATTTTCTTTTAAAAACAGGAGAAAGCAGGAGACTTCTTTTAAAAGACAGGAGAAAACAGGAGGTTTCTCTTAGAAAACAAGTTACCATCTAAAAAACAGGAGAAAACAGGAGATTTTCAGTCTTAACAGGAGATTTTCTTTAAAAACAGGAGAAAACAGGAGGTTTCTTTTAGAAAACAAGTTACCATCTAAAAAACAGGAGAAAACAAGAGACTTTCAGTCTAAACAGGAGATTTTCTTTAAAAAACAGGAGAAAGCAGGAGACTTCTTTTAAAAACAGGAGAAAACAGGAGGTTTCTTTTAGAAAACAAGTTACCATCTAAAAAACAGGAGAAAACAGGAGATTTTCAGTCTAAACAGGAGATTTTCTTTAAAAACAGGAGAAAACAATTTATTTTGAAAGCATGAGAAAACAGATTATCTTTAAAAACAGGAGAAAACAGAAAACTTTATAAGAAAACACATTGTTCTTATAAAAAATACTAATGGTGAAAGATATGATGGTCCAAAATCACTTGCAATACCGGGTTGCAATCTATAGGCCTACTGCACACGGCCGTCTAGGTCCAGGATCAAGGAGGATTGGCTCCCAGAATGCAACATCGATACTCTGTCGATATTCTTGATGTCATGATTGCAAAATTCGAATTCAAACAGCCGCTATTTTATTCACTTCAACATTTGTATCGTTAATTTTGGTCTTATTTTCAAACGAAAATGCAGTTTGAATTCGAATTTTGTAGTCACGACATAGGGAGTATCGGTATCGATGTTGCATCCTGGGAGCCAATCCTCCTTGGTCCAGGATGGAAAAACCAAAAAGCTTACCGTAAATGTGACTGATAAATCTCAATCTTTGACAAACTTCAATGGTAAAATCATTCAAACTTATTTAACATGATTTCTCTTAATGTAAATACATGCTTAATCTTGGTAGGCTTACCCAATCGTGCATAAATAGACAAAATTATTCTTACCCCGTTTCACGGACATACTTGCGCAGATTCTTATCGCCTCCACTCAGGAGATTATCTACGTAATACGCATGCGCTAGGATCGTAATAAAGGATGGATTCGCTTTTACTGATTAAAATTGTTGCGCGTGCGCTAATTTCCTTGTTAGAAAGTTGCAGCTACGTTCATTCCGTTCGCACACAGTTTAAAACCAGTTTTGAAGAACGCAGTGGCAACTTGTTTGGTGTGATAGCTATATTGTTGCTAACTCGTTCATAAGCAGTGTTAAATACGTTCTTAATCAGTTTAAACCTGTTTGCAATTAGTTCTACCTCGTTCTCAACACGTCCGCAGACAGTTCAACTCGTTGTTAAAACGTCCCTAGTAGGATTGAAGTACGACGGTTCCGTTCGTAGTACGTCCAGCTCGTCGTTAGTACGTTGTCACTCGTTCTAATTGTAGAACGTGACGACCACGAGAACATTTTGAGCATTGTCTAAGTTCTAGAGGACCTACCCGTTCGAGTACGTCCGATGGAGTTTGTAAATATATCCCAAACGGTTCTTAGTAGGTCCAGTCCGTTCGTATACAGTTGAAGCCCGTTTTCGAGAACGCAGTGAGAACTAGTTTGGTGTGATGGTAGGGTTAGGCCCACAATCTTTATGCAGAACGTTATGATTTTGGGAATCATAACTGCATATAGACTGTGGCTTTGCCTACTATCCCGGGCCTACTATTCTTGAGTTATGACCTTATCGGTATAGGCCTACTTCAAATTGCATCATGCATCAACAGTTAGACAGTTTGACAGTTTTGGCTAAAAAATCATGCGAAAATTGGGGTTTGTGTAAAAAACCAGGTGACCGGGTATCCGGGTGACTGGGTATCCGGGTGACTGGGTACTTAACGTTCCTAGCAGGGTAAGGAATTTAATTTTTTCATTTTATGTCCTAAAACGTGCTACTGAACAATCCAAGCAACAAACCACCAAGTTGGGCTCTAACTCAACGGACCATCGTCCGAACGCAGCGTTCCAGAATCATACACAAAGTGAAGAAGGAAGGAACATTGTTTATGATTCTGGAACCCTGCGTTCGGAGGATGCAACAGACCGGCCATCCAACCAATCAAGCAAACAAACAACCAAACAAGCAAGCAAGCAACAAACCAACTAATCTTCCAATAAACCAACCAACCAGCAAAACAAACAATCATCGATACCCTGTCAATCACGCTGGAAAATATTTTGGGCCCCTAAAACCAAAAATGAGCCCAATATATGAACATTTAAGGCCCATTTATTGATAATGTGGCCTAAAAAAGGGCCC